>CM022765.1:28452437-28654937 GCA_012411365.1 Ameiurus melas
AATATAAATGTTCATAAACTGAGAGAGTGAAGAGTGTGTCATTGTGTCCAGAGGTGTCATGTATTCCATGTAATGAAGGTTATGACGGATGCAAGTGCAGATAAGCGCTTTTAATAAACGGAGACAGGCAAACAAATCCAAATCATACAACAATAGCGTGGTCAAGAACAGGCAATGGGAAAGGTGATCAACAAACAGGCATAAAGGAGGCAAGGCGAGAATTGATAACAAGAAACCAGAAACAAGATCAAAGAACATGAATCAAAACATGAATCAACAAACTCTTGGTATGGTGATAACACATAATGATTCGCAAAGTCATTGTGTTCGAACAGTCTTTTTATAATCTGGTTGTGAGTGCTTGTGAATTTGATGCAGGTGTATGTGATTAGAATCAATGTGAATGTTATGGGAATTGCAGTCCATGGCGGCTATGTTTGTAGGCCGCAGTGCAGGATGGGAAAGGTAGTCACTGGTCACTGGTTTGCTGTTCCCAGCACACATAACTCCACATGCCGAAGTGTCCTTGGGCAAGACACTGAACCCCAAGTTGTTCCAAATGGGAAGTTAGCGCCTTGCATGGCAGCTATGCTACCATTGGTGTGTGTGTTTGTGAGAATGGGTGAATGAGACACAGTGTAAAGTGCTTTGGATAAAAGCGCTATACAAGTGCACCATTTACCATTTAGGTGTGATCAGAACCAGGTTGGTCATGATGTCGGTTTCAGGCATCAGCAGAACCTGGTTGGTCGTGACATTGGTTTCATGTATGAGGAGCACCAGATCTTGGTTGGTCACGACGACCAACACTGGCATGAGCATAACTTGGTTGGTTGTGACGTCAGCTTCAGGCGTGAGCAGAACCTGGTTGGTCATGACGTTGATTTCAGGCATGAGAAGAACTTGGTTGTTCGTGTCAACAGACATGATCTGGCATGATCAGAACTTGGTTGTCTGTGTCAGCAGATTCGGGCATGATCAGATCTTGGTTAGTCACGATGACCAACTCTGGCATGAGCTGAACCTGGTTGGTCATGACATCAGTTTCAGGCATGATGAGCACTTGGTTGGTTGTGTCAACGTACTCTGGTGTGTGCATAACTTGGTTGGTTGTGACGTCGGTTTTAGGCATGAGGAAAACTCACAGCGTGTGTATGTGATTGTGCCCTGCGATGGACTGGCACCCTGTCCAGGGTGTACCCCGCCTTGTGCCCGATGCTTCCTGGGATAGGCTCCAGGTTCCCCGCGACCCTGAAGCAGGAATAAGCGGTTGAAGATGGATGGATGGATGGATGGATGGATGGAAAACTCACAGCTTTCAGGCCTCCCAGCCAGCTCCATCAAACCCCTTCAGATGATTCAGAATGCTGCAGCGTGCCTCGTCTTCAACCAGCCCAAGACAACCCATGTCACACCCCTCTTCATCTCCCTCCACTGGCTTCCTGTAGCTGCCCGTATCAAGTTCAAGGCCTTGATGCTCACCTACAAGACCTTGTCAGGAACAGCACCCTCCTACCTCAACTCTCTCCTGAAGGCCTATGTTCCCTCTCGCAATCTGCGATCAATTAGTGACTGACATTTAGTAGTTCCCACTTAGTGTGGCGTAAGGTCCCTCTCCAGAACCTTCACGCTAACTGTTCCTCAGTGGTGGAATGCACTTCTGATCTCAATACGGACTGCAGAATCTCTCACCATCTTCAAAAAACAGTTAAAGACCCAACTCTTCCATGAACACCTAACCAACTCATAAAAAAAACAACACGCACTTACAACTCTACTCTACACTTTGCTTCCTCTGGAACTCAATTAATGGATCTTGTATAGTAGCACTACTTGTATTGTTCTCTGCTTGATATATCGCTTTGGATAAAAGCGTCCGCCAAGTGAATAAATGTAAATGTAAAACCTGGTTGGTCGTGAAGTCGGCTTCAAGCGTTAGGAGAACTTGGATGGTTGTGTCAACAGACTCTGGCATGAGCATAACTTGGTTGGTCGTGACGTCGGTTTCAGGCGTGAGCAAAACCTGGTTGGTCGTGACATTGGTTTCACGTATGAGGAGAACTTAGTTGGTCATGTCTACAGCCTCGTCGATCTCAGATTGGGACTTGGTGTGGGAAGTCACCTTGTTGACCTTTGAACTTGGCTTGGGAGGCCGTCATTTTGACCTTGGACAGAAACTTGTCTTGAGAGGCTGCCTCTTCGACATCAGATAGGAACGTGGTTTGAGAGGTCGCCTCTACTTTTAAATATGCCATGTATGTGTTAGCTACCTTGATGCTAAGCGGTCATGATTTCGTGTCTTGTTCTTGTTCCATGCCTCGAATCTAGTTTCATGTTTAGACCTCAACTCTATCTTCCAGTTTAGTGGTTGCATGTTTCCACCGTGTTGCATGTTTATTAACTTTTGTTTGAGAATAAAGACTTGAATCTGCACTTGCTTCTGTTTCCAAGTCCCGTTCCATAACAGACGGCCATGTTTGTAGGCTGCAGTGCAAGATGGGAAAGATAGTCACTGGTTTGCTCTAACATGACAAGAGGTGGGTAGACTACCCAGACATTTTTACTGAAGTACAAGTTAAACTGCTTATAAAAAATATTTATTCAATTAAGAGTAAAAGTAATAATGTTAATAATTATTTTAGTAAGAGTAATAAAGTATCTAATGGGACTACTCAAGCAGAAAGTTACTAGTTTAAAATGAAGGGAACATCCTGAATCTCAGACTACATGGAGAACTGTAAGTCACGCCTCTCTTTGAAAGTCTGTCTGTTCAAGATGTGTTCAAGATGAAGCAACATATCCCAGTCCTGTGATGGGTACAATAACACAGAACCTGTCATTTCCCCAATGGTTGACTGCCTTAAAATGTTAACAACACAAACTTGTCAACACCTGCATTTAAACACGACAACAGACAACAAAATAACAGACTATGGTACAGAACAGAAGAGTACGTGTTTGTGTATCTTAGTGTCTGTATCTGTATCCTGCCTCCTTCGACACACTTGCTTTTTCCCCGTCTCCAGGACTGACCCGCTAAAAACGTGAGCGATTGGTGCCGATGCATTCAGATCACTTCAGGATATCACGAGACTCATGACCTCATTATATGTGATATAAACGAATGATTAAAACTACATATATCCATTAATATTTAACAGTAATATAGCAAAATAAAAGTACTTTTCTGTGATTTAAAAATTAACTTGAGTAAGAGTATAAGTATGGCCAGTTAAACCTACTCTTAAAAGTAAAATTGTTTCCAAAAGTAAATGTAATAAAGTAAATGTAGTGTGTTACTACTCACCTCTAATTATGTCTCTACAGGTTGTGTGATTGTGGTGTCTCAGATGAAGGCTGTGCAGCTCTGACTTCAGCTCTGAGCTCAAACCCCTCAAGCCTGAAAAAACTGAATTTGTCTAGGAATCAACTAGGAGACTCAGGAGTGAAGTGTCTCTCTGCTGTACTGGAAAATCCTAACTGTAAAGTGGAGACACTGAGGTACAATCATCAGTCTGAAGCAGCAGTAAAATGGTGTAAATAATAAAAAGGAATAGAAATTGGTACTAAAAACAAATGCCATAGGACTGAAAAGGTAAAAAAAAAATTAAAAGGAGTAAAAAAGAGATTACAATAAATTGCATGCCACAGCAACACTTAATTTGTTTATTTTTGTTTGTTTTTTAAGCTGAAATAGTTTTTATTCTGTTACTGAATATGATGTCAGTCAAGTCGTTCAATATATATTTTCCTCTAGCTACTTTGAACAGGCGTGCCAGATCTGTGTTACAGAAGCAGCCCAATGGAGAAGCAATATTAAAACTTTCAAGTTCTGAAAGTTGCCAGAAGGGGCCTCCATGGATCGAACTTGTTTGTCCAGCACATCCAACAGATGCTCGATCAGACTGAGATCTGGGGAATTTGGAGGCCAAGTCAACAACTCGAACTCACCTTGAGTCAAGTTCCTCAAACCGTTCCTGAGCAATTTTTGCAGTGTGGCAGGATGCAATGTCCTGCTGAAAGAGGCCACTGCTGTTAGGGAATACCCTTATCATATAGGGGTGTACTTTGTCTGCAACAATGTTTAGGTAGGTGGCACGTGTCAAAATAATATGATTGCCAGGACCCAAGGCTTCCCAGCAGAACATTGCCCAGAGCATCACACTGCCTCGGCCAACTTTCCTTCTTCCCATAGTGCATCCTGGTGCCATCTCTTCCCCAGGAAAATTATGCACTTTTATTCAGCCATCAACTTGATGTAAAAGAAAAGGCGATTCATCCACCTTCTTCCATTGCTCCATGGTCCAGTTCTGATGCTCACATGCCCATTGTAGGAGCTTTTGGTAGTGATCCGGCATCAGCATGGGCACTCTGACAATCTATAGTTACACAGCCCCATTCATAGCAAGCTGTGATGCAAGAAGCAAGCTTCTTTGGCATCAAACCAGTCGGCTAGCCATCAGTGAGCCTTGAGTACCCATGACCCTGTTGTCAGCTCACCAGTTGTCCTTCCTTGGAACACTTTTGGTAGGTACTAACCACTGCATACTGGAAGCATCCCACAAGACCTGCCATTTTGGAGATGTACTGACCTAGTCGTCTATTCATCACAATTTTGCCTTTTCCAAAGTCACTCAGATCCTTACGCTTGCCCGGGAGACCAGGAGACAAGTTAGGGGTTACTTAAGTGTTCACAGAAGAGGTGGGATTTGAGCTGTTTTTTTTGAAGACACTGATTGATTCTGCTGTTCAGATTGAGGTTGGAAGTTCATTCCACCACTGAGGGACAGTTAATTTGGAGTACCTCATGCATCGCTCAGTAGGCACTACCAGGCATTCGTTAACTGATATGAAAAGCCATGAAACTCAATCGTAGGGCCCAGATATGTATTATACATAGAAAAGAACAGTGGACCCAAAATTGATAAACCCCATTTGGGAGTTGCTGAGTTTCTTATACCCTTCCCATCCATGATACCTTGAAAGATCTGCCTGACAGATAGGATCCCACCCAGTGCAGATCTATTCCAGTGATACCTAGATTGGAGAGAGTTGACAGGAGGATCTGATGATTTACAGTGTCAAATGTAGCAGAGAGTTTGAGTAGGATGAGAACAGATGATCTTGAGTTTGATCTTGCTAGTTGCAAGGCATCAGTGATGGTAAACAGTCTCTGTGGAATGACTGGAATGACTTTTAAAGCCAGACTGCTTGCTGTCCAGTAGGTTGTTCTGTGTGAGAAAAATTTTGAGTTGAATAAAAACAGCTCTTTAGAAGGTTTTGGACAGAAAAGGGAGGAGGGAGACAGGTCTGTAATTGTCTACAAAGTCTAAATGCAAGAACAAGCAGCTCGGAGCCAAAACTGAATATGAATACCTGAATCATGCTAATCAGCATGTAAACAATTTGTAGCATCTAGGAAGTACATTAACAACTGTCATCTGACAGGTAATGCCAAGACTTGTTTAAACTAAAAACCAAGAAAAACTACTGTTACCAACTACTGTTCGCCCTGAGTGACCAATCACTTATGCTCAAAACAGTTCTTGTCATTCAATCCTTGTTTCATTATAAATAATAAAAGCATTTTAATGTATTCAACCAATATGTTATTGAGTGTCTTAGTGTCTCTCTGCAGGTTGCAGCGTTGTGGTGTCTCAGGTGAAGGTTGTGCTGCTCTGACTTCAGCTCTGGGATCAAACCCCTCTCACCTGAGGGACCTGCATTTGTCTGAGAATAAACTAGGAGACTCAGGAGTGAAGTGTCTCTCTGCTGTACTGGAGAATCCTCACTGTAAATTGGAGACACTGAGGTAAGATCATCTCTGATTAAATAAACTAAATGATTTAATAAACTAATTTAATTTAATGTCAGCATTAGTAATAGGAGACATTTGGCTGACAGTAGGCCTAGTGCACACTACATGATTTTAGCCCAGATTTCCCAGTCCCTGACTAACTTTGGTCCAATAATTGCAAAGTTATTTGCTTGCCTGTTTTTAATTTCTTTTCATTTGAGTGATTACCTGTATTGGTATTGCAAAACCACCAGATTTGTATTTATTTATTTTACTTGGTTTAACTTCAGTGACCATCATTATGTCATGGTACTAAACAAATTTTGGTTATACAACTGTTTATGGAAATCTCAATATCTTGGCTCAGGATGGTCCTAGCTCATTGGAACAAAATAATTATCTCTGGTCATGCTCTTGTCATCTCAAAACTGGACTACTGGAACGCACTACTCTCGGGCCTCCCAGCCAGCTCCATCAAACCCCTTCAAAAGATTCAGATTGCAGCAGCAGGCCTTGTCTTCAACCAGTCTAAATGAACCCATGTCACATCCCTCTTCATCTCCCTCTACTGGCTTCCTGTAACTGCCTGTATCAAATTCAAGGCCTTGATGCTCATTTACAAGACCTTGTCTGGAACAGCACCGCCCTACCTCAACAGTTTCCTGAAGGCATACGTTCTCTCACGCAATCTGCAATCTGTTAACGACCGACACTTAGTAGTGCCTACTCAGTGTGGCTCAAGGTCCCTTACCAGAACCTTCATATTAACTGTTCCTTCAAAAAAAACAGCTAGAGACCCACTTATTCCATGAGAACTTAACTAACCCTAAAAACAACAACAAAAAACCTCACAAAAAAAACTTACTCTGGTTCTTATACCTCTACTCCGCACTATGCTTCCCTAGACTCAATTATAAATCTTGCATGGTAGCACTACTTATATTGTTCTCCACTTCATGTATCGCTTTGCTTGTATTTCCTCATTTGTAAGTCACTTGGGATAAAAGCGTCTTCTAATTGAATAAATGTAAATAATTATCCTAAGCACACTAGCAAATCCACCAAGGAATGGCTCAAAAAGAAGAAATAGATGTTATTAAAAGGCCTAGACAAAGGCCAGATTTTAGTCACATTGAAATGTTGAATTGGGTAGTACATGCAAGGAAACCCTCAGACATTTTGCAACTGAAAGAATATTGCATGAAAAGTGGACAAAAAAAATCCAGAGACTGGTGTACAATTATGCATAAACTCTACAATAAGTTATTTCTGTAAAAGGGGGCAATACTAGCTTCTGAGGCCAAATGTGTACTTACTTTTCCACAGAAGAATGTCCTATCTATTGATATTTCTGTTGAAAAAATGATTAAAAATCTAATTCTCCTCGTGGTTTTGTTAAAGTTTTTCAAGTTTATTAATAGCCACTGTTTCAAAAATAATCAAATGGTTGCTTGTCCAAATATGTATATAAAAAAGTTTTTAAAAAAGCCAACAATTTCCATGTGATGTACTTATTTTTGGCTGATGGGTGCATTGCGTCATGCATTTCCATTCTTACCCTCATGTCTCCATCACTTTGGAATAGAGTAAATCTGGACTTGTGAGACTACATGACATTTTTTCCATTGTTCCACAGTCCAATATTTATGCTCCCTAGCAAATTTAAGTCGTTTTTGTCTGATTAGCCTAACACTGATTAGGCCACACAGCTGTTTAGTCCGTGTGCTCTTATTTTCACCGTTAAATATAGCCATGAGTGCTACGGTTGATTATTTTTTTCCCCAATGTGACTTCACCAATCATTTTAAATATCTCCAAAAAATTATCATTCAGTATTTTGAACATTAATTTTTCAGACCACATTTATTCCACAGTTCTTTCTATCTTCCTAAACATATAGCGTGAATAGTGGCTTTGTGTCTCTGCAGGTTGTTTAATTGTGGTGTCACAGATGAAGGCTGTACTGCTCTGGCTTCAGCTCTGGGATCAAACCCCTCTCGCCTGAGAGAACTGCATCTGTCTGAAAATAATCTAGGAGACTCAGGAGTGAGGCGTCTCTCTGCTGTACTGAAGAATCCTCACTGTAAACTGGAGACACTGAGGTAAGATCACCTCTCTTTGAGTCACATGACTATTCCTTGTTCTTCTCTAATAAAATAGAGACTGAATAATAATACATTGAACCAGAAGTCTTAGGTTCTTCATGTGTCTGCAACTACTGTGAAATTTACTAAAGCCATATCTAATCACACAATCTGCAGCTGGAACAGAAACACCAAATAGAATCTGTTTGAGCTGTGGAGCTTAAAACCAACTGTAACGTTATGTAGTTGGAGGCGGATGCAGGTGCAGGTCAAACTCTTTATTTAACATAGAACACAAAACCAAAATAAACACGGTCTTCACAGGCAAACTTGAATCGGGAAACGTGGCATAACAATGTCCTTCATGGCATGAAGACAAATGACGCGACCTCTACAAATGCTACAAGTAATAATACTGAGCGAAGTGCTCAGTTACCCAAGCGTTTAAATAATGAACATGATTAACACAAAGCATAGACACCTGTGACAAATCAAAGTACTTAAACTAACGCTCATCCCGGAAGCGAGCGAACCAAAACAAAGTCATGTGACTCGTCCAAAGATGAGCCACAGTGCCATCTGCTGGCCATATCGTAACACCAACAATGAAATGGAGGTGATCTCAAAAATAGAATTAAAACCATAATGCAACAGGACTGAAAAGGTGTGGTGGATCAAAAGGAGCAAAAATCTGCCTCAGCAACCATCTTTTTGTTTATTTAAAAAAAATTTAAAAATTGTAAAAAAAAAATTATGTAAAAATAATCGTTGATTTAAAAAAAAATCTTAAAGTTTAAAGGCTGTTTATTCTATCAGTGAATATTTTTTCAGTAGGTCTCCAGATCTGGAACAAGATTGCCAGATCTGTGTTAAAGAAGTAGTCCACAGTAGCCCATAGATCTTTCATTAAAGTCCTAAAATGGTCTCATATTATTCCACAATTTGTCATAAATAAAGAATATCTGAGTAAATCCACTGACTATAATAACACAGAGTTAAGTAGAGAACAGGATCAATAAGTGTGTGTATCAAAGGAGATCACAGTGCAGGCTCACTACTGTATGCTTTAATAAACAGCTATTATTTATGTAATGTGTACACACGTACACAATTTTGTAGTTATAGGACATTGCTGGGGCTCCAAACAGAAGGGTCAGAAATAGGTGTAACCCATATAGAGTAGAAAAAACTTTCCAGGTTTTCTCATAAGATATTGGTGTCCAGGGTATCCCTTTGTCAAATCAAAATAAAGAGAACACACTTGTCATTTTGTGAGTAATTTAGAGCTTGAAGTAAAATAAAGTAAAATAAGCACTATATGTCACTGTTCAAATTCCCATAACTGAATACTCCATTATACAGCTGGTATTGACTTTCTTGTGCCTGTACCTGTGCCAGATTCTCCTGTGTGCCAGATTAACTGTGTGTGGAGTTTTGCTTGCAGGTCATGAATGTACTGAATATTATTTTTGCTGCTAGAAGCTCCCTCCTCCTTTTCTCCCAATAATGACCTCTAAGACGAAGGCTTGAGGAACCTCTTGTACTGCAAATAACAGGGGCTCGAGTAACTTATCACAATTCCGCACATTATCAGGAACAAACTTCTGAATCAAATCATGCTTATGGACCAACAACTGGGTCATCTCTTCTTTACTCTGAGTGTCCTGCATCACTCGAGATAATCTATATATTATTACCTTAATAATTAAAAAATACGGGTGGAATATTGCAACATTAGGCTGAATTTGCTGACCATCAATTACTCTCACTTGGTCGGAGGCATGCCTCAGGGTCTCATCATGCGACTGCTCCAAGAGGACATCCCAGAGGGGAATCCCCACCAAAAGTTGAGGGGTGGAGCCCCTTAATTCTTGGTTGGGGGACAGGGAGCTGACATTGATTGCTTTGGCACCACCTCTCCAGCCAGTGCTGTGCACATTCTACACCATTCACAAATATTTCTCTTAGTAAAATCTAAAACCTTGGCCAATTTGTCCCCAGAATTAGTGGATGGGTGAGGTGAGGACTAACTGCTGACCCACTTTGTGCTTTTGCACCAAGAATTTAATGATTAATTGCACCCGCAGATGTTTGTGAACATCCCTGTGCACACACTTAACCGTTACCAAATGTGCATTTCCATTACCTCACCTTGAACCTGGCATTGGGGAATTGAAGTTTGGTTACAGCCTGAATCCACCAATGCACGTTATGTACACCCTTGAACACTCACCCAGCTTGATTTGGGAATGTCCCAGCTTGATAGGGGGTGGCCTGTGGCACATTGGGGATCTAGTCCTACCTGAGGGAAAGCTGAGACAGACACAGGGGGAGCAGGAGGCAACCCCTCCCATAGTCAGGATACAAACTGCTGAGCACCACAAGATTGACTACTTTTGTGACTTGCGTCTTTGACAGGTGTCTTGTAGCCAACACGTTTTAATATTGCCTGCTTCAGGTCCAGGTACTCTATCGGGTTTGCAGCCAGAAGCTATTGGGAAGAGAGCTGAGCTTACCCCCAACAATAGTGGCAGCATGTGGGCCGCCGACTGTGAGTCAGGCCGGCCCCATACTTTTGAAAAGTTCTACAAATGCTTCTGCGGTCCCATTTTTGAACCTGTGATGTGGGGTAGTGCAACTGCTGGAGTACCCACTGGCTGGACCAGGCTCCGGAGCACCTGCTGGTCCTCTGTTTGGGCTTGGCGGAGGGCCTGGTGAGTCTGGTGGAGATTGGAGAGGGACTTAATGATCTTTGCTAGTGGTGAGGACTTTGTGGTGGTTGATCTTCCTCACTCTTTTCGGCACCAATGTAGGACTTCCCTGGGTTGCGAGGGAAAGGAGGAAATGTGAGGCAGGCCAGGGACAACACAAAATAGGGCTCTTTATTGGCTGTAACTATTTCACTTGGGTTTTCAATTATATTATTTTAATCAAATGGCTCGCCCCAGCTCAGCTCTCTCTTTCTCAAGGCTCTTGTCTCTACCCTCCTTATACTTGCCACCGCTCACTGAAACACAGATCATCCATTTGCCACTTTCTGCACAGGTGTTTAATCCTTACTACTCACTCTCTCAAACTCCATCCTACATTCTCAAACCAGCACTCGATCATGCCTCCACTTCCGCAGTAATCAATTCCTCTTCTAGAATCGCTCTTTCACAGACCTCCAAAGTATTTAACCCTATAAAACCGGGTCTGTTGCCACCGACACAACCACACAAGCCGATTACTAATAATTACCTCTAAAATGTACTGATTTATGTCACCAATCATTTGATAACTTCATGCAGCTTTCAGGAAGAACGAAAGGAAGGAATTGGAGATATACAGAGCACAACAGGTTAGAGAATTTTGGACCGCATAAAGTCATTTTAAAAAAAGCAAACAGAAACATGATGAAGAAGGGGTATACGGTAGAGGACAACAAAAAGATATATATATATTTTTATATATATATATATATATATATGTGTGTGTGTATGTGTGTGTATCATTGGCAGATATTCATCAGTAGAAATATTTGAAATCTAAAAGATTATATTTATTTATTCATATTGCTGAACAGACTTTCAGAGGCAAATTGAATTACTTTGATAGCACATACGGTTGAAGAATTATGGCAGCATGAATAGAGCTTGGTTGGATACACTCCGGAAACACTCCCAGTTTCGTAGGGTTAAAGACTTGCAAAATGTAAATGTTCACAAACTCCGAGAGTGAAGTGTGTCATTATTTTTGCAGGTTGTGTGGTTGTGGTGTCTCAGATGAAGGTTGTGCTATTCTGGTTTCTGCTCTGAGATCAAACCCCTCACACATGAGGGAACTGGAGCTAAAGGGAAATAAAATTGGAGATTCCGGAAAGAAGCTGCTCTCTGCTCTTCAGGATGATGAAAATTACAATCTGCAGGAACTGAAGTGAGTAATAACATTAGTTTGTACATTTCTCTTTAGTTCGAGTAAATGTCAGATTATCAGGGTAGGAATGGAAACCAGTTTTAGAAAATTTTTGCTTCATTCTAATTTAATCAGAATGTTTCTGACAATTGGCTTTAATGCTTTTTCTCAATCAGTTAAAAGAGTTGAATTGTATACAGAATTTTACAGTTTAGAGCAGGGGTGTCCAATCTTATCCGGATAGGGCTGGTGTTGGTACAGGTTTTCATTCCAACCAAACAGAAGCCACACCTGAATCAATTGAAAGCCAAGATCAACTGATTGAACAGGTGGAATCAGGTGTAGCTGCTGCTTGGTTGGAATGAAAACCTGTGCCCAAACCGACCCTTTCCGGATAAGATTGGAAACCCCTGGTTTAGTGCATATGAGTGATTTTAAATGATCTTGTGACCCTGCTGTCTCGGACTTCCTACTGCTGCTTTTCTCTCTGTTTCTGATAAGTAGCACACTTTCTTTATGATACACTGCCATAAATGTTTTTAAGCAGCCACTTTACTGGACACTTGAACCCACCCACAGAGACGATTACATGCTGTTGACCATGAAGTAGCACAGTCCAGTTTGTGTTTATTAATTTAAATTTTTTCTTTTATGTTCAGTTGGTGATGAGCAGCTGTGCGTGTGTCTCATGAAGACTCCAGTGTTCCTGCATTTCCGTGTTGGAGAATAGAGAACATGTTTACAGACATGTCAGTCAATTAGTTCTCAGTGTATATTTAATGTGTTGGAAGTGAGACGTGTGTGTTAATCGTGCACAGTGAATCGGACGGTATACAATTCTACATTTAGACTGAACAGGCTCCAGACATTACGTCTGAAATCAGAACAGCTGGAATGGAGACTACATGTTGATCATTATACCTGAAGTTACTGAGTGTCACAATCAGACCGTGGAAACAGTGATCCTCCTGCTCATTGACCACCTCGTTCAGTCTGAATGTTCATCCGCTATCCATTTTGTATTTTGAAGATATCTATTTTGTATTTTGAAGAGACGGTAAATACCAGGCAGCTCAGGTGGTAAGTTTCACATGAACTCACCTTTAGTGATGTTACGCAGAGTATTATGTCAGAGTATGTGTCATTTCTTTTATTTTTTTTAATTATGAGAACCTGTTTATGATTTGCATTATTTTTGTTGATTAATAAGGAATGTATACAGTACCTTACAAAAGCAATTTTTGATGATATCTTTTCATGTGACAACACTGAAGAAATGACACTTTCCTCCAATGTAAAGTAGTGAGTGCACAACTTGTGTAACAGTGTCAATTTGCTGTTTATTTTAGACATAAATGGCTGTGTGTTGAGTTATTGAGGGGACAGCAAATTGACACTGTTACACAAGCTGTACACTTACTACTTTACATTGGAGCAAAGTGTCATTTCTTCAGTGTTGTCACATGAAAAGATATCATCAAATATTTACAAAAATGTGAATAGTGTACTCACTTTGAGATATTGGTGTATTGTATTTATGGAATAGTAGCATTCAGGTGAAACCAGGAAAATGATATGAATTCTACTAGAAAGTGGACAGTAAGCAATAAAGTCCCGTGCAAGAAAAATTTTATGCCAGAATTTCCCTTAACCGCTCATGTTAAAAAAAATAAAAAAAAAAATAAAAATAAAAATCTTAATCTAACAAATTCACATATCAAGAGCTGATGGCTTTATGTTACAGCAGTTGTGTGTCCTTAATGAACTTGAATGAGCATAGCCCCGTCCACATTGTCCGCAGACGTACAGTTTCTGTCCTGTATGACTCTGCTGGTGGCTGTGGAAGGTACTCTGGTCACGAAAACTTTTCCCACACTGTGAGCAGTGATATGGCTTCTCTCCTGTGTGAATGCGCTTGTGTTGTTTGAGATGACTTTCTTGCATAAAACTCTTCTCACACTGTCCACAGTGATACGGCCTCTCTCCTGTGTGAATGCGCTGGTGTTGTTGAAGATGACTCTGGTAAGTAAAACTCTTCCCACACTGTCCACAGTGATACGGCTTCTCTCCTGTGTGAATGCGCTGGTGTTGTTGAAGATTACCCTGACGAGTAAAACTATTTCCACACTGTCCACAGAGATATGGCTTCTCTCCTGTGTGAATGCGCTCGTGTTGACGGAGATGAGTTTCTCGCATAAAACTCTTCTCACACTGTTTACAGTGATACGGCCTCTCCCCTGTGTGGATGCGCTCATGTCTTTGGAGATGACTCTGACGAGTAAAACTCTTCCCACACTGTTCACAGTGATACAGCCTTACACCTGTGTGAATGCGC
The DNA here is from genome assembly GCA_012411365.1 of Ameiurus melas. Lineage (NCBI taxonomy): Eukaryota > Metazoa > Chordata > Actinopteri > Siluriformes > Ictaluridae > Ameiurus > Ameiurus melas. Next base: position 28,466,548 of record CM022765.1, read on the forward strand.
TTGTGTCGTCGGAGATTACTCTGACGTGTAAAACTCTTCCCACAATCTGAGCACTGGTGCATCTAGAAAACATTAAAAAAAAATTCAAGATTCTTAAATAATTTTAGATTGTCCACATATGATTATTGATCTTGGAAACATCTTACAATACTGTATTGCAGCTTCACCACCCACCTTTAATAGCTGTAACACCCTGAATTTTATTGATGCAAATGCAGACAGATATGCTAAATTAATAATATACAGAAACATATAAACAAATGGGCTAAAAAAGTTTTTTTTAGTACATCTCACTGTTTAAAATAATATTTTATGCAACAGAACATTCTCAATACTTGCGTCTTCAAGACAGGAGTTTGTGCTTTCCGCTTTCTCATTGTCCTAACAAGCAGCATTATTATGTCTCGTTCATTTCAAAATGGAAAATGAGAAGATGATTAAATTTGAGAGAACATTGTTTCACTTGATCTTTCACAATAACAATTCCTAAATGTGTTACAATCCTTTACTGGAAAGTTGTAAATATTTGATCAAGTCAGTCTTTACTAATTTATTTTACACATTTACTAATATCAATATAGAGACCAGAGACACTAGAGAAATTGTTAATAGTATTAATTGCAATTGAGATTTGATCATTATTATTCAGGGGAGGACACTAACTGACTAATAATGAATTCTTTGATATACCTTTAAGATTACTTGATTTAACATGTACAGACTATAACAGAGGTGCAAGCAAGAAAAAATAAGGTGAGATAGGACAGCCCTATCCAATACCTCTTTCATTCAAATCTAGAGCATGAGCAGTTCACATGAATATATAAAAATTGAATTGCTGCACAAGAGACATCACCAAAGACAAAGGAAACCTTGTTCAACAGTATAGGAAATTGTGATGGTTATTGACCCTTTTCACAGACTGATGACACTTCCGCAATAATTACCTTCATAGAGCTTGCAAAAATATACATATATATTTTCATTATTGCAGATTTTAAGGGACATTTGTACAACCATGCTTTGTGTGAAATTACACTGACATTAACTTATTTAAAGAAACAATTGTTAGCACTGCTATCATTCACTTCCACGGTCCAAACCCATCCAAAGTGTCAATCATGAACATAGATATACGCTGTAATGGCTGCTGGATCGTACATCAATGTTGCCGCCATATTGGTCTGGGCAACTTGCCACAATTCTCAGGCATCTGTACGGGGAAAAAAGATGACTGACTCGTGTACATCTTGGGGCTGTACCAACAATCCAAACCAGATCTCGGAGAATAACCTTTCACAGATAAGACTGAACAGTCTTGCTGTATTTGGTCTTTATAACATTGTTGACGGCTAACTAGTTGACCACCAGAGTCAGAATATTAATTGCTAGCAATAATGCTAGTTAGCTATACAAGCTTTTATTTTATGAGAAATCATATAAAGTTTACATTTCTTATAGTCTCAGCTTATGCTATAGTTTATATAATAAACTACATATACTATATTCAAGATTTATATTTCCGTTTTTCCTCAAACCGACGGTATTGACAAGAAACTTGTTTCAGCTGAGAAATTGACATACATACTGTGAACCGGACTGTACTTAACTGGCTAGCTAATTTTTCCTAACACATTCTAGGTTTCCCAAAGAGAAACGTTTGAGGAGGCAGTGGGAAGCAGCATTAAGAAGCTACTTTGAGGCAGTAGTATCATCATATCATAGTACAACATATTACTTATCTAGTTTTAGATTAAACTGGTCTTCTGTGTAAAAAATAACTTGCTCCTGGGTGTATATTTTGAAAAATTATTTTCTATAAACTTTATACTGATAACAGCTTAACATTATTTACATTAACCCATAATTTTGGTCTTTTTTTATATTCCTATATCATTAGCTAGTTATAGATTAAGAGTTGTTAGGTGTACATATGGCTTGCTGCTGTGAATAATAATTTGTTACTTTTTGCTGTACATTTACATAAGGAGATACTACTTTATCTTAAGCTATTTTATTTGTAGTTGTTTGTTCTGCACTTTTGCACAATAGTGAATATTGTTATGATGTAGACAACACAAATAATAAATAATAATAACAACACAACTAATAAAACTGATAATGGGTGTGTTTATAGTGTGAATAATCAAGCATTGACAATAGTTAATCGTATTGGCAGCACCGAGGGGGCCCCCCCAAATCAAATTCTGCTTAGGGCCCCAAAAGTCTTGGACCGACCCTGGGGATACGAATAGTTTGGGTTTCATTTTTGAACAGGCACTGCTAAAAGCAAAAAAAGCTCCATATTCTTAAGCATATAACTAAATGCTTTTCTGTTCGGCTTTAGAAGTCTCTGTAAGAAATCCAGGTTTATTAGTTTTATTTATTATTATTATCCATTGTAAAATTATAATCTTTTCTGAATGGGCCTAAATATATGTTTTACAACATTTTCCACTGACACTGAATTAAACATAAAGAAATAACGAAATAGTTGTGCTTATTCCAGGTTTCTATGAGCAAGTGGAAAAACCCGTAACCTGCTAAAATAATCTAGGTATATTTTTACCTGCGGAATTTTGCGGGCGGAAGTGGGAGAAGATAACACACATATATATATTTTGGGGAGAGGGACAAAACAAACCCCGCACAGGTCTTTACTCTGGAGCTGCTCGGATTTCCAACAGAAACCAGACAAAAGAACGAAAGGATGCTGCGCATGCGCAGTCAACACAAACAGAATGATCATCACTAACAGTTATTCTAATACACCAACTCACCTGTCACCAACCGCCGTGTATCCGGAGAGGTACAATCTCTCTTTTATTCATTTATTTATTCAATAGTTATGCTTTAATAAATTACTGTTGTGTGTTTATTCACACAGCGGTTAGCATACCGTTAGCTGCATTACTAGCAAACATGGCTAATTGTATTATTTACCAAAAAAAAATCTTGCCTGTTTATTCTGTTTGTTTTTGTTTGTTTGTTTGTTTGAGTATGTGTTTGAAGCAGATCTGTAGGATATCATTCCTGCATATATTTATTTTTCCTTCATAGAATTCCTGCAGGTGTTTCTCAGGAGTTTATAAACTAAAAGAGAAATCAGACACATGAGTGAACTTTACCTTTGAGCCAGTAGCAGCAGGAATCTGTGGAGATTTTCCTAAAGAGCGGCGTCTAGACTCTGATTTCATTATAAGAGGAGTAAAGAATCAGGACACTGGAAGAAAAATACAGAGATTCATGACTCCAGAATCTCCACTAACCTGTTAACCGAGCAGCTCAGGTGGTAAGTTTCAGATCAACTCACCTTTAGTGATGTTACGCAGAGGATCAGAGATCCGAAGCTCTCTTTCAAATGAAGTTCTGCATCTAAGTATCTGTCCTTCTTCGACTTCTTCTTCTGCTTCAGATATTTATTGGCGGTTGGTAAACCAGCCTTGGTGAATTAACGCCACCTACTGGACAGGAGTGTGGCGCACTGAAAGGAAGTTTAAAATTGTACATTTCAAACTTGAATCCTGTTTTACAATCCTGATAATGTTAGATAATTTAATAATGTAGTATATACATTCCCTTGTCCTGGACCATATTTTAAAAAGAAGAATTACATCCATAGTGAGGAACTTTTCTTTAAGTTCAGATCTTTCTTTTTATATGCTGCACATTGAAGAAGCATATGTTCCACTGTCTCTGCTCCTCATGTGTATTATAGACTATCCTTTCTGTATTAAATTGCTTTTGAATACTGTATAGTTGCCTTCCTTTGAGTGCTCTGTCCCGTTTCTCTTGTTCTTCATTTTAATTATATGCTTTTATATTTGCTGTTATGTCAATTTTACCATGCTATACGATATCTGAATATCAATATTAGATGGATAGATAGATAGATAGATAGATAGATATATTCTTTATTAAATTCAAAGACCCAGTAGCTCAAGATATCACACACAATACAACATACAATAAATTATAAGCAGTATGCTAAAAAAAAAAAAAAAAAAAAAAACGACTAATAAAAACCGTAAAGTATACCAAATCAAGGATCCACAGACTGGGAAATAGTGGTAGGGGTTTTACATGTGGGCTAATATAGTCCATAAACAGTGTAAACAGTAAAACAGTCACACAGTGAGCCAGCACACAACACTGTTGTAACAGTGGTGTCAAACTCATTTTAGTTCAGGGGCCACATATACATTAGATGTCAAGTGGGCCGGGCCAGTAAAATCATAGTATAATCACCTATAAATAATAAGAAGTCCATGTTATTACCTTTGTTTTCATGCAAAGACATTTATGTTTAATGAAATATCCTTTTATAAAATATATCATGAACAACCTCAGATTTCTTAAGTAAAACGTGTAATTTGCTTCGGATTATCATTCACATATATGTGCATTACAACTGCTCACAGTGTTTGTACAAATGCAAAAAAAAACTTCAAAGGTATTTGGAACTGAAAAATATAATATTTCACTTTAAAATTGATGTCATTGCATGAACAATAGGATTCCACCAAACCAAACTCTTTTGTACTGAAGCTGTTGACTAACATTAAATTGCACTTTTTTAACTATTACCCCATTCATCTCTGTGAATAAATAGGAAGCGGTCCATTTTTCATGGAAAACTCTACACTCTGTATCCACTTTTCTGCTTTTTGGCAGACATTTTGGCTAACGAGGGTGTGGGGAGGAGTAGAAAATAGAGTAGACTACTCCGTGATAAAACAGCAGACGTCGCATTGCTGCCATCTGCTGTTCAGTCCCACAGATGTGCCGCGTCTTTTACCCCCTAGCGGATAATTTAGGAATAGCATTTTATTAAAAATGACAAATTCGTGTCTTTTATGCATATTTTTTTTTTCACTTTTTTGGCCCGCGGGCCGTACGTTTGACACCCATGTTGTAAGAGGTCATGGAAGTGTATGAAAATGTATGAAAAAGTGAAGAGGCAGATAGACTATGCAGAGAAGATATCTCACCTCTTCCTTTAAGTGAAGCATTGAAGAGTTGTATAGCCCTAGGGACAATAGACTTCCTCAACCTGTCAGTTGTGCATGGTAGTGAGCGTAGCCTCCAACTGATCAAGCTCTTTCGCTTTATGATAGTGTGGATGACAGTCATTGTCCAAAATATTAATCAATTTGCTATTTGGGTGTCTTAAAGCATGTGTAACCAATATAGCAATAGTATAGTATAGCAAGATTGTGGCTTACCCGCAGGAGCCTGAGGACCATCAAGTCCAAAACCGCATGCCACAAAAACAGTTTCTTTCCATCCGCAACTGGTCTCATTAACTATACCCAGGACCCACCATGGTCTCTTATCTGCCTCCATGGACATTACACATTACATTAACAAACAATCTCATACTGTTGTTTCATATGCATTACATTAACGCACACAACTCAGACTGCTATACTGCATCTTTTTACTTCAAATGTGAACATTTGCACTGGCCCACTTTTGCACACCCTGCACTAATGTACAGTTAATGTCTTTATTTTTATTTTCCTAAATTTTTTATATTCATGCTAATAGTTTACATAGCTTTATATATTTTTTATACTTCTTATTTATTATCTTAATAATATTTTACTGTTATTATTCAGGTTATCTGCAGGTATCATCACGTCAAATTTAATACTTTTTAATACCATATTCAAGACATTTAAAAAAAAAAAACTTAAGACCTGTACTTCACTTCAATCATGCTACATGATACATCAGCTATAATGGGTTGTGTTCATGCATATACATCCATTTCTAGGTGTAAGTAAACTATAGCAGGGTAAACTTCTCTAGAGATATATTGAAGACCATAGCAAATCTATTTTTTATATTACCATTTGCTCCAACAGTGAAAGAAAAAAATAATCCAGTCTTTCTTTCTCAAGACTTTCCAAGAGAAGAAAAAATATATAGAGAGCGATGGATTACGGCAATCATAAGAGAAAAAGAGGTTAAATTTACCATCACTCCCTCAGCAGCTGTATTAGAATCCCCATTGCAACAGTATTTACCAGTTGTTGGGGTTTTGTGTTTTTTTTGTTTTTGTTTTTAATTTACTGCCAGGGTAATGTTATAAATTTACAGAATATTTTTATTATTTTTTTTAATAGAAAGGATCACTTTATATTTGTCACCACAGACAATTCCCGACAAGACCAGCAGAGGGCATCTCTCTCATAGTATGAATTTCTTCCTCAGTTGTTCCACTGATTTCCTGTACACACCTGTCTTGTGTTTCAACTGACTGGTTCCCATTTATAAGTTCTGTGTTTTCACTCGTTCTTGCTTAGCATTTGTTTTCTTTTTTTTTTCCTTTTTTTAGTTTCATTTTTATTGAACATTTCTGCTAAACATTTCTACATCGCCCAACAGCAGTAAACATTCACAGGTTTTTTTTTTCGTAATTTACAGAATATTAATGGAGTTTTATCAGAGGAAAATTCCATGACAGCTCACCGCACTGCTTTTGTTTTCTGCTCTCTCACCCTTGAGAGAAATCACAGACGGCCTCTCAGCAACTTCCACCCCAAAATGGGTTAGGATAAGCTTGTTCCCCAAAAAGCCTGAATTATCAAAGGAATATATCACTTCAGTCTCAGAAATATATGTAAAATACTACCTAAAGTGACATCCGATCAGTTATAGCATGGGAGCAGCAGTGGGCCATCAACAACCATCCTTGAACAAATGGGTACGTGACTGTAATTATTATTCAGAAAGAAATGTGTCTAGATAATAGTATCACTTCAGCATTTGGGGGTTACACCTGTAACAACATCCATACTGTGCGAACGGAAAGTGATTACTTCAAAGGCTATCCATAATTTATATTTTAAATGAAACCTCATTTATATTACATGTAGAAACCCTGGTTGGAAATACAGTATGATATTTCTGTTCTGATATTGTTAGGGGTTCACATTGAATCCGATAAACCCAAAGCGCTTCATGTACTTTGTCTCTGCCATGCTGCAATAAAGTTATTCTTTTTTGAGATCTTCGACATCCTCATAAATTTCCTACACCCTGATAGAGAGAGAAAAATATAAACATCTTACACCTTTCTACTTAATCTCTAGTGTCTAGAAATATAAGTATAAATATTCTCTTTTTTCTAACCAAATTTACCCTTGGTTACACTCTCCCCCTTCTAAAGTTCTCATCTCCCCATGAGAGTAAGGTATTATATCTGAACAATGGCTTGAGAGGTAGAGTTAGGGCTGGAACCAGCACAACTGGAACACTTGGCCATGGGGTGACACCAGAGAGTTAGGCATTGTTTGATCCTTAACTTTGAGGAATCTTTTATATGAATCACTGTCCTTCCATGCACAATGGTTAATGGTTGATCTGTGGGATGGCCAAGGTCATCATAATTTTAAGAAGATAATTTGATCATGTGCTTTTCTCTTAGGGTGGTAGTTTCTTGGTTCTTCTTCCACTTCCGAAACACTGCTGGGTTGATTTGCTCCCCCTTCCAACTCGTGAATATCTGCCAGTTCATAGATCGGCTGCAGTGTCATCCAGTCCATCCAATGCTGTTTCTCGTTTCTATACCTCTTCCTGAGAATTCTCTTGGTCACCCCCAACTACAACCACATCCTGCTCTGAATAGTAGTAGCAAAGACCACCATCATCACTGTCTGAGTAGCAATCTCATGCTCTTTTGGAGCTTATTCCTCTTTCCTTGACTGCTTTCTCTGCTTTCTCTTTACAGCTTGTACTTGGGCCACAGGTCGCACAGGTCTGAATACCTCCCATGGTCTTAGGTCTCCAAGGTCTATACACCGGTAGGTTTTGGAGCTGTTCCACAATAGCGTACAATTAGGAAGTCCAATGATTTTGCAGTTTGTGTTTTCATGTAGTAGTCAGGTTTCAGATGATCTTCTGCAGTCAGGCTCTGTGGTGTACTCAATCAAAGGTGTCCACACTCATCATGCAAGGAATTCATCACTTGTACATGGTATTTTACCTGGTAAAACAAGCTGTTGCTTTTCCATTTCAGTTTGTCATTTTGCAGAGAATGTTGTCCCGTATAACTAGCTTTGTACCCTGATGGTGTAGAAGGGAAATGGCATGGTTTGGATTTTTAGTAGAGATAAGGATAGTACCCATTTCTACCTTTCTCTTCACAATTCCACCTTCTGAGTCTTGATCTTGAGCAGATCTCAGGTCTTTGTTAGTTAACTGACCCATTAGTAGTGGGACCCATCATATACTTGTGAGATGCCCTGTGGATGGACACCTAACTGGTCAACAAGCTTGAATGACTCATCACACAAGTGAGTGATTGCTAACTGACATATGGCCTTAACACCAGACTGTGGAATCTCTTTCCATCATTTGTCAGCATTGTGTTTCTGCGGGTAGTAGAACAACATATCTGCACCTGTGTTGTCATGCCCTATATTGCACTGTAGGCTGAATTCATGGGTTGATAAAGCAACTAATCAACTGTGGTCTTATGGAATTCAATCTCGTACTTGTCAACCCATAAGTAAGTGGGTTGTTATCAGTCCTCACAACAAATATTGCACCATACAGGTTGTCGTGGATTTAGTCAGTGCCAACCCACTTGAGAGGCAGAAACTCCAGCTAGTGGACTGGGTAGTGCTGTTCAGATGCACCTAACTTTCCTGGCATAAGCAACCGGCCTAAGTGCATTAGGATGCTCCTGGTTCAACACAGCACCAAGACCATATAAGATAGCATCAATGTGAAGAACATGGGGTTTTACTGGGTCTAGAAATACAAGCACAGGGGCATGTGTGGTGCAATGGATGATGCTGTTGAAGGCCTCAATACAGGAATGATCCCAGCTCTCAGCAAAGGGGGCAGCCTCTTTGAAATACTTTTTTCTTTCCAGACCAATTTTACTTTTGGCCATGCTTGGAGGATTTACCATGCTTTGGTAAATCCAGTCAAGGGTCTTACTACAGCTGCATAGTTCTGTAGAACCCACAAAATCCCAGAAGATAGTTTGATATCTCCCAGCAAGTGATGGCCTCAACCTTTTCTGGGACAGGTACTGTATTGTCTGGAGAAACAATGTGCCCTACATATTTCAAATTGACAGAACTGGCACTTGTCAGTGGTCGCCAAGAGATCTTTTAGAAACCTTCTTACATCATCAATATCAGCAAGTGCAGAACCCTCCTGAAGGGTTTGGGGTCACTTAGCCTGATATGATGTTCCACTCCCTGTGCCATACCCACATCCCATTCATAAACAGAGAACACGTTTTTTTTTTTTTTTTTCCCGACAGCTTCTGGCATCATTTACTTTTCCAGTCTGACCTTTCACACACCAATGCTTTTTGCCCTGTACAAGTTTTTTTTCTTGATTAAAGTTCTAAAATGTTAAATAAACAAATAAATAAATAAAAATCCTTCCATTGGTCAGTTTGTAGTTTTTGGGCACTCATCCTTCCTTTAGAATATAATCAAATGCTTTAGTTACCTTAGTTCAGGTCTTGTTTCATAACACATGTACCCAGGCATATTTAGATAAAATATTGTCATAAATTGTGTAGTCATTACTCTCTGGCAACTAAATATACTTGCTGTGGTTCCTCAATGTGCTTTACATTTACATGCTGGTCTGCTAACCAGATTTTATTTCAGCATCATTAACTCTCTTGCCTATTTTTTTCCCCACAATAACTCTATGCAAACTCTCAACGCCACCATACAACTCAGGGTCTGATATCATAATAAATATATATTCTCCACCAATCTTTCAGTCATTTTGGAGTGTCAAGACAAGAATGATCACACTCAGGTATAGTTTAAGATCTTTATCTCACAACACTTATGACATGAGCAAGGTTTATATTTTTATGCATAAAATTTTGAATCAGGCATTCAAAGAATTTACCGACATTAACATTTTCCTGTCTAAGCCATTTTAAAACACATATAGGTTACATAGGTTTAGATGCATAATACAGTAGTTTTGCATTCAACAGGGTCAGCAAACATGAAAGATTAAAGTGTTGTCAACAAAGACCTTTGTGAACTTACACATTGTTCATAAACATTTCAAGTCAATAAACATCTATATCAACAGGAAGATGATTAGCAGAAATACTTTGATCACTGACTCAAACAACTGTTCAAAAACTGTTTGGAGAGCAGTGTTAATATGTCTTCAGGTTTTTCTTGCAGTCAGAATAGACATTTCCCATGTATGTGGCTGGTTAGCGGGTTCCAGGGAAGAGTGAAAGGTCCAGTAGTCCACAATGTTTTCATACATCTGTTCACTGTAAATTGCAGGTGTTTTGAGTTAATTTGCTGATTAGAGCTCTTCTCAAGTTGGCATTTCTCGATCAAATTCCTTTATTGAAATATTTTAAGATACCGGATTTTTCCATGATTAAAACCAAAAAAGCTCCAAATATTTCACTTCATGTGTAATGAATCTAGAATATATTAAAATTTGACTTTTTGAATTAAATTACGGGAAAAAAAAACAAAAACAATATTCTACAATATTAAAATTTTTGGGATGCACCTGTATAACATTCATCATAACAGGATTATATCTAGAGCGGTCTCTGAATATGTTCTATATTTTATTCCTTGCCTTGTGTTTTTTTCAGTGGGTCTTTGTGACCAAACACAGCAAGATCAGAAATGAGAACATTTCCCTGGCTTACCCTTCCTCCTTATTCATTCATTTTCCCCCTCACTTCTCTTTTCTGTCCTCTCTACATAAGCAAGGCCTTTCCACTCTGAAGAATAGACTTGGTGATCTAAAGACATAGTAAACAGATTATGTGAAATCAATCCAGTAAAAAAAAAAAAAAAATAAATAATATATATATATATATATATATATATATATATATATATATATATAAATACAAACCTGAGAATATGGCAATGCTGTGAGGAAGTGCGTCAGATTTATTCTGAGATATCTAAAATGTTTAGTCTGTTCTACTAGAATTCTTTTGGTGGACTTTTGCCCTGCATTCAGTATAACAGCATCATTCCAGATGGATAAACCAGTAATATAACTAATGAACTCATGAAGGATGATTACATTTACATTTATTCACTTGGCAGACACTTTTACCTTTATCCAAAGCAACTTACACACAATTAATTTGATTAATTTGCATGAGCTTACCTTTGAGTGTCAAAGCAAAGCATCTAAAAATTTCTAAATGTAATATTTCAGATTTTTAAAATGAAATTACACAATGAGAAAACCTGTTTATGCATTATGGAGAATTTTTGTTCATTAATAAGAAAAAGTATACATTTTAAAATTATAAAACATGTAACTTATCAAAGTGAAGAGGTCATCAAACCCAGACCCCTGGTAATGTACTCTCTGAATGCTCCAGTCACTGTATATCCATGATAGCGATAGTGATTCTGCAGTAAAGATTTTAAGACTTGTAGGTCATACAAACATCATCTTACTTCTTAAAAGGAATATGTATACAACAAAAATCCATTCACTGATCTTACTGTGTAACAGTGTTCTCCTGGTCAGGGCTGCAGTAAATCTGAAAACTTTATCAGGAACACCTGGCTCAAGGGACCATGGATTGGATGCCTTTCCATCAAAAGAAGTTCAAAAGGCATATATGGGTGTGGTGGTCATGCATCCACATATGTTCGGTCACATAGTGTAGTTAGCTGTAATTAAAGGGATGCTGCAAATTCAGTGCAATTTGGACCAGAATTATCTCTTCAGATTGCCTGTAAAGACAACCATCTTCTGTTGGCTTGAAAAGGTGTCCAGTTCAATAGTATGTGCAACAAAAAAAAATTCTAGCTCCCCAGTCGATGCATCGTTCGATTAAAGTAGGGATACCTGTTGGTTAAATATGTATTGCATTCTTGGAATAGTAGCATTCAGGTGAAACCAGGAAAATTACATGAATTCTGCTACAAAGTGGACAGTAAGCAATAACGTCCCATGCAAGAAAAGTTTTATGTCAGAATGTCCCTTAACCTCTCGTTAAAAAAAAAAGAAAAAAAAAAAGAAAGAAAATTAAAAACATGTACAGTACCTCACTTTTTTTTTTTTTTAAATATATGAGAGAATGAATGAGATATCTTTTAAATGTGTCAACACTGAAGAAATGACACTTTGCTACAATGTAAAGTAGTGAGTGTACAGCTTGTGTAACAGTGTAAATTTGCTGTCCCCTCAAAATAACTCAACACACAGCCATTAATCTCTAAACCGCAAGCAACAAAAGTGAGTGCACCCCTAAGTGAAAATGTCCAAATTGGGCTCAATTAGTTATTTTCCCTCCCCGGTGTCATGTGACTTGTTAGTGTTACAAGGTCTCAGGTGTGAATGGGGAGCAAGTCTGTTAAATTTGGTGTCATTGCTCTCACACTCCCTCATACTGGTCACTGGACGTTCAACATGGCACCTCATGGAAAAGAACTGAAAAAAAAAATCTGAAAAAAAGAATTGTTGCTCTACATAAAGATGGCCTAGGCTATAAGAAGATTGCCAAGACCCTGACACTGAAAAATATAAAATATAATAAAAAAAAAATTTAAATGTGAGGGGTGTACTCACTTTTGTGAGATACTGCATGTCTTAATTGAACAAATTTACATGTCAACATCTGTTGGGTTTATGGTAGAGCACTTGTGTGTCCTTAATGAACTTGAATGAGCATAGCTCCGTCCACATTGTCCACAGAGGTACAGTTTCTGTCCTGTATGACTCTGCTGGTGGCTTTGGAAGGTACTCTGGTCACGATAACTTTTCCCACACTGCATGCATTGATATGGCCTCTCTCCAGTGTGAATGCGCTCATGTTGTTTAAGATGACTTTCTCGCATAAAACTCTTCTCACACTGTCCACAGTGATACGGCCTCTCTCCTGTGTGAATGCGCTGGTGTTGTTGAAGATGACTCTGGTAAGTAAAACTCTTCTCACACTGTCCACAGTGATACGGCCTCTCTCCTGTGTGAATGCGCTGGTGTTGTTGAAGATTACCCTGACGAGTAAAACTACTTCCACACTGTCCACAGAGATATGGCTTCTGTCCTGTGTGAACGCGTTGGTGTTGACGGAGATGAGTTTCTCGCATAAAACTCTTCTCACACTGTTTACAGTGATACGGCCTCTCCCCTGTGTGGATGCGCTCGTGCCTTTGGAGATGACTCTGACGAGTAAAAGTCTTCCCACACTGTTCACAGTGATATGGCCTCTCTCCTGTGTGAATGCGCTTGTGTCGTTGGAGAGTACTCTGACGAGTAAAACTCTTCCCACAATCTGAGCACTGGTGCATCTGGAAAACAAAAATATTCAAGGTGCTTAAATAATTTTATATTGTCCACATATGATTATGGATATTAGAAACATCTCCTACCATACTGTAATATGTTTTCACCGCCCATCCACCCACTTTTAATAGATTTTATTTTATTGAGGCAAATGCAGACAGAGCTGATAAATTAATAACATACAGATATAGAATAATATACATTATAGAACAGACTAAAAAAAGTTAAGTATTTTTAGTACATTAGACCTTTTTTTTTTCATTTCTCTACAAAACGTTCACTAATTACTGCACAGCAAGTGCCTGCTGTTAGCTTATACAGTCATCGGTCCACCGTTCTATCCAATGTTACATAAACAATTAAACTTCATCTTTATATTCTTAACATTAATGCAGATTTTAGATTGGTTAAAATTAGCCATTGATCATTCCCAGGGCTTGAATTTCGGCACGGGATTTGAAAGGATTGCGCATAATTTAAACCATTCCTGCACAAATGTATTAAATTCATCTCGGATGAAATTGTATTAATCCACGGTCTGTCTTCTTTAGGAATTTAATTCCACGATCAGCGGCTGCACCACCATTGTCTCGCGCTCTGTCATATCGTCAGTGCAATGGTCTGGGTCACGGAGACCTTATTCACACTATCGAGTGTATGCGATGTGTTCTACCATTTAAAGTCGAAATTCATAATGAGCTGTTTGTGAAGAAAGTCTCTGCTGGGTTTTTTTTTTTATCTCATAATTTAAACATTAAATGTTGATTTGATGCACTTTATGGTGCCCGAGTGTGGTAGATGGTACGTAAAATAAGACCAGATGGTATGTAAAAAAAAAATAAATAATAATCTTAACCCTAACCCTCGCACCTCTACTCTCGGGGGAGGCTCAGCACGGTTTACTGCTAAAACAGTAAGTCCTGGGTCGATGTTGTCAGTCTAGCACCAACGCAGCGACAGTCTTACGTCGATGGGTCTACCGGCCTGAAGCCACCCCTTAGACACAGATGGATTAGTGGACCACCAAAAGATGACTACAGCCCACCCATTGTACTGCCACGGAGGTGGTCGAGAGGGTTGGCATGGATCGATTCTTGAGCACTGTCAGCCGAGGAGTGGAAGGTTGTGGGTATGATGAAAGAAAGAAAGAATAGGCATGAACCTCGTGGGGCCACTGCTGAAGTCGGCCAGGGGTCATGAGTATGTCCTCATGATTGGTTACTACACCAACAGATACCCAGAGGCAGTGCCACTTCTGAAAGTCATCTCCTGCAACAGTACCAAAGAACGTGTGCTCTTGTTTAGCTGTGTTGGGATCACTAAGGATATTGACTGACCAAAGGTATGCCATTCATGTCCAAACTAATGGTTGATCTGTGCAGGCTGTTGCAGGTCAAGCACCCAAGGATGTCCATCTACCACATGCAGATGGATGGATTGACCCTGCAACCAGACCATCGAATGGATGATGGAGGAGGAAGGGAGGAACTGGGACCTTCTCCTACCAGTTTGCCATATGAGAGCGCCCCCAAGCATCCACTGGCTTCACACCGATTGAGCTGCTTTTTGGACAGCATCCTCAGGGACTCTTAGATGTTGTCCGGGAGGCATGGGAGGAGTGGCACTCACTGTTCCGCTCAGACATCAACTTCATCAAAGACATGCAGGAACAGATTGACTGAGCAGCACCATTTATTAGAGGGCATATGGAGTCCGCTCAACTAGAACAAAGAAGGTATAACCAACCGGTGCAACATCAGGAGTAGACAACTTGGAAAAAAAATCACTGGGGAGAGCTAGGTTAATCTCAACTCTGTAACTCACAAAAGGGTATAAGCAGGTAACACTTGCCCTAGAAGCAATTGCAAAAACTGCACTTAGCACCACCAGTGGCCAATGGCAATACTTTTCTAGACACTTAAAGCGCTTTACATGGAATGGGAGGCGGGTAGGGTCTCCTCAACCACCACTAGTGTGAAGCATCCACCTGGATGATGCGATGGCAGCCATAGTGTGCTAGAACACCCACCGTACACTAACTATTAGTGGAGAGGTAAGAGTGATGTAGCCAATTCAGAGATGGGGATTATTAGGGGGATGGATATCATCCTGCATCCCCATCACCCATATGCAACAGTGTACCTGAAGAATGTAATAATACACTCCACATGGGCAGACCATTCATTTCCCATTGGAGAGGTCCCGGGCACTCACCAGAACCCCAAAACTATGCAAGATGCATCAGAAATAAGAATGGGCACTGGCCTCTCACGAACATGCAATGAAGAACAGCCAACAGTACATCAGTTGAAAGCTGACCCCTGCAGAGAGGAAGTATGATACAGTAGAAAGAGAAGCCCTTGCAATAAAGTGGGCCGTTGAGGAGCTTCACTACTACCTGGAACTCTGGTGACAGACCACACTCGACTACAATGGATGGTAAAAGCAAATAACACCAACGCCAGTGTAACATGATGGTTCCTTTCATTGAAACACTTCACATTTCAGGTACAGCACCAGGCAGGGGTCCAGCATGGGAAATCCAACGGCCTCTCCCGCAAATATGCCATGCAGGCAAAATGCAGATGCCGTGTGGGCCCTATTGCCAGTAGGCTCATAGCTTGGAGTTGGGGGAGAAATACAGCGACAGCGGGTCAACAGCTGGCTCTACACAAGGATATAGCACTCCTCAGTTTCCACTTCATTTTGGGTAATAAAATCTGACAAGTTCTTCAGAACATATAGTTACTTGTCTTTAAAAAATAAGTATTCAAAAAACATGAACATTATACACTTTCGTTCAATTGCAAGCATTAAATTATTATACTGTATATATATGTAATGTGTGTGCAGCAGTAATTCAAGATGGAGGAGGCGGGTGGAGCTTTGAGATTTACTGACAGTCTGAGGATCCAAGAGAGTTATGAGTCACAAGCTTTAATACTTCCCACAGGTTAAATATTTATAAAAACCCAGAGACAGACAAAAACGTTGACCAACGGCATTTATTCTAAAATAAATAAATAAATAAAAATAAGGAGATACAAGGTTTCTGCCCCAGCAAAACGTCACAAAAAAGCAGATCCCTCTGGTGCAGAGAAAAGGAAAAAGAAGAAAACAACTAGATGAAGGCATGTTTAGTAGCTTTTATTTAATCATTTATTTATTGATTTTTAAAGTACATTTTTTAAGTAGCTAGGCTATGTTGCGAGCTAACGTTAACTGGCTGGCTAGTAAATTAACAGAACCTAGGTAACATATCTAATTGTTTTAGGAAAGCTCACATTTGATTAAATATCCGTAAACAGCCTTGACATCAAAATATCATAATACAACATATTATAATTGTATTGGCGGCACCGAGAGGCCAAATCAAATTCTTCTTAGGGCCCCAAAAGTCTTGGACCGACCCTGGAGATACGAATAGTTTGGGTTTCATTTTTGAACAGGCACTGCTAAAAGCAAAAAAAAGCTCCATATTCTTAAGCATATAACTAAATGCTTTTCTTTCGGCTTTAAAAGTCTCTGTAAGAAATCCAGGTTTATTAGTTTTATTTATTATTATTATCCATTGTAAAATTATAATCTTTTCTGAATGGGCCTAAATATATGTTGCACAACATTTTCCACTGACACTGAATTAAACAGAAAGAAATAACGAAACAGTTGTGCTTATTCCAGGTTTCTATGAGCAAGTGGAAAAACCCGTAACCTACTAAAATAATCTAGGTATATTTTTACCTGCGGAATTTTGCGGGCGGAAGTGGGAGAAGATAACACACATATATATATTTTGGGGAGAGGGACAAAACAAACCCCGCACAGGTCTTTACTCTGGAGCTGCTCGGATTTCCAACAGAAACCAGACAAAAGAACGAAAGGATGCTGCGCATGCGCAGTCAACACAAACAGAATGATCATCACTAACAGTTATTCTAATACACCAACTCACCTGTCACCAACCGCCGTGTATCCGGAGAGGTACAATCTCTCTTTTATTCATTTATTTATTCAATAGTTATGCTTTAATAAATTACTGTTGTGTTTATTCACACAGCGGTTAGCATACCGTTAGCTGCATTACTAGCAAACATGGCTAATTGTATTATTTACCAAAAAAAGAATGACCTTTTTATTCTGTTTAAAAACTAAAAGAGAGATCAGATACATGAGTGAACTTTACCTTTGAGCCAGTAGCAGCAGGAGTCTGTGGAGATTTTCCTAAAGAGCGGCGTCTGGACTCTGATTTCATTATAAGAGGAGTAAAGAATCAGGACCCTGGAAGAAAAATACAGAGATTCATGACTCCAGAATTTCCACTAACCTGTTAACCGAGCAGCTCAGGTGGTAAGTTTCAGATCAACTCACCTTTAGTGATGTTACGCAGAGGATCAGAGATCCGAAGCGCCCTTTCACATCAACTTCCGCCACCAAGCGTCTGTTTTTCTTCTTCTTCAGAGGTTTATTGGCAGTTGGTAAACTAGCTTTGGTGAATTACCACCATCTACTGGACAGGAGTGTGGCGTATTGAAAGAAAGACAGATAAAAAAAATATATATATATATATATATATATATATATATATATATATATATATATATATATATATATATATATATATAGATAGATAGATAGATAGATAGATAGATAGATAGATAGATAGATAGAGGTTCAGTTATATATAATATAAATATATATATTGGTTCAGTTAATATGTCTATAGACTTAAATATTAAAATACCGCTCCCCTTGCCGTGGCGAACATGCTTTGCAGCCTAACAAAAAAAAATTCAGAGACGGAGGGTTTGTAGACGTTCAAAAGTAATTAAACTTTATTGAAACAATAAAGTGAGACAGTCTGCAGAAAGTCTGATTTCTACATACACAAACATGTCTTTATATACCTCTCTGAAGCAGTAAAAGTATCCCTAGGCGGGGCATTCAGCTTTTCTTTCTAGAAACAAACCAATCTCCATTGCCTTATTAATTATTCACATCCATATGATATCTTATATTTGTGGCACATGTGTTGTCAGTTGTATTTTCTTTAAAAGTTTTACCAGACAAGGTTTTTTTTTTTTCTTTTTACTTTATCCCATAATTCACCCTATACCCTTCCTCCTGAAAGACTTATCTTTTCTTTTGACGCTGATTTCCAAGCTTAGGTTGTAAACCCAGTTCTGGTGAGTGTCTAAGTGCTTTTTTAAAAATATTTCCATAGAGTGAAGCTGCTTTAGGCAAAACACATGTACACACTTAATGTACACACTTAGAATGTCACTTGTTAGAAAGTGTTTTATAGTTTTAGATTATGCTTGCTGTCCAGAGGTACGGGCACAGAAAAACAATTAGACCTACTGTTTATTAAGACACAGAATTCATCTAACCCGATACACACTCAGAATATAACATGATCAACAAGTGCACTGTGGATTTAGATAATGCTTCTAACTAATAATTCTAACTGTTGGTTATACCAAATTAGATTATACTTTATTAACATATACAAACATTGGTAAACTTTGTAGTTACACACATTCATTACACTTTATATTCTATACCCTGTAGTGTTTAATTTACTTCTGAGCTAAGCTATTCTTTACCTTTGTTTTAGATGTAAACTAAATTATACATTATCCTTCTGTGTTACAAGAGTGGATGACTACTGTCGTTGGACCTGCGTTAAGGAATCTCACTACCCAAGGTAAGTACAAAATGATAAATTCGTTTATTAACCCCCCAAAAAAGCAAATAGAAAGTATATGAGAGGATTTAGTTGAAAAGGCAATTCAGTGTTTGTTGCAATGGTAACACATCAAACGTTAATACTCTTTTCTTTGTATTTTCAGGTGTTTTACGCTTCACTATGCATTGTTTTCATACACCCACCAGGCGGCGATGGCGCCATAGTGCTTGGGCCCGTCCTTGCTGGGGTTTTTTTTCTTTCTTTCTTTCTTTCTTTCTTTCTTTCTTTCTTTCTTTCTTTCTTTCTTTCTTTCTTTCTTTCTTTCTTTCTTTGTTCTTCAAATGTGGCGTAGCTAAATTAATTAAATTGTTTTCATCATGACATGTTTGATTTGGTGTTGTTTCCTGAGGTTTATCTCAACTCCAGAGGTTCAGCTGCTCATGTTGTGCATGACCCCCCATCTCTGTGTGTGTGTGTGTGTGTGTGTGTGTGTGTGTGTGTGAGAGAGAGAGAGAGAGAGAGAGAGAGAGAGAGAGAGAGAGAGAGAGAGAGAGAGAGAGAGAGAGAGAGAGAGAGAGAGAGAGAGTACATGTTTTCTAAATTGTAATACTTCTCTTTATACAGACTGAAACAAGAATGAGGCCATTAACAAGCTCACATGATGGGAAAACTTCAGGGTACGCTTTAAACAGAGCACTGCTATGAATGCAGAGCTGTCTAAAAGCATAGAATTCAACAAAAAGCGATAAAAGTCTGCAAGACAACAATTACTGCACTTGGAAAAGATGTGCCCAAACTTGAGAAGGAAAATGTGGACTTAAAGGACAGAGTACAGGGAACTGGGGCATTACAAACGACATTGGAACCTAAAGAGTTGTGGATTGAAAGATGATAATGGGGGTGGGGGAAAACCACGGGTTTAGAACTGTATTTGTTTTTTTTTTTGTTTGTTTGTTTTTTACAACTATAAATAAATTCCTATCCTGTGTACAGTTCTACTTTCTGGCATGACATGTATAATTTGGGAAAAATCGATTAACTGCTTACCTCCATTCAATAGAAACAATATAAAATGTTGTATAATAATGGAAGATGGTTGTACTCAGTTTGTTATAAATAACTTCTGTTTTTTAGGAAAGTTTTATACCCATAAATGCAAGTGCCTTAAATCAAAACCATTGTTTACTTTCTCTCTCATATATATATATATATATATATATATATATATATATATATATATATATATATATATATATATATATATATATATATATATATACATATATATAATCGTTGATTTATATATGTATATATGTTATACTGTGCATGTGCTCTATTTCTTATTCTAAAGACCTTTGTTAACATGTCAATCAATAAACACATACATAAATTATAGCCGGAGCTCGGTTTTTTGTTTTTTTCGAGAGGTGTCAGAAAAAACGACATCATTACCTGTAAGGGAACATAGTGAGCATCGATGCTCCCTGGTTTTTGCGGTGCATTGTGGGATTTTTTTAGGGAGCGAATGTTCCAGTGCACTGGAAGAGTTTTGTGATTGAGACAGACCTTAAAATGTCCGACTCCCTGATCAGTGTCCTGAACTACTGAACTAGGGAGCTGGGTGAGAAAAAGAGTGAAGAGGATGAAGTTGAACGCATCCCATCGTCCAAAAATCACAAGCGTGTCCACATAGGAGAGAAGCCATATGATTGTTCCCAGAGTTTTACTTGTCAGAGTAATCTCCGACAGCATGAGCACATTCACACAGGTGTAAGGCCGTATCACTGTGGACAGTGTGGGAAGAGTTTTATTTTCCATAGTAATCTCCAACAACATGAGCGCATTCACACAGGAAAGAAGTATCTCTGTGGACAGTGTGCGAAGAGTTTTAGACAAGAGATTCATCTTCGAACACTCCAGCTCATTCCCACATGTAGGCACCTCCCAAAAATGTAGTTGAATAAATGGTGTGCTTGCTGCATTTTTGGGTGGATGCAGTTTGAGACTACATTTCCCATGGTCCTTTGTTTTTGAATACGTTGCAATTTGTTTCCATTGGAGTAGTTCAAGCCAATGGGTTGCCTGTTTAATTAAACTCCTAGCCAATCAGAGGTCACCTTTTGTTGGGGAGGGGAGAGAGGGAAAAAAAAGGAAAGGAGGGGGAGAGGTAGCGAACAGGAGAGGGAGAAACACGCGGGAGGAGAGCGGGGAAAAGAAAAAAAAAAGAACAGCGTTTTAACGCAGAGGTGATGTTTGTAGACTAAACTTCCATTAAAGTAGTGGCACAAATATCATTTTATTCAGCGAAAGGAAAGCAACGATCCACTCGGTGAATTTGTGAACTGTAAGGTGAAGTGCTAGCTTAGCTGCGTTTGTTTGTTTTGCACTAGCTTGGGAAAAAACAAAGCTAAGTACAATCTGTAACTCGTGGACTATGGTCTTCGTGAGGGACGGACATCTGTAACCGCCAGCCGCAGTTTCGCTGTGAAACTGAAGGACGAGGACTGAGGAGAACTGTGCTGAACTGTGCTAAATGGCATGGTAGCTACTACGGTGTTTAAGGAGGAACTCCATCGCTGAACCTGCGTCGCTGAATTAACCTTCTGGAACCTCGCGTGCAGCGGATTCATTCTCTCAGCTCGTGACCACAGTGGCTAATTCTTCTGTTCCAGAGGCGTGAGTAACGGAGAGGTTTTGTAGCGTTCATTAAAGGAACCAAGGAGGATTTTTTGTTTGTATGTGCACCAACTAACGGGCCCCAACAGAAAACCCAAGCGCTTGGTGAAGGTTCTGAACAGTTAAAAAAGGGTTTAAGTGGTAAAATCCAAACTGTACTGTTCCTGTTGTTTCATAATTAGAAAGGAGTGTTTGAGTTACTGGTCTAAATTTTGTTTCTAATATATGTATACAGCTTGAAGTTTTTGTTTAGCATAATAAATGTTTTTTATTTTTGTTATACATACTACCTGGCTTTACTGGACATTTTTTAATTTAATAAGGTTTATATATATATTTGGCCTAGTTGTACTCAATATTTGGTTCTGGGGAATAACAATACCGCTCATAGTGTGTGAGTGGGGTAATTCTTCAGTGGAGGCACCGCGCTATTAGGGATTTAATAATTTACATACATTTCTGCCTGTTATAGTATAACAACATCTGGTAAATAGAGGTTAGCCAAATTCACCATCAACTGCTAAATACTCAGGATCCTGTTAATTAAAACCATTTACTGTAGTAACCTTCTCTAATATTACACTTCCGGCGCCAGGAAGGGGTTACATTTTTGGAGGCACCGCTGGGATACTCTCTGTTTACCAGATAGGCAAAGTTTTATTTATTTGTAGTCAGTAACCTTTAACACAACCTGAAACAACACCGGTCAGTAAAACTTTCAGTACCTGTAGTGTATTTTAGTCATGGATTTTTCTCAAGCAGTTCAGTGGGGTCTGCAGCAGACTGTCAATCCGTCTCGTACTATACTATTGAGTAATGTTCCAATATACACTAGCAAGGAGACCATTGATAAACTCCTAGACACAGTTAAAGTCTTTGGTCGTACCAAGATAGGTGATCGACGTGGAGACTCTACTGGCACTCAGTTGTTCATCTTAGTGGAGACTAGCTTTGACTTATCCCCTGACTCTATACCTCCGGAAATAGGCATTGAAGGTGAGGCTGGACCATGGACTGTGCACCTTGTGGAACGCCTTCATACCCGAATGTTGCTCCGAGGACGATTCTTTCCGTACGAAGCTGATGTCACTACTTGAAAAGGAAGGCAAGTCTATGGAGGATTTTCAGGCCGTTGTAGAAGAAAATCGAGCTCCCAAAACAGATGTGAATTTGGATTTAGTGACTGCTATTGGCAAATTAGTGGACAAATGCAACCAAGTGTCCACTGATGGACCTAGCTACAGAAAACAGACTATTCTCAGGAGTGAAACCTGTACCTCAAGGTGAGGAAGAATATGAAGCCTGGATGGAGCAGGCAACACAAATGATGAGTGAGTGGCAATGTACTGATGCTGCTAAGAGACAGCGTTTAGTGGAGAGTTTAAAAGGACCAGCTGCTGACATTGTTCGCTTCTTGAAAATTAGCACTCCTACTGCCACAGCGGCTGATTACTTATCTGCTCTTGACACAGCATATGGTACTACAGAGAACGGAGATGACATCTTGGTCAAGTTCAAAAGCACATTTCAGAATGTTGGAGAAAAGCTGTCTGATTTCCTGTATCGCCTTGACAAACTTCTCCATCGTGCCCTTCTTAAAGGAGGAGTTAAAGCTGCAGACATGAACAGAGTTCGGATGGAACAGCTAGTCAAAGGTGCACTTACTCATGACATGATTGTGCTCCGCATACGGATGAGTCATACTCTGGAAAACCCCCCTACCTTTTCCCAGCTAATGCGAGAAGTGCGAGAGGAAGAAAATTGGATTAGCAAAAGGGAGGGAGTGAAAACAACTGTTACTGCTGCCCCCATTACTGTACCACCAACTTCAGTTTCGTCTGAGCTTAGCAGCCTAAGAAATGAAGTGAAGGAATTGTCTTCTCAAGTGGCCAAACTGTTGAGTGACACTCCAGTTACCCTGAAACCTGAGAAATTTACAGCAAAGACCACCCCCACACAGCGAACACTTGATACCTCTGCATATGATGCACCATCTACCGTGAAACTAGTCAGACCATTACAGCCAGGTGTTTTCTGCTACAATTGTGGGCAGGATGGACATACACGAAGAGAGTGTAAAGAGCCTGAGGATCTAAGGAAAGTTACTCAGAAACTGATCAAAGTACACCGGCACCAGGGAAAACTTGCAAGGAGCCAGGTGAAGGAACGGTGCGTGGCTCCGCTTGAAATCCGTTCCACCCAAAAGTCACACCCTGTGATGGCAGGCACAAAACTGTTACCTGAGGGATTAGTTGGACCCCGCTCCATTGCACCTGTCCAAATAGAAGGCATCTATGCTAAAGCTATCCTTGACAGTGGCTCCATGGTAACTATTTTGTACCGCAGCTTCTATGACACCTACCTCAAACACATACCTATCCACCTACAACTTTAGTCTGAAGTATAGACCAGGTCGGCAGAATGTTGACGCAGACTCATTGTCTCGCCGGCCTCATGAAGTCACAACACCTGATGATGACTGGCAGGAGATTCCAGTTACAGGAGTACGAGCTCTCTGTCAGAATGCTTCATGGCACACACGAAGTGGACGTGCCTTGTCATGTGTCATTAACCACATAGGAGCTTCCGTTTCAGCAGTTCCCAAAGCATTCTCTCAAGCTACTACAGTAATCACTGATCATATGCCCAGTTTCAGCTCAGTTGAGCTTCAAACTGCTCAGAAAAATGACCCCTGTATTGGAGAGGCATGGCTAGCTGTCAGCCAAAACAACCCAGCAAGTCAAATGCTGAAAAGTCACCCAGATGTTACGCTTCTGAAACGAGAGTGGGAGAAACTGTCCATTGAACAAGGTCTACTTTACCGAACAGTCAGACAGTCGGACCAGCGATCACGGCGACAGCTTGTGCTCCCAAAACAGTATCATAGCATCGTTTTGAAGTCTTTGCATGATAATAATGGACATCTAGGTTTTGACAAGACATATGCCCTTATCGCTGACAGATTTTTTTGGCCACGCATGAAGTTAGAGACGTGGAGGCGTATTGCAAGACGTGTGAACGCGGCATAAAGCGGGAAAAACCCTGCCACAGAAAGCGCGCTTCTGTCACATATTACAAGCTCGGGGCCCATGGACCTTGTGTGCATAGATTTCCTTACCATCGAACCAGATTCCCGTAATGTGAGTAATGTGTTGGTAATAACTGACCATTTTACACGTTATGCTCAAGCTTTCCCAACTAGAGATCAAAGAGCCATAACAGTTGCCCGGACATTGTGGGAGAAGTACTTTATTCACTACGGCCTTCCCAATCGCATCCATTCTGACCAGGGCAGAGATTTTGAGAGTCAGTTGGTGAAAGAGATGTTGACCATGCTGGGTGTAAAGAAATCAAGAACATCGCCATACCATCCACAAGGGGACCCTCAACCTGAAAGGTTCAATAGAACTCTTTTGAACATGTTAGGAACTCTTAAGCCTAGTCAAAAGTCAAGATGGAGTCAGCACATTGCTCATCTCGTGCACGCATATAATTGTACACCCAATGAAGCCACCGGGTTTTCACCCTACCTTTTAATGTTTGGTAGAGAAGCCCGACTTCCCGTGGACGTTTGTTTTGGTGTGTCAGCTGATGGAACTTCGGCAACTTCGTACCGGAAATATGTGGCTAACATGAAAAGAGAACTTCAAGCAGCTTATCAGTTGGCCCAGGCTGCTTCTGCCAAGTTGAACCAAGGTAACAAAGAGAGATACGACCAGAAGGTGCGTTATCATTGTTTGAATCCTGGAGATAGAGTCCTTATTCGAAACCTTGGCCTGAAAGGAAAACAAAAGCTTGCAGATCGCTGGAGTGCAACCCCTTATGTGGTTGAGAGTCAAATGTCTGATCTTCCCGTCTATCGTCTTAAACCTGTAAGTGGTTCAGGATCCGTCAAAGTCATGCACCGCAATCATCTTTTGCCCTTAGGACAAGAAGTAAGATTAAGCCCTGAGGTTAACCTCAAACCTACTCCTTCTCCAAGAGCTCTCAGGCGCAGAACGGTGAAGGAGAGGAAGCAGACTCCCAATGTTGAGAAAAATGATCCTCCAGTTGATATCCCCCTGGGAGAGCAGTACTCTTCAGACTCTGAGTCGGAGTATGGCCATTACCTTGAAGATCTGATAGCCAACCAGTCAGAGGAAAGCTGTGTTAAGCCAAGAGATGATGCAAGGCTTACAGAGTCCAACACTCCTTACTCAGCTCTAGACGTGCCAGAAGTTGTAGTGAGTTTACCACCTTCTGAAGATGTACCTGTGGGGATAGGTGAGAGTAGGGAGGTAGAAACGGAATGTTCTGTTGAGACTGTTTGCACTACAGACATGGCAGATGCAGAGAATCCGGAACCAGAAATAAGGAGATCAGAGAGACCAAGAAAACCTGCAGAACGTTTGACGTATTCAAGGCTAGGTGAGCCTAGTGCAGAGCCTGTAGTAGTAAAGCATAATAGTGTTCATGCAATTCACTCACCCATAATGCACTTTCTTGAACACTACAATCATGCATGGTGGTGTAACTCTTTTGCTCAATGCAAGTCATGTGTGACTAAGAGATCACTATTTTCTCCTATTATAATACCTGTTATCACATTTTGAAGGCCCATTTATGGTACATAGTAATTAGTTAACTAGTTCTAATTAGTGTAGCCAGCATGGGGGCACGCTGGATTTTTGGTGGGGGGAGAGTGTAGGCACCTCCCAAAAATGTAGTTGAATAAATGGTGTGCTTGCTGCATTTTTGGGTGGATGCAGTTTGAGACTACATTTCCCATGGTCCTTTGTTTTTGAATACGTTGCAATTTGTTTCCATTGGAGTAGTTCAAGCCAATGGGTTGCCTGTTTAATTAAACTCCTAGCCAATCAGAGGTCACCTTTTGTTGGGGAGGGGAGAGAGGGAAAAAAAAGGAAAGGAGGGGGAGAGGTAGCGAACAGGAGAGGGAGGAGAGCGGGGAAAAGAAAAAAAAAAGAACAGCGTTTTAACGCAGAGGTGATGTTTGTAGACTAAACTTCCATTAAAGTAGTGGCACAAATATCATTTTATTCAGCGAAAGGAAAGCAACGATCCACTCGGTGAATTTGTGAACTGTAAGGTGAAGTGCTAGCTTAGCTGCGTTTGTTTGTTTTGCACTAGCTTGGGAAAAAACAAAGCTAAGTACAATCTGTAACTCGTGGACTATGGTCTTCGTGAGGGACGGACATCTGTAACCGCCAGCCGCAGTTTCGCTGTGAAACTGAAGGACGAGGACTGAGGAGAACTGTGCTGAACTGTGCTAGATGGCATGGTAGCTACTACGGTGTTTAAGGAGGAACTCCATCGCTGAACCTGCGTCGCTGAATTAACCTTCTGGAACCTCGCGTGCAGCGGATTCATTCTCTCAGCTCGTGACCACAGTGGCTAATTCTTCTGTTCCAGAGGCGTGAGTAACGGAGAGGTTTTGTAGCGTTCATTAAAGGAACCAAGGAGGATTTTTTGTTTGTATGTGCACCAACTCACGGGCCCCAACAGAAAACCCAAGCGCTTGGTGAAGGTTCTGAACAGTTAAAAAAGGGTTTAAGTGGTAAAATCCAAACTGTACTGTTCCTGTTGTTTCATAATTAGAAAGGAGTGTTTGAGTTACTGGTCTAAATTTTGTTTCTAATATATGTATACAGCTTGAAGTTTTTGTTTAGCATAATAAATGTTTTTTATTTTTGTTATACATACTACCTGGCTTTACTGGACGTTTTTTAATTTAATAAGGTTTATATATATATTTGGCCTAGTTGTACTCAATATTTGGTTCTGGGGAATAACAATACCGCTCATAGTGTGTGAGTGGGGTAATTCTTCAGTGGAGGCACCGCGCTATTAGGGATTTAATAATTTACATACATTTCTGCCTGTTATAGTATAACAACATCTGGTAAATAGAGATTAGCCAAATTCACCATCAACTGCTAAATACTCAGGATCCTGTTAATTAAAACCATTTACTGTAGTAACCTTCTCTAATATTACACTTCCGGCGCCAGGAAGGGGTTACACACAGGACAGAAGCCGTACCTCTGTGGACAATGTGGACGGAGCTATACTCATTCCAGTTCATTAATGACACACAAGTGCTCTAACATAAAACCACCAGCTCTTGATATGTGAATTTCTTAAATTTAGATACATCTTTTTAATTGTCCTATTTATTTTGCAGGAGGGTAAGGGAAATTCTGAAATTTTTTGCAAGGGACTTTATTGCTTACTGTCCACCTTGTAGTAGAATTCATGTAATTTTCCTGGTTTCATCTGAATACTATACACAAAGAATGCAATACAACAATACATATTTAACCAATGGCTATCTATATTCAAGTTTATTTTTAATTAGTTTATTAGTCAAATTACATTACTATCAGTTTATTCATCAATAGATCTGTAATGATGCTATTAGATGGTGGGTAAATGTCCACCAAAGCTACTCTAGTATTACTGGTTAAATATTTCAGATATGTTAGAATAAATCTGACACCTCCTCACAGCATTGTCATATTCTTAGGTTTAATTCAGACCAGGTATGTTACCCAGAATTTTACCATAGATATTCTTATCCTTAGACCTCTGTAATGAACTAAATTCCAGGGGTAATGCACCACACAAAGTGCAGAAATGGGGATGTAGTGTGTGTAGATCAAGTCGGATTCCAAATGCAGCAAAACGTTCCTGGTTGTTTGCTTACAATAAACATGTATTATGTTGAAATGTATTTCTCAACTGTACATATCCAATCAGGTCCATAAATATTTTTACTGGATTTGAAATGAAGTGTAGTGTAGAATTTCAGCTTTAGTACAAGAGGTTTAATAAAAATAATGGATTAACCATTTAGGAATTACAGCCTTTTATTTTAAGAGTGCCTCCATTTTCACAGGCTCAATACTTAATTGGACAATGTAACAATATTTGGGGAGGGGGGTTGAACTTTTTCTAGTATATAATTGATACTCGAAATTTTTTAGATTTACCTGTAATGTGAACCTCTCGGATTATCAGTTATTTTGAAGGTGAAATTAGAGCTCATCAGGCAGGAAAAAGGTTACAAAACCATCTCTAAAGAGTTTGCACTCCACCAAGCCAGTCAGACTGATTGTGTACAAATGGTTGAAATTCAAGACCATTGTTATCCTCCCCAAAAGTGGAGACCAATAAAGATCACTCTTTATAGTATAAATTAGAAGCATTATGTTTGGAGAAAGGAAAACATTGCATTTCAGCATAAGAACCTTACCCCATCTATGAAACGTGGTGGAAGTACAATGGATCACCCAAATGAGAACACGGAAGATGAAGAAGAGGAGGACAACACTGCCACTGTAAATGGTAATGCTGTCCAGAGGACCTTACTTTTGAAAAACATTTCACGACATAATTGCATAATGTAGTTAAAAGTGGTCACTTGTTAAATCTTTGTATATTGCACATTTACTATTGAATAAAAATCTATTTCTGTATTCAAGAGTTGATAGTTCCTTTTCTTTTCATAAATAAAAACAGATGGCCAATTTCAAACTGTTGCGTTCACCTTTTCCTTATTACAATAAATGTGACAAGTAACATCTACATAACACAAAAAAACCTTAAAAGCTTTGATCAGTTCTGATGCCAGAATGATGGGAAGAGAAGTGGATGGAGAAGGAAAGAAATGTTCTAAAGCATATCACATCATCTGTCAAACGTGGAGGAGGTGTTATGGAATTGGCATGCATGGCTCCCAATGGAACTGGGTAACTGGTGATTTTTGATAATGTGCCTTCTGATAGAAGTGGCACGATTAATTCTGAAGTGTATAGAGCTCTATTTTCTACTCAGATTCAGTCAAACTCTGCAAAACTGATAAGACCGCACTTCACAGTGGGTTCACAGTAGACCGCACTTCAATACTGTGAACCCAAGAACTTAAGATAACCCTCAACCCAACTGAGCTGATTTTCACTTACTGAACACGAAGGAAGACCCACAAACAATCAGCAATAGAAAGCAGCTGCAGTAAAGGCCTGATGAAGCACCTTAATGGAGGAAACTCAGCATTCTCTGGGTTCCAGACAGTCATTGACTGCAAAGGATTTGCATCAGTGTATTAAAAACAATCCTAATATTTAAGCTTATGTTATTTTGTTCAATTAGTTTTGAGCCTGTGAAAATGGAGGCACTATTAAAATAAAATGCTGTAATTCATAAATGGTTAATGTAATATTTTTATTAAACCTCTTAAATTAAAGCTGAAATTCTACACTACACTTAATTTCAAATCTATTAGAATACTTATGGACCTGTGTTGGATAAGATTTTTGATAGAAATAAAACACAAGGGTAATAAAATAGGGAGAATGAAAATTTAGTGAGAATATAAGAAAGAACAGAGTCACGCTCTCTTCCTTATAGACAATGTCTCCTACAAAAGTTAATTATAGCAAGGCCTAGGGCTTGACCAATAAGAGGAAGTGCAACACACAGCACACATAGCCAAGAACTCACTCACACACAGACCCAGAGTAATCAGAATAACAAAGTAATGGTTAATGATAATTTGACAAAATCATACAGTACATATGCTAATAACAATGCAGAAAAAGCATATAGGTACCATGATAAAGAAGGAAAAAGCACACAGGTGATAAATGACCTCACTCAAAGTCAGCTCAGAAATGCCATAGAAAGCAAAAACAAAAAGGAGAACTGATAGAGTAAGTGCAAACTCAACAGGTTTCAAGAAGTCTGAGGCAGAAATAGCAGGATTGGAAAGAACATAAAAATGCTTTACATCACCCATACATCACCCAGACATCACATGTAATGGAATTTTGGGCAAACCAGGGGTGTGTCAACTCTATAAAAGGGGAGCCCCATTTCAGGGGACTGGGAGATCACTTTTTGAGACGTCCCAAACTGTTTGGATCTCATGTAACCAAACATCTTCGGGAGTATTCACTGGTCATAGCAGTTTTTCTGTCACTGATGTGGCTAATGGTTTCTGGTCTGTTCAACTACACACTGAAAGACAACCTTGACCTGCATTCACAGTGGGGGATGTGCAGCTTCAGTGGATTAAATGACCAGGTTTCTTAACAGCCCAAACATTTAATCAGCAGACAGTTACAAAACATCTCACTCGTATCATTCAGTTCATTCTATGTACTTTTATTTAGTGAGGATTAGAAGAACAGAAAAGACTGAAGGGCACAGTTAAATTTCTTGGTCAGTAAATATCACAGAAGCGCAACAATGTTTCAGGACTCCTGACCATTTGCCTACTAAATTTTACATTCTTTACGACAGTTTTAGATGTAGAGCTATCTCGGAGTATGTTGTATATTTTATTTGTTGCCTTGTGTTTTTTGGTACAGTGGGTCTTTTTGACTGAACACACCAAGGTCAGAGATAACAACATTCCATGGCTCAGACTATTTTATCTATTTCCCCTTTGTCTCTTATCTGTCCTCTCTACAATAAGCAAGGCCTTTCTCTGTAGAACAAACTGGTGTAGACATTTTAATATTTGTGTTGGTGCTGTAAAGACACTCAAAGTGAACAATAAAGAGATTATGTGAAGATCAATCCAGTCTCCTTATCACCTTTGCTGAATGTCTAACACGGCAACACAGGATCAGTGTTTTGCAGTGGTTTATCTCTGTCTGTTAAATACTTTGGTCTGAATTAAACCTAAGAATATGACAATGCTGTGAGGAGGCGTCAGATTTATTCTGGAATATCTGAAATATTTAACCTGTAATACGAGAGTACCTTTGGTGGACTTTTGCCAACCATCTAATAGCATCATTACAGATTGATTGATGAATAAACTGATAGTAATGTAATTTGACTAACTCAATAAAAATCCCACAGGTAAACTTGAATAAAGTTTGAAGGATGATTAATATGATGAGCTTACCTGTGAGTTTCAAAACATATGAAGATTTATATATATATAATATTTCAGATAAAAAAAAAAATATATATATATATATATATATATATATATATATATATATATATATATATATATATAGAGAGAGAGAGAGAGAGAGAGAGAGAGAGAGAGAGAGGTTCAGTTATATATAATATAAATATATATATATTGATGAGCTTACCTGTGAGTTTCAAAACATATGAAGATTTATATATATATTTCAGATAAAAAAATATATATATATATATATATGTATATATATATATATATATATATAGAGAGAGAGAGAGAGAGAGAGAGAGAGGTTCAGTTATATATAATATAAATATATATATATATTGGTTCAGTTAATATGTCTATAGACTTAAATATTAAAATACCGCTCCCCTTGCCGTGGCGAACATGCTTTGCAGCCTAACAAAAAAAAAAATTCAGAGACGGAGGGTTTGTAGACGTTCAAAAGTAATTAAACTTTATTGAAACAATAAAGTGAGACAGTCTGCAGAAAGTCTGATTTATACATAAATATATATATATATTTATATATAACACATATAAATGTTATAAATATATATATATATATAACACAATTATGAGAAAACCTGTTTATGATTTGAATTATGGAGAATTTTTGTTGATTAATTAGGAAAGTATAAATATTGTGCATTATTAATCATGAGACTTCCAAAGTGAAGGGGTCATCAAACCCAGACCCCTGGTAATGTACTCTGTCAATGCTCCATTCACTGTATATCCACGATTGTGATCATGATCCTGCACAAAAAAATTGCAGGTCATACAAACATCATCTTACTTCATAAAGGAAAGTATATACACAACAAAAATCCATTCACTGATCTTACAGTGTAACTGTGTTCTTATGGTCAGGGTTGCAGCAAATCTGAAAACTATATCAGGTCCACTGGGTTCAAGGGACCTTGGATTGGACGCAGTTCCATCAGAGGATGTCCAAAAGACATATGGGTGTGGTGGTTAGGCATCCCCATACTTTTGGCCAGACAGGGTAGTTCGCTGTAGTTAAACCAACGCTGCAAAGCCAGAGCAACTGGAAATTATCTCTTCAAATTGCCTGTAAACACATCCATCTTCTTTTGGCTTGGAAATGTGTCCAGTTTGATAGTATGCGCAACATGACATTTAAGAAACAAAATTCTAGCTCGCATTAATTATTTTATTTTTTTTAATTGGTCAATTAAAGTAGGGATAGCCATTGGTTAAATATGTATTGTTGTATTGATTTCTTGGTGTATAGCATTCAGATAAAACAAGGAAAATGACATTTCTACTATAAAGTGGACAGTAAGTAAGCAATTAAGTCCCTTGCAAGAAAAGTTTGTCAGAATTTCCCTTAACCTCCCATTTAAAAAAAAGAGGAAAATTAAAAAGATGTATATAAATTTAAAAAAATTCACATATCAAGAGCTGGCGGCTTTATGTTAGAGCACTTGTGTGTCCTTAATGATTTTGCATGAGTATAGCTCCGTCCACATTGTCCGCAGAGGTACGGCTTCTGTCCTGTATGACTCTGCTGGTGGCTGTGGAAGGTACTCTGGTCACGAAAACTTTTCCCACACTGCAAGCATTGATACAGCTTCTCTCCTGTGTGAATGCGCTGGTGTTGTTTAAGATTACTTTCTTGCATAAAACTCTTCCCACACTGTCCACAGTGATACGGCCTTACACCTGTGTGAATGCGCTCATGTCGTTGGACACTACTCTGACAAGTAAAACTCTTCCCACACTGTCCACAGCGATACGGCTTCTCTCCTGTGTGAATGCGCTCGTGTTGTTGAAGATAACTCTGGTAAGTAAAACTCTTCCCACAGTGTCCACAGTGATACTTCTCTCCTGTGTGAATGCGCTGGTGTTGTTGAAGAGAACTCTGGTAAATAAAACTCTTCCCACACTGTCCACAGTGATACTTCTCTCCTGTGTGAATGCGCTTATGTTCCCGAAGATTACCCTCTCGACTAAAACTCTTCCCACACTGTCCACAGTGATACGGCCTTACACCTGTGTGAATGCGCTCATGTCGTTGGACACTACCCTGACAAGTAAAACTCTTCCCACACTGTTTACAGTGATACGGCCTTACACCTGTGTGAATCCGCTCATGTTGTTGGAGATGACTTTGGTAAGTAAAACTCTTCTCGCACTGTCCACAGTGATACTTCTCTCCTGTGTGAATGCGCTCGTGTCGTTGGAGAGCACTCTGGTAAGTAAAACTCTTCCCACAGTTTCCACAGTGATACTTCTCTCCTGTGTGAATGCGCTGGTGTCGTTGGAGAGCACTATGGTAAATGAAACTCTTCCCACACTGTCCACAGTGATATGGCTTTTGTCCTGTGTGAATGTGCTCATGTTCCCGAAGATTACCCTCTCGACTAAAACTCTTCCCACACTGTCCACAGTGATACGGCTTTACACCTGTGTGAATGCGCTCGTGTCGTTGGAGAGCATTCTGGTAAGTAAAACTCTTCCCACACTGTCCACAGTGATACTTCTCTCCTGTGTGAATGCGCTGGTGTTGTTGAAGAGAACTCTGGTAAATAAAACTCTTCCCACACGGTCCACAGATATACGGCTTCTGTCCTGTGTGAATGCACTGGTGTGTCCGAAGATGACCCTTTTGACTAAAACTCTTCCCACACTGTCTACAGTCATAAGGCCTCTCTCCTGTGTGAATGCGCTTGTGTGTCCGAAGATGACCCTTTTGACTAAAACTGTTCCCACACTGTCTACAGTCATAAGGCTTCTCTCCTGTGTGAATGCGCTTGTGTGTCCGAAGATGACCCTTTTGACTAAAAGTCTTCCCACACTGTGAGCAGTGATATGGCTTCTGTCCTGTGTGAATGCGCTGGTGTCGTTGGAGATAACTCTGACAAGTAAAACTCTTCCCACACTGTGAGCAGTGATATGGCTTCTCTCCTGTGTGAATGCACTCGTGTTCCCGAAGATTACCCTCTCGACTAAAACTCTTCCCACACTGTCCACAGAGATACGGCTTCTCTCCTGTGTGAATGCGCTCATGTTGTCGGAGATAGCTCTGACAAGTAAAACTCTTCTCGCACTGGGAACAATCATATGGCTTCTCTCCTGTGTGGACACGCTCGTGATTTTTGAGATGGTGACTTTTAGTAAAACTCTTCCCACAGTCTGAGCACTGGTACATCTGGAAAACACAATAAAATAAATAATTAAATAAATAATTTTAGATTGGGACTGGCACCCTGTCCAGGGTGTACCCCGCCTTGTGCCTGATGCTCCCTGGGATAGGCTCCAGGTTCCCTGTGACCCTGAAAAGGAGTAAGCAGTAGAAAATGGATGGATGGATAATTTTAGATTGTCCACATGTGGTTATGGAATTATTACTGGAAATGTCTCCTACAATACACAGCATCACCACCCAATCATCCACCTTTAATGACTGTAGCACCCCATATTTTAGGAATGCAAATGCAGACAGAGCTACTAAATTAATGATTTACAGTGGGAGAAATAAGTATCGGACTCGTCAACATTGTTTTCAGTAAACAGATTTCCAATGAGGCTATTCACATGAAATTTTCACCAGACATCCATATTAACTCAAAAATCCACACATTTAAAGAACTACAGTGAGGGAAAGAAGTATTTGATCCCCTGCTGATTTTGTATGTTTGCCCACTGACAAAGAAATTATCAGTCTATAATTTTAATGGTAGGTTTGTTTGAACAGTGAGAGACAGAATAACAACAAAAAAAATCCAGAAAAACTCATGTCAAAAATGTTATAAATTGATTTGCATTTTAATGAGGGAAATAAGTATTTGACCCCCTCTCAATCAGAAAGATTTCTGGCTCCCAGGTGTCTTTTATACAGATAACGAGCTGAGATGAGGAGCACACTCTTAAAGGGAGTGCTCCTAATCTCAGCTTGTTACCTGAATAAAAAAAAGTCACCTGTCCACAGACGCAATCAATCAGATTCCAATCTCTCCACCATGGCCAAGACCAAAGAGCTCTCCAAGGATGTCAAGGACAAGATTGTAGACCTACACAAGTCTGGAATGGGCTACAAGACCATTGCCAAGCAGCTTGGTGAGAAGGTGACAACAGTTGGTGCGATTATTTGCAAATAGAAGAAACACAAAAGAACTGTCAATCTCCCTCGGCCTGGGACTCCATGCAAGATCTCACCTCATGGAGTTGCAATGATCATGAGAACAGTGAGGAATCAGCCCAGAACTACACCGGAGGATCTGGTCAATGATCTCAAGGCAGCTGGGACCATAGTCACCAAGAAAACAATTGGTAACACACTACGCCGTGAAGGACTGAAATCCTGCAGCACCCGCAAGGTCCCCCTGCTCAAGAAAGCACATATACATGCCCGTCTGAAGCTTGCCAATGAACATCTGAATGATTCAGAGGACAACTGGGTGAAAGTGTTGTGGTCAGATGAGACCAAAATAGAGCTTTTTGGCATCAACTAAACTCACCGTGTTTGGAGGAGGAATGCTGCCTATGAGCCCAAGAACACCATCCCCACCATCAAACATGGAGGTGGAAACATTATACTTTGGGGTGTTTTTCTGCTAAGGGGACAGGACAACTTCACCGCATCAAAGGGACAATGGACGGGGCCATGTACCGTCAAATCTTGGGTGAGAATCTCCCTCCCTCAGCCAGGGCATTGAAAATGGGTCGTGGATGGGTATTCCCGCAAGACGATGACCCAAAACACACGGCCAAGGCAACAAAGGAGTGGCTCAAGAAGAAGCACATTAAGGTCCTGGAGTGGCCTAGCCAGTCTCCAGACCTTAATCCCATAGAAAATCTGTGGTGGGAGCTGAAGGTTCGAGTTGCCAAACATCAGCCTCAAAACCTTAATGACTTGGAGAAGATCTGCAAAGAGCCGTGGGACAAAATCCCTCCTGAGATGTGTGCAAACCTGGTGGCCAACTACAAGAAATGTCTGACCTCTGTGATTGCCAACAAGGGTTTTGCCACCAAGTACTAAGTCATGTTTTGCAGAGGGGTCAAATACTTATTTCCCTCATTAAAATGCAAATCAATTTATAACATTTTTGACATGAGATTTTCTGGATTTTTTTGTTGTTATTCTGTCTCTCACTGTTCAAATAAACCTACCATTAAAATTATAGACTGATTATTTCTGTGTCAGTGGGCAAACGTACAAAATCAGCAGTGGATCAAATACGTTTTTCCCCTCACTGTAGGAATACTCCACGTCTTAATTCAATTTGGGTTTACTTCGAGTATGACTTTAGCCGGATTAAGGTGATCAATGATCACTGTTTACATGGTAGTTTCTTAATCAGAATATTTTCTTAATATTGGAATATTGCTGTCCATGTAAATGTACTGTCTGACAGGTATTCCAATGCACCAATTCACCAGTCACCAACCGTTGAGTGTTCAGAGAGGTATGATCTCTCTTTTATTCATTTATTAATTTAATAGTTATGGTTTACTAAATTACTGTTGTGTTAGCATAACATTAGCTTCCTTAATAGCAAATATGGCTAACTTTATTCTTTAAAAAAAATTCTTACCCTTTAATTCTGTGTTTGAAATAGACCTGCAGGATATAATGGAGATATTATATATATATATATATATATATATATATATATATATATATATATATATATATATATATATATATATATATATATATATATATATATATATATATATATATATATATATATATATATACACACACACACATACACACAGTATCTCACAAAAGTGAGTAAGCCCCACACATGTGTAAATATGTGATGATATCTTTTCATGTGACAACACTGAAGAAATGACACTTTGCTACAATGTAAAGTAGTGAGTGTACAGCTTGTGTAACAGTGTAAATTTGCTGTCCCCTCAAAATAACTCAACACACAGCCATTAATGTCTAAACCGCTGGCAACAAAAGTGAGTACACTCCTAAGTGAAAATGTCCAAATTGGGCCCAAAGTGTCAATATTTTGTGTGGCCACCATTATTTTCCGGCACTGTCTTAACTCTCTTGGGCATGGAGTTCACCGGTGCTTCACAGGTTGCCACTGGAGTCCTCTTCCACTCCTCCATGACGACATCACAGAGCTGGTGGATGTTGGAGACCTTGTGCTCCTCCACCTTTGAGAGTTTAGTATGCTTGGCCAGTCCATCACCTTCGCCCTCGGCTATTGCAGTGGTCGTCTTGGAGGTGTGCTTGGGGTTGTTATCATGCTGGAATACTGCATACTGATCATGCTCTGCTTCAGTATGTCACAGTACATGTTGGCATTCATGGTTCCCTGAATGAACTGTAGCTCCCCAGTGCTGGCAGCACTCATGCAGCCCCAGACTATGACACTCCCACCACCATGCTTGACTGTAGGCAAGACACACTTGTCTTTGTACTCCTCACCTGGTTGCTATAAGACACAGTTGACACCATCTGAACCAAATAAGTTTATCTTGGTCTCATCAGACCACAGGACATGGTTCCAGTAATCCATGTCCTTAGTCTGCTTGTCTTCAGCAAACTGTTTGTGGGCTTTCTTGTGCATCATCTTTAGAAGAGGCTTCCTTCTGGGAAGGCTTCCTTCCTTCTTCCCCCCCCATGTTGAACTTCCAGTGACCACTATGAGGTAATGTGAGAGCCATGACACCAAATTTAACACACCTGCTCCCCATTCACACCTGAGACCTTGTAACACTAACAAGTCACATGACACCAGTGAGGGAAAATGGCTAATTGGGCCCAATTTGGACATTTTCACTTAGGGGTGTACTCACTTTTGTTGCCAGCAGTTTAGACATTAATGGCTGTGTGTTGAGTTATTTTGAGGGGACAGCAAATTTACAGTTACACAAGCTGTACACACTACTTTACATTGTAGCAAAGTGTCATTTCTTCAGTGTTGTTACATGAAAAGATATAATTAAATATGTTTATACATATTTCCTTCAGAGTTTAAGAACTAAAAGAGAAATCAGACACATGAGTGAACTTTACCTTTGAGCCAGTAGGAGTCTGTGGAGATTTTCCTAAAGAGCGGCGTCTGGACTCTGATTTCATTATAAGAGGAGTAAAGAATCAGGACACTGGAAGAAAAATACAGAGATTCATGACTCCAGAATCTCCACTAACCTGTTAACCGAGCCGCTCAGGTGGTAAGTTTCAGATCAACTCACCTTTAGTGATGTTACGCAGAGGATCAGAGATCCGAAGCCCGTGTGGAGAAGGAAGCACCCTCTCATGTGAAGATCTCCGCCCAAGCGTTGTTTTTCTAGACTCCTTTCGGTGTTCCACACTCCTATCCAGTAGGTGGCGGTAATTCACCAAAACTAGTTTACCCACTGCCAATAAACCTCTGAAGAAGAAGAATGTGACGCCAACGAAGAAGCAGCGGAAGAAGTAGTAATAGAAGAAGAAGAGGTAGTACAATAACATCAGCACACGCTTGCACGCAGATCCTCATATGAAAGATCTCCTCCTTCTCCACACGGGCTTCTGATCCTCTGCGTAACATCACTAAAGGTGAGTTGATCTGAAACTTACCACCTGAGCTGCTCGGTTAACAGGTTAGTGGAGATTCTGGAGTCATGAATCTCTGTATTTTTCTTCCAGTGTCCTGATTCTTTACTCCTCTTATAATGAAATCAGAGTCCAGACGCCGCTCTTTAGGAAAATCTCCACAGACTCCTGCTGCTACTGGATCAGAGGTAAAGTTCACTCATGTGTCTGATTTCTCTTTTAGTTTATAAAGTCTGAGAACTTCTTTATAATGAAGTAACCATTACAACTCTATATACAACAAGCAGAAGACTTCAGGTCAGGACTCACACATCATGTGGTCTTCAGATTATTAATAAAGGAACTGGTTTCATTGCATGTTTCTGTTGTAGATTCTGAAACAATGAGCAGTTCAGCAAACCAAAAGATGAGCCTGCTAACTGTTAGCTAGATAAATAAAGTTCGTTAGATGGAAATGTGTAACACTTGTTAGTGTCGTGGAATCTTCTGCAGCAAAAATCTTTCTAAGAGTCTCGGGGTCTTGATGTGAAAAGATAGACTTTATTATTCACACAACAAAGCCGCGCTGGTCTGCAGATCAACTCCCTTACTTCTCCTCGATACATGCTTTTATACCATTCTAACACACTCATCTCACCAGGTGGGGTTTTTCCTCTTTTGTTATTTATTCAGACCTTGGCCGTGCACAACCATTAACTCTAAGACTTGGTCCTCCATCCTTACATTGTTTTTAATGGTGGCGTAGTACAGCCAGCTC
Organism: Ameiurus melas; assembly: GCA_012411365.1. NCBI lineage: Eukaryota > Metazoa > Chordata > Actinopteri > Siluriformes > Ictaluridae > Ameiurus > Ameiurus melas. The sequence goes on from CM022765.1 coordinate 28,506,440, forward strand.
TCTTTTTAAATAAAGATTACATTCTATAAAGATTACATACGTTCCCAGCATGAACAGGTACCAGTATACTGATTAACATTTGGTTACACTCTTTAAGCATACGTTTTAGTGGATTAACTCATTTCTTTGACTAGAACTTGTTGATACTCTTTCACACCTTATACTTATACACATTCAAAACTATTGTTTATAGTTTTGTAGCAATTTACAAAAATATACAATATTGTTCAAAAGTTAAGTATCAGTGTTTTGTTTCAGAAACATCTGTAAAATGATTGTAATACGATTCTAGTGTTATAGATGTAGGTTTCTGAATAATAATCCACGACAGTGTGAGGTGATACGACAACATGTCACTGATGAGTAGAAGTTTGTAGTCTGTTTTCTGAGAGCTCCAGAGCCACAGTGCTGTAAACTTTCTGCCACTTTTGGGTAATATCCATATTTTGAGGTCTTTTCTCTTCATAGTGATGAGCCAGAAAACAGTGCTGCTTAATGGTTGCCATTTATTCCAGTCCATTTTACTTCCACAGACAAGAACAAAAGAATAATGTGTGAGCCATCAGATTCAAAAAGCGAATTCTCTGTGGCCCCTCACACACTTGCAGCCCTAACCCCCACACCAAATTACTATATCACATTCACCCAGAATGTGTGTTGATTACAATAATGCTGTCATCCATTGTATTTGGAAACACAACGTGTATTGTTGATTTTCCAGCTTCTAAACAAATTCAGTAGTGCAGCTTGAAAAAACATTGATGCACAGAGCAAGGTCTCCTTTGTATGGCTAGTTTCTGAATTTTATAAAAAAAATACAGCATCTCACAAAAATGAGTACATCCCTCACATTTTTGTAAATATTTGATTATATATTATATAGAATGTGTGTATGTGTGTGTATATATATATATATATTTTATATTTATATTAATCTGATGTTTCACTTTATCAGTTTTCCCAAAGTCGAGGTCATTCTGTGCAAAGACCTGTGGCATGCTATGGAACTGTTGCACAATTCTTTCCTTCCACTGCAAATCAACTAGAGAACCATCAAAGTTGAAGTTCAGGGTAGATTTAAAACTGGTGTTGGGTTTCTGTGTATTCACACTTTTGTGAGAGAACACTCTGGAAGGTACTGACTTCCCCGATGGCACATTTCTGAGGAATCGTGACATCGTGATCGGTTTCATTGGTCGGTACTACTGGAGTCTTAAGGAATGCTTTAGCTGGTACGTCAATGAAAAGGGTCTTCACAAGTAATCCGCTCGGCAAAGATGAGGTGGACTGATGTTCAAGCACAGCAGTTTTCTCTGACAGCAGTCCAGGTGCAGAAACGGAACCATCTACTACCACCACCGTCTGATCAGCCGGAACAAGGCGGGAATTCTTTTCATGCATGATAACCCATCCAGTTCTACCATTATATATCTTGATGATGTCTCAGTTCAAGAACTTTCAGTACTGCTTTGTAGCCATGTGATGTCGACGTGCATACCTCAGCAGTGATTCCAGCAGAGGTTTCATACAATACATCCAGGCTCTTGGTTCCAGTTAACATCAGGGGCTGCGAAGCTGCACTCATATCTGGAACTACTAGAGCAAGGAACTCCCTAGGAAAATTGACACAGAGTTCAATGTACCCAAGGTACGGCATGTATTGCCCATTTGCTCCATCAACTTCTAGCAGCTCGAAGAGTGGTTTAATTTCATGCTTCACCAAATGACTCTGGTAAAATTACTGGGGCACTGTAGTGACTTGGGAGCCTGTAGCTAGTAAACAATGGACATTCTCCCCTTCTATTTTGATCTGAGCGGTACTCTTTGCACCTCCAAATCCCCTTGGTAATCTAAAGGGATTTACTTGAGTATGAGTCTTTTAATAAGGCTTGTCTCTTGGCCGTTATCTTAAACTTAGATTCAGCGGAACATTTACAACTCGCTCCAGTTCCTATCAGACCCTCGACAGGAACTGATTTCAGTTTAAATGCGTTATACTACTATTTTGCCTTTCCCCCATCACACACCTAAGTGAAAATGTCCAAATTGGGCCCAAAGTGTCAATATTTTTTATGGCCACCATTATTTTCCAGCATTGCCTTAACCCTCTTGGGCATGGAGTTTACCAGAGCTTTACAGGTTGCCACTGGAGTCCTCTTCCACTCCTCCATGATGACATCACAGAGCTGGTGGATGTTGGAGACCTTGTGCTCCTCCACCTGCCGTTTGAGGTTACCCCACAGATGCTCAATATGGCTTAGGTCTGGAGACATGCTTGGCCAGTCCATCACCTTCATCCTCAGCTTCTTCAGCGATGCAGTGGTTGTCTAGGAGGTGTGTTTGGGATCACGCTGGAATACTGCCCTGTGGCCCAGTCTCCGAAGGGAGGGCATCATGCTCTGCTTCAGTATATCACAGTACATGTTGGCATTCATGGTTCTCTTAATGAACTGTAGCTCCCTAGTGCTGGCAGCACTCATGCAGCCCCAGGCCATGACACTCCCACCACCATGCTCGACTGTAGGCAAGATACACTTGTCTTTGTACTCCTCACCCAGTTGCTGCCACACAAGCTTGAGACAATCTGAACCAAATAAGTTTATCTTGGTCTCATCAGACCACAGGACATGGTTCCAGTACTCCATGTCCTTCAGCAAACTGTGGGCTTGTGCATCAACTTTAGAAGAAGCTTCCTTCTGGGATGACAGCCATGTGAGGGGTGTACTCAATTTTGTGAGATACGGTACATATAAATATCTACATTAACTATTTCTTTGAGGTTAGTGATGATAAATGATGTGTAAATTTGGTCTTGTTCATCTTGGCTCTTGTACGAGACGTTTCCCATTACGATTCCACATACAAATCTAAAATTATTTAAGCAGAATTTATTCTAGAATAACTTTCTTGTGTTTTCCAGATGTATCACTGCTCACAGTGTGGGAAGAGTTTTACTTACCAGAGCAATCTCCACCGTCACCAGCGCATTCACACAGGAGAGAGGCCATATGATTGCTGCCAATGTGGAAAGAGTTTTACTCGTCAGAGTATTCTCCAACAGCACCAGCGCATTCACACAGGAGAGAAGCCTTATTACTGTTCACAGTGTGGGAAGAGTTTTACTCGTCAGAGTTATCTCCAACGACATGAGCGCATCCACACAGGAGAGAGGCCATATGACTGCTCCCAGTGTGGAAAGAGTTTTACTCGTCAGAGTAATCTCCAAATACATGAGCGCATTCACACTGGAGAGAGGCCGTATGACTGCTCCCAGTGTGGGAAGAGTTTTACTTGCCATCGTAATCTCCAAATACATGAGCGCATTCACACAGGAGAGAAGCCGTATCACTGTGGACAGTGTGAGATGAGTTTTACCCAACTATGTACTCTCCAGCGACACGAGCGTTTTCACACAGGAGAGAAGCCATATTACTGCTCACATTGTTGGAAGAGTTTTACACGTCAGAGTACTCTCCAACGTCACCAGCGCATTCACACGGGAGAGAAGCCGTATGACTGCTCACAGTGTGGGAAGACTTTTACTCGTCAGAGTCATCTCCAACAGCATGAGCGCATTCACACAGGAGAGAAGCCGTATCACTGTGGACAGTGTGAGAAGAGTTTTACTTGTCTGAGTCATCTCAAACGACACCAGCGCATTCACACGGGAGAGAAGCCGTATCACTGCTCACAGTGTGGGAAAAGTTATAGTGACCAGAGGGCCTTCCACAGCCACCAGCAGAGTCATGCAGGACAGAAGCCATACCTCTGTGGACAATGTGGATGGCGCTATACTCATTCAAGTTCATTAAGGACACACAAGTGCTCTAACATAAATCCATCAGCTACGTGAAGATGTTTTTAATTTTTTTGGGAGGTAAACTGACATTCCAGCATAAAACTATGATATTTTTTGTCATGGACTATAGTATTCTGTTGCTGGGACTTGATTGATCCTGTTTTACTCCAAACATTTCGATACCACACATGGAATACCCACTTTAATCGACCAGTCCAGACCTGAGTTAGACATGTGACATTTCCCTCTAACAAAAGCAAACCTCTAGAAATTGTTTTAGAAAATGTCGTGTTGTGCATACATGCAATCTGGACACCTGTCCAAGCCAACAGAACATGGTTGTGTTTACAGGCAATTGGAAGAGATAATTCTGGTCCAAGTTGCTTCGTCTTTGCAGTGTCTATTTGTGTACTGCTAGCTACAAAGTATCGCCAAAAGTATGGGGATGCCTAACCATGCCACCCATATGCCTTTTGAACATCCACTGATGGAATGGCGTCCAATCTAGGGATGAAACATTTACCGATTTTATGATAAACCCTGATGAAATTCCCAGACAGTTAGTATTACCGTGTCACGTGTAATTATTATTAAAACCGTCTGCGATTAATGTGATTGTGTAAGACTCGCAGTAAATGCTGTCCACACATGAGTCTGATGCTACAATTAAACGTTACAATTAAAAACCAAATGTCTGAGTGAGTCAGAGTCGCAGCACAGATCAAGAGTAGTCAGATTTCATTTATGATGCAAAGAAAGTGAGGCGAGGTGGCTGACGTAATGATAGCTGGTTTAATATAAGCGAGTTTGTCATTGTACTGTTGTGTTGTGTTTTTCATTAAGAACAATAATGAACACACCATTAAAGCACTTGTCTCCCCCGAATTGCTGCTAATTTGAAAGCAAAAGTGAAATGCGTACGGCCACAAGGGCATTCATAAGTGATTTAAAAGCAAGGGGGGAAAGACTGGCATAAAATTGGTTTGAGGTTCGTTATTCGCTATTTAAGGGGCTGTATCTACATACAAGTTACATACAGCATTGGTATACATGTTTCTAACTTCAATAGCATTTGAAGAGTGTGATTTACAGTAACACAACTTCTTGTAAGGTTAGAAATTCTCCCAAGCACTGTCACTGCATTCTGTCAATCAGTATGCTGTAAATGAACTACATAATTTTTATTACTATAAAAAAAAAAAAAGCTAAATGAGTGTGGGGCGATGCTGTGGTGCGCGTGTGATGTAATCGGTGTGTGGCCAAATACCGTGTAACACCGGGAACACTGACTATCGCAGCAAGCCCAGTGACAACCATCTGTCATTTTATCGTCAAATATAAAACCTGTTTAAATGATTTCAGTGTGTGTATCAGCACATTTTAACAATTCTGATAACCGTGATGGTTTTAGTCACGGTAATCGTGATTATGAAATTTTCTCTAATCCGCTCCATGGTGCTCTGAGCCCAGAGTTCCTGATATATTATTCAGATTTACTGGAACCCTGACCAGGACAACAGTTACACAGTAAGATCCAGGAATGGATTTTTGTTGTGTGTATATATATTCCTTTAAGTAATACAAATATTTGTATGCCCTGTATATCTTAGAATATTTAATGCAGGATCTCTATCACAATTGTGGATATACAGTGAATGGAGGGTCTGTGTTTGATGACCTCTTCACTTTGGTAAATCACGTTTAATCATGCATCAAATTTATACTTATTAATCAACAAAAATTCTCCATGATGCAATTTCTCAACAGATTTTTAAAAACGTGAAATATTACATTTATAAATCTTCAGATGTTTTGCCTCGACACTCACAGGTAAGCTCGTGCATATTAATCATCCTTCATGTTTCTCCAACTTGAATAAAGTTTAGCTGTGGAATATTTTGAGTTTATTAGTCAAATTACATTACTAGCAGTTTATCCATTAAATTATGCTATTATACTGGGCAAATTCTGGGCAAAAGTCCCTCTAGTAGAACAGACTAAATATTTCAGATATCTCCGAATAAATCTGATACACCTCCTCACATTATTGTCATATTCTTAGGTTTAATTCAGACCAAAGTGTTTTTATAGTATTTAAATGAGGAGACCGAGATAAACCAATTGACTCTGTGTTGCCATGTTAGACGTTCAGCAAAGATGGTCAAGAGACTGGATTGATCTTCACACAATCTCTTTATTAATCACTTTGAGTGTCTTTATATCACCAACAGAAATCATCTAAATGTTTACACCAGTCTGTTCTACAGAGTGCAAAGGCCTTGCTTATTGTAGAGAGGACAGAAAAGAGACTGAGGGGAAATAGATAAGAAGGAAGTCTAAGCCAGTGAATGTTCTTATCTCTGACCTTGGTATGTTCAGTCAAAAAGACCCACTGTACCAAAAAACACAAGGTGAGGAATACAATATAGAACATACTAAGAGTAGCTCTGGATATAAAACTGTCATAAAGACTGTTAAATATAATAAATATAAATGTATGTATAGATCTTTACTCACCATGAAATCTAACCATGCCCTTCAGCCTTCTAATCCTCAATGAATAGAAGCATGTCATCTATTATTGGAATGATACAAGAGATGTTTTGTAACTGTCTGCTGATTAAATGTTTGAGCTGTTAAGAAACCTGGCAATTTAATCCATTGAAGCTGCACATCCGCCACTGTGAATACAAGTCAAGGTTGTCTTTCGGTGTGTAGTGGAACAGACCAGAAACCATTGTCATGGAAAACAATCTTTCCAGCCTAATTCAAAAACTTCAGAGACAGCGGGTTAGTGGATGTCAAACAGTAAATAAACTTTATTGAAACAACAAAAGTGAGACAGTCTGCAGAAAGTCTGAATTATACATACACAAACTTTGTTAAATGTGTTTTATATTCCTCACATACCCTCTGTTCAAGATTCCAGGACATTTGCATGTATTGTATTTATGATTGACCGTTTTATATGTAGAGCTGTCTCGGAGTATGTTGTATATTTTATTCTTTGCCTTGTGTTTTTTGGTACAGTGGGTCTTTATGATTGAACACACCAAGGTCACAGATTCCCTGGCTCAGACTTCCTTCTTATCTATTTTAAACATTGTAGAATAGACTGGTGTAGACAGTTAGATGATTTCTGTGGGTGAAATTAGTATTCAAAATTATTCAAGATCCTTAAACCATTTTAGATTGTCCACATGTGGTTATGGAATTATTACTGGAAATATTACTTCATCACCCACCGTTAATGGCTGTAACACCCTGAGTTCTATGTATGCAAATGCAGACAGAGTCTCTGCTGTCATTTGGGCTTTCCGATTTCTCATCATCATGATAATCATTATGTCTCATTCATTTCGAGAGCCAAGGGAGGATGGTCAGGGAACAACTGTTATTTACAGCTGCTATAATGTAATTGATAACAGGAACTCACTCCAGTGTCGGGAAACTTACTTTCTACCAACCGTTAACACTCCTTCCATAAACGTTAATTAATTTGAGAATAAAATCACTGTAAATGAGCTTTTATGGGAATAATAACATAATAGAAATGTCCAAAATATTCAGATCTGTGATGTTATTGGAAAATGTATCAACACCTTCTGAATTTAACTGTACTATGGTATAATTATTCTGCAATGCACTGTACTCAGAACGCCCAACTGTCCAATCAAAGGTGCAAAGGGACAGTCATTTATCTCAGAATTCTCCTTCAGGAACGCAGGGAACATCCACCGAGCCCAATTTCTGTGACCAAAATGTATCACACCCATATATTCATTACATACACATCATTCTCTACGTGCTCAAATATAATTCATATGCAATTTTTATTGTTTTCAGCCCAAGTTTACTAATGTCAAAACCACTGTGACTGATCATTTTAAAGAGCCAAGATAAAGACAGTTGATTTAACTTGCACATCATTGGATGGATCATTGCTCATCTCTAATCTCACAGAAATAGTCAATGTAGTGTACAGTCAGGACCATAAGTATTTGGACAGTGGCAACTTTCATTGAAATCCTGCAGCCCACGCTGACCAACTGTGCAGGAGGCTGCATCTTGTTACATTTCTGTTGACTCTTATCTTTTAATCACTGATTTACAAGCTTAGGAGGCTTTGTTTAGAAACCCAGCTCTGGAATCTGTCTAAATTACTGTCATAACGTGAAGTTGCGTTTAGATAAACACAAGCTCTGAATTTATTACCATAGAGTGAATCTGCTTTAGACAAAACCCAAAGCCTCTAATTTACACACTTAGAGGTGAAGCTGAGTTTAGACAAACACAGGTTCTTACTTTACCCACTTAGAAGAACACATGTTGGAAGTGTTTTATAGCTTTAGATTTGTTACAGAAAGCAATTAGGCCTACTGTTCAGTAAGACACAGAATTCCAACTCAATCCACACTCAGAATATAACTTGATCAACCATTATTCTATGGATTTAGATGATGCTTCTAACTGTTGATCATACATATATAGATTATGCTTTTTAACCCATACAGATTATTTGATAATGCTTTACGTAGTAATTCTAAATGCAGGTTACATATTGAATACACTTCATTAACATATCCAAAAGTGAGTTATACATATTGATTACATGTCAGATATTTTCTATTAATATTTTCAATATATTTTCTATAAGCGTAGAACAGAAAGATGCAGGAATGTCCAACACCTCCTGCAGAATTAAAATAAAGTTCCCAATTACATAATCTATCCTGAAGGACAACTTATGTCCTGTAAATGAAAAAAGAATACTGCAGGCTATATAGTCGACAAAATTAAGTAAAAAAAAAAAGATAAAAAACCCAAAAAAAGGTAGATTTGTTTTGAGTGGAAAAAGACACTGCTTAAACACGCTTTTCGAAGTCTTTTATAAGATATGTATGTTCATTTTAGGATAATCAGAAATGTTTTAAGTTTTGAATGATGCAGTGTTTTAACGAATCAGGTGATTAAATGATATAGTGAGTCAAGCTAAAAAAAAAAAAAAAAAGACACTCACTTTTCACACGTACTGGTGTAATGATCTTTCTTGAGAAAACTTTCTTATTTTTTAAATGACAACTGTTTGGGACTGCAGTCGCACAGGTATTAATGATGGGAAGATTGGATCATTTTACTGATTCGGATCTTTGAATCTTGGTCAACAAAATGAACAAATCTTTATTCGTCACTTTGTTCATTTGAGCAGAATAAAAATTAAATGTTACATTTTCAATAGGCAAATTACTAATAATAATTAATTCACCACTCAACTGGATCTTCCGGTCCGAGTCGTTCATTCTTTTGTCACGTGACAGTTAAAAATGTTAATTGTTAATGTAAGTAAACATTTGAGGGCTACAACAAAGATTACAAGTTCCTTACGCTTGTAGCCAGCAGTTGGCTGAGGGTTCACTCGCCCTTGTTTTCAAGCTGAGAGGCTTCGGAAAGCATGACGTCCTTTCCAATAAGGGAACATAGTGAGGATCAATGCACCCTAAATGAATTTACACACTTAGAAATGAGGTTGAGTTTAGACAAACACAGGTTCTTAGTTTAAGTAGTAATTCTAAATGAAGGTTACATATTCTAGGTCATATACACTTCATTAACATATCCAAAAGTTAATTCTACATATCGATTACAGTTCATAAATATTTTGTATATATTGTCTATACTGGTTCCAGATATCAGACCCTGCAACAACTCATTTCAGAGAGGAAGCTCTTCACCACTATTGCAACCATAGGTCCCCCATATTCACTCATTTTTAATTATTTTTGACAGTCTCAATGCTAATAGCTAAAAGCTAAATGTGACATTACAATGTGTACTTATTATGTACCATTATATTATGTTATTCAACACATTTAGTGGTTTTTATTCCATTACAACTTTAAGCAAGTCTACAGAGAGAGTAATACGGCTGTGATGGTGGTCAGTAGGACCTGCTCCATATGATATTTTTACCTTACAGATTCTACATTCTGCCTTTGTGTTTTGTGATCTGATGGCTTTATGTTAGGAGCACTTGTGTCTCCTTAATGAGCTTGCATATCTATAGCTTTGTCCACAGTGTCCACAGAGGTATGCGTTCTGTCCTGTATGACTCTGCTGGTGGCTGTGGAAGACCCTCTGGTCACGAAAACGTTTCCCACACTGTGTGCAGTGATACGGCTTCTCTCCCGTGTGAATGAGCTGGTGTTGTTGGAGAGTACGCTCTTGACTAAAACTCATCTCACACTGTCCACAGTGATATGGCCTATGTCCACTGTGAATAAGTTTGTGTCGTTTGAGATGACTCTTTCGCGTAAAAGTCTTCTCACACTGTCCACAGTGATACGGTCTCTCTCCTGTGTGAATGCGCTGGTGTCGTTGGAGATGACTCTGACAAGAAAAACTATTTCCACACTGGGAGCAGTGATATGGCTTCTCTCCTGTGTGAATGCTCTTGTGTTGTCGCAGATTACTGTGGCAAGTAATACTTTTTCTCGGACGACTGTTCCACAGTGATATGGTTTTTTTTTTTTTTGTTGTTGTTGGAAAAAACCTTTTTTTTTTTTTTTTTTTTGGAAAGAAGTAAAATTCTTCCCACACTGTGAGCAGTGATACGGCTTCTCCCCTGTGTGAATGTGCTCGTGTCGTTGGAGATGACGCTGCTGACTAAAACTTTTCCCACACTGTCCACAGTAATATGGCTTCTCGCCTGTGTGAACACGTTCATGTCGTTGGAGATTACTCTGACTAGTAAAACTCTTCCCACACTGTCCACAGTGATACGGCCTCTCTCCTGTGTGAAGGCGCTCGTGTCGTTGGAGAGTACACTGGTAAGCAAAACTCTTCCCACACTGTGAGCAGTGATACGGCTTTTCTTCTGTGTGAATGCGCTCGTGTTGTTTGAGAGAACTCTGACGAGTAAAATTCTTCCCACACTGTGAGCAGTGAAACGGCTTCTCACCTGTGTGAAGGCGCTCGTGTCGTTGAAGAGTAGTCTGGTAAGCAAAGTTCTTCCCACACTGTGAGCAGTGATACGGCTTCTCTCCTGTGTGAATGCGCTCGTGTTGTTTGAGATGACTCTGATGAGTAAAATTCTTCCCACACTGTGAGCAGTAATACGGCTTCTCTCCTGTATGAATGCGCTCGTGTTGTTTGAGATAACTCTGACGAGTAAAATTCTTCCCACACTGTGAGCACTGGTACATCTGGAAAACAAAATTATTCTAGATGCTTAAACCATTTTAAATTGGATGAAATTATTACTGGAAATGTCTCCTACAATACTATAATATGGCTTGACCACCCAATCACCTAACTTTAATGGCTGTAACACCCTGAATTTTATGGATGCAAATTCAGACAGAGCCGCTAAATTAATAAAAAAATATATATATATTGTAGATAAACATAATATAGAAATTAAATTTGAACTGTTCGTGGATATATTTAAAGTAACAGAACATTCTTAATTCTTGTTATCATGATAAGCTGCATTATTATATCTCATTCATTTCAAGAGACAAGTGAGGATGGTCAAGGAAAAACCGTTATTTACAGCTGCTATAACATAATTGATAACAGGAACTCATTCGGGAAACTTACTTTCTACCAAGCGTTAACACTCCTTCCATAAATGATAATGTTATTAGGTTTAGATTATGTGGAGCCTTTACCAAAGAAATCCCTGTAAATGAGCGGTTATAGGAATAATAACATAATAGAAATGTCCAAAATATTCAGATCTGTGATGTTATTGGAAGATTATTCAACACCTTCTGAATTTAACTGTACTATGGTATAATTATTGAGAGAGAGAGAGAGAGAGAGAGAGAGCGAGAGGCGACTGTAAAGGTGTTTGGTGTAGTTAGCAGAAAGAGAGACCAACAGACTCTGTCTCTCCAGACCCCCTCTAGAATTAGAAATTTTCACACACTCACTCACATACACACACAAAAGAAAATAGCCAAAGAGGATTTCTATCAAATTTGCGGGCCACTGGGAGCCAGTATACAGGAGACTCCTGGAAATTCCGGAAGAGGTGGGATGTCCCTTACACACACACAGAGGTTGGCAAAACGTTAGCTGTGTTTGCCAGTAAGGGAGCTAATTTGATTATTTCACACACACACACACACACAAAAACAACAAAAAAAACAACTCACCCTTTTTATTATATATGTTTCTAAAGGTGTGAATGCACCCTGGCTTGGAAACTTTACAGACTGCAGTCCATCCATCCATCCATCTTCAACAAGGCAGGGTACACCCTGGACAGGGTGGTCTTGCAGGAACATGGAGGGGAAATAACTTCACAACAAAAGCAAAATATTTTCTTGATTTTTTTTTTTTTATTGAAATTGTCACATAATGACTGCAGTCTGGGGCGCACGGTGGCTTAGTGGTTCAGGGACATGGCCACCGTGCCACTAAGCCACCGTGCGCCCCAGACTGCAGTCATTATGTGACAATTTCAATAAAAAACAAAAATTTTTTGTGAAGTTATTTCCCCTCCATGTTCCTGCAAGACCACCCTGTCCAGGGTGTACCCCGCCTTGTGCCCGATGCTTCCTGGGATAGGTTCCAGGTTCCCTGCGACCCTTAAGAAGGAATAAGCGGTTGAAGATGGATGGATGGTTCCTGCAAGACACAAACACTCACCATATCCTGCACAACAGTTCTGCAGAGTGTAATTCAAGCTCTTTTTATTGAGCCAGATCAATAATAGCTGGCTCTTTTGTCTCCAAAACGGCTCTTCATTTAGGACCACTTCTGGCTTCAGCCAAATTTAGCAATATTTTGACCCATGATTGTTGGGAACAACCACCTATTTAGCCCAAGTCAAAAACTTCAAAAGACAGAGTTAGTAGATCTCAAAAAGTAAATAAACTTTACTGAAAACCAATAAAGTGAGACAGTCTGCAGAGAGTCAGAATTTTACATACACAATCATGTCTTTATATACCTCCCTGACATAGTAAAATTGTCCCTAGGTGTGGCCTTCAACTTTTCTTTCTAGAACAGACCAAGCTCCATCGCCTTAACTAATTATTCACATCCATATGATACCTTACATTCGTGATGCCTGCGTAGCCAGTTGTATGTTCTTTAAAAGTTTAACCAGACCTGGGGTTTTTTTTACTACGCATGTCACGTATTTCACCCTATACTTTTCCCTTAAACTCATATCTCTTCTTTTGTCAATTACTTGCAAGCTTAGGGGGCTTAGTTCAGAAACCCAGTTCTGGAATGTGTCTAATTTACTACCACAGAGTGAATCTGCGTTAGACAAACACAAAACACCTCATTTACCCACTTAGAATACCGCCTGTTGGAAGTGTTTTATAGTTTTAGATTAGACACAGAATTCTTCTAACTCCTTCCACACTCAGAATATAACTGGATCAAACATTGTTCTATGGATTTAGATTATGCTTCTAACTATTGATTTTACATATAGATTATGCTTTTTAATACATACACATTATTCAATTATGCTTTAAATAGTAATTCTAAAGGTAGGTTACATATTGAGTATCTTCATTAACATTTCCAAACGTTAGTTATACATATTGATTACACTTCATAGATATTTTCTATATGATTAGTATGTGTTCACATATTTCTTAAATTGTTTAATGTGATTATACTAAACCTTTAATTGTACACAATTTTGAATTATGTTTAGCTTAAAAACATTAAATAATGTAAAAACAAACACTTTTACACATGCACATTGAATGTTTTATGTTGGATGTACAAGTCTAATAAGGCTGTGAAGGATGTCAGTAGGACCTGCTCCAGATCATATTTTTACCTTCCAGATTCTACATTCTGCCTTTGTGTTTTTACAGGAAATGAGCTGAGAATCCTGTAGAATATCTCCATAATATTCCTGTATTTAATTTTTTATTGCAGTATTGTAATGGTTACTTCATTATAAATAAGTTCTCAGAGTTTATAAACTAAAAGAGAAATCAGATACATGAGTGAACTTTACCTTTGAGCCAGTAGCAGCAGGAGTCTGTGGAGATTTTCCTAAAGAGCGGCGTCTGGACTCTGATCTCATTATAAGAGGAGTAAAGAATCAGGACACTGGAAGAAAAATACAGAGATTCATGACTCCAGAATCTCCACTAACCTGTTAACCGAGCAGCTCAGGTGGTAAGTTTCAGATCAACTCACCTTTAGTGATGTTACGCAGAGGATCAGAAGCCCGTATGGAGAAGGAAGCTATCTCTCCTTCATATGAAGATCTGAGTCCAAGCGTGTTGTTCTTGTTCTTCTTCTTCAGAGGTTTATTGGTGGTTAGCAAACCGGCATTGGTGAATTATCGCCACCAACTGGACAGGAGAGTGGAGCACCGAAAAGAGGTTAAACATTTGTACAATTCCTGGCAAAAATGATGGAATCACCACACTTAGAGGATGCTCATCCAGTTTTTTTTTTTACTTCGTAGCAAATAAACAAATCACAGATATGACACAAAATGATATTTTGTTTAATAACTAAAACATACCTAAAACAAATTAAATGTAATTCTATTTATAAATAGAATCCATTTTCTAGAGAAAGTAGAATCATCAACATAAAACAAATCACAATTCGTACTTTGTTACTCCTGTTCAGGCTTTATGAAGACTTGAATTCTTTGAGGCATGGACTTCACTAATGAAAAACCATATTCTCCACCAAGCAGGTTCCAACTTTCTCGAATAGAGCTTGACAGATCAGATTTGCTGGATGGAACCTAGTCATAGACCAGTTCTTTACTTTCCACTATTAATTTTCAATTGGATTGAGATCCAGACTATTTGCCGGCCATGTCATTTTGTCGATGTGTCTTTCCTGAAGAAAAGCTTTAACACTTTTTGCTCTGTGCCAAGAGGCATTATCATCCTGAAAAATGACTTCACTGTCACCAAATTTATTTTCTATCAGTAGAAGGAGAAGTGTCCAAAATTTAATTGTACATCTGTGTACATCCATAATTCTGTCCAACAGTTCTCCCGACACTACACAGATGATGGCTAACACAGTGATGGTTATGCACCTGTCAGTTTCATCATGTGTTGACAGATAGGTTAAATTTCTTTTTCCGAGGGCTTAGCTAATGTTTTTGCAGTCTTCAAAACCCCGAACTGGTCACATCATTATCCAAGGTAGCAGTGGAGCTGTAAAAATTGGTTCTGAATTCATGAGCCATAATGATTTTCTGATGCTCAGAAGGCTTTTGACTCAATATGTAGGCAAATGTTTTTTTATATAAATTATGTCTTGGGAGGAGGTGGGGTTTCTGGTCAGTCTTAAAAGAATAGTAACACGATGGCCTCAGAAGAGTCTAGTGTCACTTTTATTTCTACCCTTTCTGTTTTCTTCCTAATTAAAAAAATAATAATTCGTCTAGTTGTTTAAAGTAGTTTTGTAGCCATAAAGGTCCTATCATTTGGATATGTTTTTTAACATCTATTGGTTGTGGGGAAAACTCCTAAGAACATTAACATTTGACCTACACCTGCAAAATAAGTAAGATTGATGTTGAGTACATATGTATGTATCTATGTATGTATGTATGCATGTACAGTTCCCTCCACTGATAAGTAAATAACACGTAACCATCAGATCCTATCAACTCTCTCCAACCTGGGCATCACTGGAACGGTTCTACGCTGGGTGGAATCCTATCTTTCGGTCAGATCCTTCAAGGTATCATGGAGCGGAGGTATTTCTGAAACTCAGCAACTCACAACTGGTGTTCCACAGGGGTCAGTTCTGGGTCCACTCCTCTTTTCTATCTGCACTACATCTCTCGATCAGGTGATTAAGTCTCATGGCTTTTCCTATCACTGCTATGCTGATGACACCCAGCTCTATTTGTCTTTCCAGCCTGATGACCCATCTGTCTCTGCACGCATCTCTTCTTGCCTGTCAGACGTCTCGGTCTGGATGAAGAAGCACCATCTTCAGCTTAACCTGGGAAAATCTGAACTTCTTGTCATCCCAGCCTGTCCCTCAATCAACCAGAACTTCATTGTACAGCTCAGTTCACTTACACTCATGCCAACCAAGACGGCCAGGAACCTTGGGGTGATTCTTGATGATGGATTGACCTTTACAGACCACATCTCAGCAACTGCAAGGTCTTGTAGGTTCATCCTGTACAACATCAAGAAAAGCCGACCATACCTCACCAAACAGGCTACACAGATACTAGTCCAGGCTCTTGTCATCTCTAAACTAGACTACTGCAACTCACTACTTCCAGGCCTCCCAGCCTGCTCCATCAAACCCCTTCAGATGATTCAGAATGCTGCAGCACGCCTTGTCTTCAACCAGCCCAAGACAACTCATGTCACACCCCTCTTTCCCTCCACTGGCTTCCTGTAGCTGCCCGCATCTAGTTCAAGGCCTTGATGCTCACCTACAAGACCTTGTCAGGAACAGCACCCTCCTACCTCAACTCTCACCTGACGGCATACATTCCCTCTCGCAAACTGCGATCGACTAGCGACCGACGTTTAGTAGTTCCCACTCAGCGTGGCGTAAGGTCCCTTTCCAGAACCTTCACGCATACCGTTCCCCAGTGGTGGAATGCTCTTCCGATCTCAATCCGGATTGCAGAATCTCTCACTATCTTCAAAAAACAGCTAAAGACCCACCTTTTCCGTGAACACCTAACCAACTCCTAGAGGAGAGGGGAAAAAAAACACACAAAATGCACTTACACCTCTACTCTGTGCACTTTGCTTCCTCTGGTATTCAATTAATGGATCTTGTATAGTAGCACTACTTGTATTGTTCCCTGCTTGATATATCACTTTGCTTATTTGTAAGTCGCTTTGGATAAAAGCGTCTGCCGAGTGAATAAATGTAAATGTAGATCTAAACTCTACGTACCAACTGTCACATCTTTTTGCTGACCTTGTTCTCCTGGTGGATGTTCTGCGTATACCTTCCTCTACCTCTACCTTTCCTCCTCCCCTTCGGTACTGCCTCAGCCCTGCTGTTACTCTTGTGGATTCTTCTACTCAGACAGAACCTATTTCATATACTCCCTCCACTCATACTACTGATTGTTACCTGGCAGACGAGGACATGGACCCGTCTGACTGTGAATCTGTTCCCGTTACCCCCTAAGACCCCACCAGCCCTGACTATTCTGATAACTCGTCCGGCCCCATTTCATCTCTGAGGCATACTCCATATCGCCACTCATATTCTCCTCTCTACTCTGCTCCTTCCCCTTCTTATTCTCCTACCAGCCCCACATCCTCTTAATAAATGCGTCACATCTAATTTTACTGTGTTGTGTCTTTTCTTACTGGTATTATGACTTTGAATATTTTTAATCCAACAACAGGTTTATTGAACAAAAAAATATTTACTGAATATAGGTGTGCAACAATTATTAGCACCTTTTAGTGAATAATTTGTGGTACTGTAGGTCAAATTTTTGCCTACTATACAATCACAATTACAACAATTTGGGAAATATTGAATGTACTTACAATAGCTTTCAGCTGAGATACTCAAAGTCTAAATCACCACACAGAAAGTGAGTGAAAAAAGGTGAAGGTCCAATTTATTTAATTCATTACATGAGATCCAAACAGTTTGGGACGTCTCAAAAAGTGATCTCTCAGTCCCCTGAAATGGGGCTCCCCTTTTATAGAGTTGACACACCCCTGGTTTGCCCAAAATAACATTACATGTGATGTCTGGGTGATGTATGGGCATTTTTAGGTTCTTTCCAATCCTGCTATTTCTGCCTCAGACTTCTTGAAACCTGTTGAGTTTGCACTTATTCTATCAGTTCTCCTTTTTTGTTTTTGCTTTCTATGGCATTTCTGAGCTGACTTTGAGTGAGGTCATTTATCACCTGTGTGCTTTTTCCTCCTTTATAATGGTAACTATGTGTTTTTTTCTGCATTGTTATTAGCATATGTACTGTATGATTTAGTCAAATTATCATTAGCCATTACTTTGTATTTATGATTACTCTGGGTCTGTGTGTGAGTGAGTTCACGTTCTTGGGTATGTGTGCTGTGTGTGTTGCACTTCCTCTTTTTGGTCATGCCCTAGGCCTTGCTATAATTAACTTTTTTAGGAGACATTGTCTATAAGGAAGAGAGCGTGACTCTGTTCTTTCCTATATTCTCACTAAATTTTCATTCTCCATATTTTATTACCCTTGTGTTTTACTTCTATCAAAAATCTTATCCAACATTCCCTCCTCTCACATCACTAATTTAGTGCGTATCTGTGAATAAACTGATTCTGGCGCACCCACTGACCATCTTCGGCTAGTTGCCTAATAGTGACTTTTACCTACCCATAGTGTCTGCGATTGTACTCCCCCATTGTCTGGCTGCAAGTCGCAACTATTTCTATACTGCTGTTGTTGGTGTCTTTTAGGGAGTAATTGCTTTGATCACACTGGTTGTACTTGCTATTCAGTAGCTATATATACTTGAAATTTTACCTATTTTGTCCCTATTTTTCTCGACTAGGTTTACCACCCTCCGTCTTGTATTCGTCAGGATGTCAAGGTTTTCTGATTACCACTTTTCCTTGCTTTTCACAGTTTGTGCCTTCGCACCCAGGGGTGGGCGAAAAAACCTCTCTAAGGAAAAATTCCCACCCTGCCAGCACCCTTGTGCTCGACAGCACTTCTTTACACATTGCATGTATCATCATAAACAGTTCCTTTGCTGATATAACAGCTCTGAGTAATGCCTGATGAGGTTGGAGAATATATGCCAAGGGATTTGACCGTTCCTCCATACAGAATCTCTCCAGATCCATCAAATTTTGAGGGCCACGCTGGTGGATGCTCCTCTTCAGTTCAATCCACAGGTGGGCTATGGGTTTCAAGTCAGGAAACTGGGATGGTCATGGCAGTAAATCTGAAAACTATATGAGGAACACTGGGATCAAGGGATCATGGATTGGACACCATTCCATCAGAGCATGTTCAAAAAGTGTGTGTGTATATATATATCCATCCATCTTCTACCACTTACTCCCTCTTCAGGGTCGCAGGGAACCTGGAGCCTATCCCAGGAGGCATCGAGCACAAGGCAGGGTACACCCTGGACAGGGTGTCAGTCCATCGCAGAGCTCTCTCTCTCTCTCTCTCTCTCTCTCTCTCTCTCTCTCTCTCTCTCTCTCTCTCTCTCTCTATATATATATATATATATATATATATATATATATATATATATATATGTGTGTGTGTGTGTGTTGGTCAGGCATCTTCATACTTTTGGCCATATAGCGTAGTTAACTGTAGTTAAATGGACACTGCAAAGACAGTGTAACTTGGACCAGAATTATCTCTTCAAATTGACTGTACACACAACCATCTTCTGTTGGCTTGAAAAGGTGTCCGATACGATAGTATGCACAACGAGACATTTTAGAAAACAAATTCTAGCTCACATTTAACTATCAATGCTATCAACTATCAATTAAAGTCGGGATCCCCATTGGTTAAATAAATGTATTGGTGTACTGCATTCTGGGTATTGTCGCATTCAGGTGAAACCAGGAAAATGACCTATGCCAGAATTTATCTGAGAAAATTAAAAACATATCTTAATTTAACAAATTCATCTGTCAAGAGCTGATGGCTTTATGTTAGAGGACTTGTGTCGCCTTAATGATTTTGCATATGTATAGCTCCGTCCACGGCGTCCACAGAGGTACGCATATAGCTTTGTCCACAGTGTCCACAGAGGTATGCGTTCTGTCCTGTATGACTCTGCTGGTGGCTGTGGAAGACCCTCTGGTCACGAAAATGTTTCCCACACTGTGAGCAGTGATATGGCTTCTCTCCTGTGTGAATGAGCTGGTGTTGTTGGAGATGACTCTCTCGGGTAAAAGTCTTCTCACACTGTTCACAGTAATATGGCCTCTCTCTTGTGTGAATGCGCTCGTATCGTTGCAGATGACTCTGACAAGAAAATCTATTTCCATAATGGGAGCAGTAATATACTGCTCATAGTGTGGGAAGAGTTTTACCCAAATATATACTCTCCAACGGCACAATCGCATCCACACGGGAGAGAGACCGTATCACTGGTGTTGTTGGAGAACACTCTGATGAGTAAAACTCTTCCCACACTGTGAGCAGTCATATGGCTTCTTACCTGTGTGGACACACTCATGAGTTTTGAGGTGATTAATTTTAGTAAAACTCTTCCCACAATCTGAGCACTGGTACACCTGGGAAACAAAACAAAACAAAAAAAAATTCAAGCTCATCTCTTTCATTTTAAAAGAGGGAAAACGAGTGAGGAAAGTCAGGGAACAACTGTTATTTACAGCTGCTATAACGTAATTGATAACAGGAACTCACTCCTGTGTCGAGAAATTTACTTTCTACCAAGCGTTAACACTCCTTCAATAAATGCTAAAAAATTATATTAGGCTTCGATTATGTGGAGCCTTTGCCAATTAAATATCTGTAAATGAGCAGTTATAGGAATAATAACACAATAGAATGTCATAACATAATAGAAGGTGGAGGAGCACAAGGTCTCTAACATCCACCAGCACCGTGATGTCATGGAGGAGTAGAAGAGGACTCCAGAGGCCACCTGTGAAGCTCTGGTGAACTCCATACATTTTATTCTAAAACCTCACTGCATTCGCACAACTCCAAACAGATGACACAATCCATGGGCATAAATGTCTGTATTTATCTATATACTTAGATATTAGCAATTCTAACCTTAACCAGTTTGCACTCTGTAGTGATAGCTTTTAATTCAGCCAATTGGGCAGATCAGGGTGCTCATAATGTCTAAAATTTCAGACACAAAATCTTTCAGATGGAACGTCTAAAAATGTCAGATTTAAGCTCGAGGACATATAAATTTCGGCTAGGCTATCGTGAGTGTTCTCAGTGACTGGCTCCACAGAATTAATTAGGCAATACAACACTACAGTTGGTGTATTAGGTGTATTAAGCACAGTAAAAGGTTTAAGAGTTTCATTTTGGGTGGCACATAGACTAACCCCATATCCCCATAACCTGTTCTTTCAAAATAGAAATGACCTGGTGTGATAAGTGTAAGATCAATGTGTGAGGGAACAATTTTCCCAGTGATCTGCACTAACAGAGCATCTCCAGCCGTGGCACACAAACGTGCTGGCAATCCTTGTGCCACGAAATCCAATGTTTTCAATACATAAACCACTGACCTCCAAACGCCCCATGCTTCTGAGCTGGGACCCCCCCCCCAGTGGCATCCCCCCTTTCAGTCACTTGTAAGACAAATTCTTTGTTGTAGTTTGCCAGCCATAGTACAGGTGCAGAACATAAGTCCATTCAATGTCAGGCTTGTCCAAAGAACACCCAGATCTCAGGATTTTGTCATGTAGAGAGCAATCAGTGATCCACTGCAGACCATACTTGGTTGTCTTCAGCTCAAGCACTTTACGTACTGTGGAGAGCCACCTTTTGGGAGAGGTTAGCACTTACCCTAGGGCATGGCTCATCACATCGTCTTCTCATCCTGGTCTGCCATTGACTTGAGAGTTCTATATAATGTCTCTTGAGGGCACTCCCCCCATTGACAGCTTCATATCCTTGAACATCATATCCTTGAGCTTCAGGATCCTTAAACATCCTCAGGAGTTGCATGTTCCTGTAGTCCACTGCTGCCTTGTAGTCCGCTGCTGCTTCATAGTCCGCTGCTGCTTCAGTCATTCCCTCACTGCTCCTGGTCTCCCATCTCTGACACCTCGACTACCTCCCCCCGTTGAGGCGGTAATGCCTCACTCCTAACAATGCACCCAGCTTTGTTCCTGTGAATAGATAGCTTCATACATAACAGTTAGTTGTCTCATATATGCTCTTGATCCATCTGCAATTACTCCAGTGGCACAGAAACAGAAACAGACCGAAGTTTACCGAAGTTTCTTTTCTCTCCCAAAATCATTCTTTGATTTATTGGATAAGATAATTAGTACATTTATTTGGGGAGGGAAGCCACCAAGGGTTAGTAAATCTTTATTGCAGAAATGTAAACTTAGGGGAGGACTTGCATTTCAATTATATTACTGGGCTGCACACATCCATAAACTTTGTTACTGGGTTCAATCTCCTGCATCTTCTTGGTCTAAATTGGAATTATCTTCTTGTAGGGAATCCTCTTTACCTGCTTTACTTTACACCTCTTTACCTACAAAACTTTCCCAATATACTAATAACCCTGTTGTCCTCAGCACACTTAGGACTTGGTATCAATTTATACGACATTTTAAATTTGTAGGTGCATCCTCTTTGTGTCCTTTTGTGAACAACCATCTATTTCCCCCATCGTGTATGGACTCCTCATTTTCAGTGTGGTATGACAAGGGTATTAAACAAGTTAGAAATTTGTATTCTGATGGTGTGTTTGATAGCTTTGCCAATTTGGCATCCACTTACGATCTCCCCTTGACACATTTCTTTCGATACTTTCAAATACGGAATTTCGTTTCTAGATGTTTTCCTGATTTCCCTTCTGCTCCTCCTGAACAGGCTTGGGAAGACCTGTTTTCAAATAACCCGCATCAGAGAGGAATGATTTCTAAGATTTATGATTTTATTTTGACACAAGGTAGTGGGTCAAGTAATAAAATTAGGAATGCGTGGGAAATGGAATTATGAGTACAAATAAGTGAAGAGCGTTGGGAACATGCTATAGGGAGGGTACAGACTACCACTTCTTGTGCTGGTCTTGGATTTATACAGTTCAAAGTCCATCTGTCCAAGTCAAGATTGTCTGTGATGTATCCGGATGTAGAGGACAAGTGTGATAAATGCCATGGCTCTCCCTGTCATCTTGGCCATATGTTTTTCTTCTGCCCTGAACTCCATGGTTTTTGGTCTGGCTTATTTACCATCATGTCCACTATTCTCAGGGTACATTTAAAGCCTTGTCCATTGATTGCTGTATTTTGGATTCCTGAAGCTTCAATTCCTTTGAGCTTGATACAAAAGGATGTTATTGCTTTCACATCCCTTATAGCAAGACGTTCCCCCTACTGTTACATTGGAAGTCTGCTAAATACCCATCTATCTCTCAGTGGATAAAGATCGTGATGTTTTTTCTGAAACTCGAGGAAAAAAATAAGATGAATGGTTGTGGATAGGTTTTTTTTTAATAGTTGCCCTTTTTTTGTTTTTTTTTGGGGGGAAAAGGCCCTCCCCCTTTTAATGTTGGTGGCTGTTTTTTGTTTTTTTTTTTTTTATTTTTTTTTACAGCGAAAAAAAAAAAATTTTTTTTTATTTTTTTTTTTTTTTTTTTTTTTTTTTTTTTTTTTTTTTTTTTTTTTTTTTTTTTTTATAACCAGTTAATGGGTAGCCATGATGAGCCGGAGGGGTGGGTTGTGGGATCAATTTTGTTTTTCTTTGTATAAAAAGAAAAAAATCTGTGAACATTTACTGCTGTTGCTCAATTTGTTTGTATTTTCTGGAAATGGTGAGGAGGACAGAACAGAAAAGGCGATTTAGATAGGCTTAGCAGTTCAACAGAAATGTTCATCAGAAGGTCAGCAAAAATGTTTAATAAAAAAGAAACGTAGAAATGTAGAAATGTTCAGCAGAAATGTTCAATAAAAATTCATCTTTAGAAATGTTCAGTAGAAATGTTTAGCAGAACTGGTCATTAGAAATGTTTAACAAAATTGTTTAGCAGAAATGCTCAGTAAAAATGTTCAGTAGAAATGTAGAAATGTTCTGTAGAAATGTTCATCAGAAGTGTTCAGCAGAAATGTTCAATAAAAATGAAACATAAAAAAAAAAAACTTGAGATGGTATGCCAGATCCAGGAACTACCTCTCTGGTCAAAAGAAAAATTTAATCACAAATATCACACTCAGATTATTCTCCATCGTCCGTTGCCTGTAAGTACAGAGATCATTCCTTTATATTCCCCTCGCACACTGGTTAAAACCATGGGCATCCGTAATACATACAGTGTCAAGTGCAGAAGGTACAATCAGAATTCAATTAACTATTTGCTCGGTATGTTACAGTGGCGTTCCAACATTTTTTATTCTATAACCTCACTGCATTCGAATAACTCCAAACAGATGACACAATCCATGGGCATAAACAGTATTTATCTATATATTTATATATTAGCAATTCTACCTTTAACCAGTTTGCACTCTATAGTGATAGCTTTTATTTCAGCCAATTGGGCAGACCAGGGTGCTCATAATGTTTGTGAAATTTCAGACACAAAATCTTTCAGATGGAACATCTAAAAATTTCTCATTTAAGCTCAAGGACATATGAATTTCAGCTAGGCAATCACGAGTGTTCTCAGTGACTGGCTCCACAGAGTTAATTAGGCAATGCAACACTACAGTTGGTGTATTAGGCCCACTAATAGGAGTTTCATTTGGGATGGCACATATAACCCCATATCCCCATATCCTGTTCTTTTAAAATAGAAATGACCCGGTGTGATGAGTGTAAGATCAATGTGTGAGAGAGCAATTTTCCCAGTGATCTGCACTAAGACAGCATCTCCAGCCGTGGCACGTGAAAGCCCGAATTTAGCCTATTACCCAAAGACAATTTTTTCTATTGGAGATAGACGATCAGCCATGAGTGAGGAAAAGCAAGGGTCCAGTTTTTATTTCGGTCCACCACACGAGATCCACACCAATGAGAATTCTGAGAAGTGATCTGATAACTGGAGCTTAAGCTTTATTTATAGCTAATGTACAGAGAAAATAACCAATAAATTTCAGAAAGATTAGGATCTCATTACCAGTAGGGTTAAAAAGAGCTCATCTACATTCACCATGAGGATTAAAAAAGCCTCCCAAACAGTTACCATTAGGAAAGAAAACAAGCCTCTCATGATAACCATTAGGATTCAAAACAAGCCTCTCATGATAACCATTAGGATTCAAAACGAGACCAAGAAAAGAAAACAATTTGGGGCAACGAGAGAGAAAAGAAAACAATTTGGAGCAACGACCTTGGTCTCACAGTGTGATCCAGCTATTCATATAAATAGCTCCTCACGGTTCTCTCCCAAACATTCAAGGCCCATGTCTACAGCACGCCCGACCCATCCCAGCGAGACAAGAATCTTTATCCTCTGCGCTATGAGTAAGTTTCTTTTACCTTTTTTTCTAGTTTATAATTTACTTTCATATCTGTTTTATATTTCTATTTTATATATGGTTATACTACTTGCACATGGTTTATTGTACTCCCAACTTCATAATATTATTAAATTATCCTAATAATATCTCATACTATTCATTCTTGTAAAGTTGTAATGTTGTGTGTGCGTTCGGGCCTTTGGGGGGTTTGTTAGAGAGAGAGGGAGAGACAGTGTGCGTGCTATGTTTACACGCCTGACACTGGATGAGTGTGTGTGTGTGTGTGTATGTGTGTGTGTGTGTGTGTTATCTATGTGTGTGTACCTCCCTAACTCTCCTTCTCTGTGACTATTAAACCAGTGTGCCAATCCCAAAATGTGAATCCTGTTCATCAATATCCACCTAATACCTCCTCTATGTGTCTAGGTGCCGACCCACTGGAAGGGCCGGATTTGGACCACCAAAGCGTGCATCTCACTGCTGATTTTCAATAAAATTACCTATTACTCATACTTCTCATACTAGGTCTCCCTCTTGTTTGTTTTATGTATATTTTTAACCACAACACACACAAACGTGCTGGCAATCCTTGTGCCACCAAATCCAATGTTTTCAATACATAAACCACTGACCTGCAAATGCCCCGTACTAAGAACCAGGACCCCCCCACAGTGGCGCTCCCTCTCTCAGTCATATGTAAGACAAAGTCTTTGTTGTAGTTTTGCTAGCCATAATGCAGGTGCAGAACATAAGTTGATTCAGTTGTCCAAAGAACACCCAGATCTGGATTTTTGTCATGTAGAGAGCAATCAGTGATCCACTGCAGACCATACTTGATAATGTCCAGGAACATTTGTTGTGCTTTATGGGGCGGAGGATGACCCCAATCATGTCCTGTTGGCCTTGGGAATGTGCAAGGGAGTCTCTGACCACAGAGGAGTACACCCCAGGGGAGCCCACAGCCCCTGAAGGAGACGCTCCCAGGTGTACTACTGATTCTAGGAATGTTAAGGGGAGTAACAGCCTTGACCTCTCACATTAAGTCGCTGGAAAAAGAGCTGATCACAGTTGAACAATAGATCAATAACAACATGTGTAATGGAATGGGTTACAGCAGGGACATCTTATAAAAATAAATATATATTCTATCTTTAACATACTATAAGCAATGGAGCTACTGGGATGAGTAGTTAATTGATTTTGCAACGTTTGTGTAAAATGCCATCCTCTTCCAGCCTTAAACATTGGTTACTGGGTGTGTTGTATTGCAGAACGTATCGTAGTTGTTAACACAGTTTGCTGAAATAATGCTAGACTGAGTGGCCATGTCCCTTCATCCTTTTCTGAGGATATTGTTTACAGGACACAGGATGACTATACTTCACTTTAGCTTATTACAGTGTACATGTTACTTGCCGTGCTTCAACCTTATGTAGCCCATAAATGTGCCAGGTATATTAGCGAGCTCAGGAAGAGGGATGCCATCATCACTGTCCAATTTGGAAACTGGAGACAGACAACTGGGAACACACAACTGCAAAACTCATCATTACATGTTCAATTTATGAATCAGATCAGATAGGCCTATTAAAACGGTGAATATTTTTCAAGTGATTCACTGTATACGGATTTTAAATATTCAGAAAGCCATTAGAACCATTCAAAATGAGGAGACTTCTGATTTTTACAGAGCAGACACATTGTTCAATATAGATAAATCACAAGGCCCTGATTGTGTGGAGGCTGTATTTCTAAACTTAGCAGCTGATATTATTTAATCTGTTTTAATTCATCTTTTTAATCTTTCATTAGACAACGGGGTTATACCAGAAATTTGGAAATCAGCTTTTGTTTTTCTTTTATTAAATGAGGGAAGTCCTACTATATTAGATCATTACAGTCCAATCCCAAAGCCTTTTGTCCAATCAAACACTTTCAGAAAGCCTTTTCAGTGAACCTGTTGAAATGTTATCAGTTTGCAAAAAAAGTTTAAGGTCATAAAAACATATCACCACCACCACCACAGCTGTTTTGCAAGTCTGAAAACAATGTCAAGGTACCTTCTGCACTTCCCTGTTTTTCGATTTATTAAAGGCTTTCGACACAGTGGATCATGAAATATTGCTACATGGAGTAAATAATGCTGCTCCATCAACTCATTTAAAATTATTTAAGTAATCTCAACTTCTCTAATCAAATGAATAACATCTTTCATAAAGAGGTCTTCCCCTCCCATGTTTAGTTAATCTATAAAAGCGTTCTAGTCTGTTGTCTTTTAAAAATTACAAACCCAATTGGCAAAGATTCTTCTCCCTTCCTGAATTTTCACCAGAAGGATATTGAGAAAGAAAAACAAAACTCCTTTAGTCTATGACTATTTGTGATGTACACTAACCTAACATTCATTTTATTTTAGACTTTTTATTTTAGACAATTAAAATTAGAAGCAAATACTCACATCCGTAAACCCAATTGAGATAGAAAAAAGAGACGATTAGCCGTGAGTGAGGAAAGGCAAGGGTCCAGTTTTTATTTCGGTCCACCACACGAGATCCACACCAATGAGAATTCCCAGAAGTGATCTGATAACTGGAGCTTAAGCTTCAGTATTTACAGCTTATTTACAGAGAATATTATCAATGAATTTCAGAAAGATTAGGATCTCATTACCAATAGGGTTAAAAAGATTCATCTACATCTACCATGAGGATTAAATAACCCTCCCCAACAGTTACCATTAGAACAGAAAACAATCCACATGCGATTACTATAATGTGTGTTTACCAGCCCCTCACGATTACCATTAGGTTTGGAAGCCGGATAGCAAGAAAAGTAAACAATTTGAAGCTACGAGAGAGAAAAAGAAAACAATTTGGAGTAACGACCTTGGTCAGAGGTGCAGTGTGACGCAGATATTCGAATAAATAGCTCCTCACGGTTCTCTACCAAACATTCAAGGCCCATGTCTAGTACGCCAGACACATCTCTGTAAGAGTCTTTTTATTTTTGGTTTATGTTTTATTTTCCTTCATATATTTGTAAATTATCCTAATAATATCTCAATACTATTTATTCTTGTCAAGCTCTAATGTTGTGTGTGCGTTCGGGCCTTCGGGATGGGGTGTTAGAGAGAGAGGGAGAGACAGAGTGTGTGTGTGTGTGTGCTATGTTTGCATGCCTGACACTGAACACGCAAGAGTGTGTGTGTGTGTTATCTGTGTGTGTGTGCCTCCCTAACTCTCCTTCTCTGTGACTATTAAACCATAGTGTATCAATCCCAAAATATGAATCCTGTTCATCAATATCCACCTAATACCTCCTCTATGTGTCTAGGTGCCCACCCATTGGAAGGGCCGGATTTGGACCACCAAACCGTGCATCTCACTGCTGATTTTCAATATAATCAAAAAATCTATATTAAAATCTATAATAAAATCTAAAAAATTTAAATATTCATATACCAACATAATTATAATACTCACAGTCTCACAGAAAGTTTATGCAAGATTCAAAAGAAACCTTCCATGACAGAAACAAAGATATCTCACAATTTTCTGCGTTACCCATTTCAATCTGAAGAGCGCACACACATAACTCAGAATGTATACAGACTCACACACACGGGAGGCCTTCGTCTCCAAAACAAAAATGTTTTGTTTCCACACACACACACACAAGCTCATATGTTATATTCACACACTATTACACATATTTACATTATTATTACACATACACACACACAACACAATTGTGATTTCAGAGAATAAAGCATCTTCATAAAATGCAACATTCTTTTTTTTAAAGTTAAATTTTTATTGAACATTTCTGCGTTTCTTTTTTATTAAACATTTTTGCTGACCTTCTGATGAACTGCTAAGCCTATCTAAATCGCCTTTTCTGTTCTGTCCTCCCCACCATTTCCCGAAAATATAAAACAAATTGAGCAACAGCAGTAAATATTCACAGATTTTTTTCTTTTTATACAAAGAAAAACAAAATTGAACCCACAACCCACCCCTTCGGCTCATCATGGCTACCCATTAACTGTCGCTGGTTATAGAGATATTATAAAATTCAACAACAGGCACCAACCTTTAAGTGGGTAGTGTCTGTAACTCCATAAAGTAGGCAATAAAGGGATGCCATTTATGAAAAAACTTATCTGTACCACCATTCATCGTATATCTTATTTTCTCGAGTTTCAGAAAAAACATCACGTCCTTTATCCATTGAGAGATAGATGGGTATTTAGCAGACTTCCAATGTAACAGTAGGGAACGTCTTGCTATAACAGATGTGAAAGCAATAACATCCTTTTGTATCGAGCTCAAAGGAATTGAAGCTTGAGGGATCCTAAATATCGCAATCAATGGACAAGGCTTTAAATGTACCCTGAGAATAGAGGACATGATGGTAAAAAAGCCAGACCAAAAACCATGGAGTTCAGGGCAGAAGAGAAACATACGGCCAAGATGACAGGGAGAGCCATGGCATTTATCACACTTGTCCTCTACATCCGGATACATCAGACAATCTCGACTTGGACAGATGGACTTTATTTAAAACTTTGAACTGTATAAGTCCAAGACGAGCACAAGAAGTGGTAGTCTGTACCCTCCCTATAACATGATCCCAACAATCTTCACTTATTTGTACTCCTAATTCCGTTTCCCCACGCATTCATAATTGTATTACTCGACCCACTACCTTGTGTCAAAATAAAATCATAAATCTTAGAAATCATTCCTCTTTGATGCGGGTTATTTGAAAACAGCTCTTCCCAAGCCTGTTCAGGAGGAGTAGAAGGGAAATCAGGAAAAAATCTAGAAACGAAATTCCGTATTTGAAAGTATCGAAAGAAATGTGTCAAGGGGAGATCGTAAGTGGATGCCAAATAGGCAAAGCTATCAAAACACACCATCAGAATACAAATTTCTAACTTGTTTAATACCCTTGTTAGACCACACTGAAAATGAGGAGTCCATACACGATGGGGGAAATAGATGGTTGTTCACTAAAGGACACAAAGAGGATGCACCTACAAATTTAAAATGTCGTCTAAATTGATACCAAGTCCTAAGTGTGCTGAGGACAACAGGGTTATCAGTATATTGGGAAAGTTTTGTAGGTAAAGAGTATAATAACTGTATGATTAGTTCATCATACATTTAAGGTAGGTATGATTAGTCCTTCTGGGCATCAGGCCCTAGGAAAAGAAGAAGTGCGCTATTAGCCCTGCTGTAAGAATTACCCGACCCTCATACGCACTGCTACTCGGTGGAACCCGGGCTTTCCGGAACCGGTGGTGGGGGAGTGTTCAGAGATTCATGCGGTGACTGGAGCTTAGGAGGTATGCTTAACTGTACTTTAAGGGACTGCAGCGTTTCCAAGTCCAGTTTCCTGGTACTTTTGGCCATATAGCGTAGTTAGCTGTAGTTAAATGGATGCTGCAGTTAAATGGATGCTGCAAAGACAGAGTAACTTGAACTAGAATTATCTCTTCAAATTGCCTGTAAACACAACCATCTTATGTTGACTTGAAAAGGTGTCCAATTCGATAGTATGCACAACACGACATTTTAGAAAACAAATTCTAGCTCGCATTTAAAAATCAATTGAAGTAGGGATCACCACTGGTTATATTATTGGTTAGTATATTATGTATACTGTATTGTCGCATTCAGGTGACCTATGCCAGAATTTATCTGAGAAAATTAAAAACATATCTTAATTTAACAAATTCACTTGTCAAGATCGGCGGTTGGCACTATGTTAGAGCATTTGTGTGGATTTTGCATAAGTTTATAGCTCGTTCACAGTGTCCACAGAAGGTAGCGCCTTCTATCGGCGACTCTGCTGGTGGCTGTGGAAGGCCCTCTGGTCACGCAAACGTTTCCCACACTGTGAGCAGTGATGCGCGTCTCTCCCGTGTGAATTAGCTGGTGTTGTAGGAGATGAGTCTCCTGACTAAAACTCATCTCACACTGTCCACAGTGATATGGCCTCTGTCCACTGTGAATAAGTTCATGTCGTTTGACATGACTCTCTCGGGTAAAAGTCTTCTTACATTGCCCACAGTGATACGGCCTCTCACCTGTGTGAATGCGCTCGTGTCGTTGGAGATGACTCTGATGAGTAAAACTATTTCCACACTGGGAGCAGTGATATGGCTTCTCTCCTGTGTGAACGCGTTCGTGTTGTTGGAGAGTACTCTGGTAAGCAAAATTCTTCCCACACTGTTCACATTTATATGGCTTCTCTCCTGTGTGAACGCGCTCATGTTGACGCAGAGTACTCTGGTAAGCAAAAGTCTTCCCACACTGTTCACAGTTATACGGCTTCTCTCCTGTGTGGATGCGATTGTGCCGTTGGAGAGAATATATTTGGGTAAAACTCTTCCCACACTGTGAGCAGTCATACGGTCTCTCTCCTGTGTGAATGCGCCGGTGTTTTCGGAGAACACTCTGATGAGAAAAACTCTTCCCACACTGTGAGCAGTCATACGGCTTCTCTCCTGTGTGGACACGCTCGTGAGTTTTGAGATTATGAATTTTAGTAAAACTCTTCCCACAGTCTGAGCACTGGTACACCTGGAAAACAAAACAAAACAAAAAAAAAAACATTCAAGATCATCTCGTTCATTTTAAAAGAGGTAAAACAAGTGAGGAAGTCAGGGAACAACTGTTATTTACAGCTGCTATAACGTAAATAAATGGTAAATGTGCACTTATATAGCGCTTTTATCCAAATCTCTGTAAATGAGCAGTTATAGGAATAATAACACAATAGAATGTCATAACATAATAGAAGATGGAGGAGCACAAGATCTCTAACATCCACCAGCTCAATGATATCGTCATGGAGGAGTGGAAGAGGACTCCAGTGGCAACCTGTGAAGCTCTGGTGAACTCCATGCCCAAGAGGGTTAAGACAGTGCAGGAAAATAATGGTGGCCACACAAGATATTGACACTTTGGGCCCAATTTGTACATTTTCACTTTGGGGTGTACTCACTTTTGTTGCTAGCAGTTTAGACATTAATGTCTGTGTGTTGAGTTATTTTGAGGGGACAGCAAATTTACACTGTTACACAAGCTGTACACTCACTACTTTACATTGTAGCAGTGTATCATCAAATATTTACAAAAATGTGAAGGGTGTACTCACTTTTGTGAGATACTGTAGATGTTTCTTTAGGTGTGAATGTACTCCGGCTTGGAAACTTTACAGACTGTAGTCATAATGTGACAATTTCAATAAATATTTTTTTTTAAATCAAGAAAATAAATCAAGAAAATATTCAGCTTTTGTTGTGAAGTTATTTCCCCTTCATGTTCCTGCAGGACACAAACACTCACCATGTCCTGCAGAACCCCATCTCTATCCTGCACAACAGTTCTGCAGAGTGTAATTCAAGCTCTTTTTATTGAGCCAGATAAATAATAGCTGGCTCTTTTGGCTCCCAAACCGCTCTTCATTTAGGACCACTTCTGGCTTCAGACAAATTTAGCAATATTTTGATCCATGATTGTTGTGACTAAAATGAAGCTTTTTAGCCGAAGTCAAAAACTTCAGACACAGAGAGATTAGTAGATGTCAAAAAGTAAATAAACTTTATTGAAACAGTTAAGTGTTACTGTCTGCAGAGAAATATAGCCAGACTACCTCCAATGCTAAACTTATCTGTCACTGAAAAACTGATTAATTAATTTGTTGTCACTCAGCTGGATTACTGTAACGTCGTTTTAGCCGGAGTTTCTAAAGCCACAATAAACAAATTGCAGTATGTTCAGAACTCTGCCACTCGGATCCTGACGGGAAACAGGAAATGTGGCCATATTACTCCTGTTTGAAGTCTTTACTCTGGGCTCCCATTCAGGTTCCGTGTCGATTTTAAGATCATGATGTTGACATACAAGGTACTACATGGATTGGCACTGCAATACTTATCTGGTTTACTAATCCCTTACAACCCAAATCGCAGACTGCGCTCCTCACAGTGTAATGTGTTAATTGTTCCCCTAACCCACCTAATCTATGGGTGACAGGGCTTCTGTCTCTGCTCCTTCACTTTGGAACTCTCTTCCTCCTCAGGGAAGCCCAGACTCTTGGCATTTTAAATCTCTTCTCAAGACACACTTTTTTAAACGTGCATTCGACTGCTTAT
The DNA here is from genome assembly GCA_012411365.1 of Ameiurus melas. Classification (NCBI taxonomy): domain Eukaryota; kingdom Metazoa; phylum Chordata; class Actinopteri; order Siluriformes; family Ictaluridae; genus Ameiurus; species Ameiurus melas. The sequence continues at coordinate 28,539,520 of CM022765.1, forward strand.
GTCTTTTTATGATTGTTTAATAGTTATTTTTATTATTAAATGTCATTGTTCTTATTAACTTTTATGTTTTCTTTTTTGTGGACAGTGATCTTATGTACTGCGCTTTGAGAAGCTGCTTTTCAAGGCGCTTTATAAAATAAAGTTTTTAATTATTATTATTATTATTACATACACAATCACGTCTTTATATATCTCCCCGATGCAGTAAAATTATCCCTAGGTGTGGCCTTCAACTTTTCTTTCTAGAACAGACCAATCTCCATCACCTTAACTAATTATTCACATCCATATGATACCTTACATTCGTGATGCCTGCGTAGCCAGTTGTATGTTCTTTAAAAGTTTAACCAGACCTGGGTTTTTTTCACTACGTATGTCACGTATTTCACCCTATAGCCTCATCTTGGTACTTTTCCCTTAAACTCATCTCTTCCTTTGTCACTGATTTGCAAGCTTAGGGGGCTTAGTTCAGAAACCCAGTTCTGGAATGTGTCCAATTTACTACCACACAGTGAATCTGCGTTAGACAAACACAAAACACCTCACCTGTTCTATGGATTTAGATTATGCTTCTAACTATTGATTTTACATATAGATTATGCTTTTTAATACATACACATTATTCAATTATGCTTTAAATAGTAATTCTAAAGGTAGGTTACATAGAGTAACTTCATTAACATTTCCAAACATTAGTTATACATATTGATTACACTTCATAGATATTTTCTATATGATTAGTATGTGTTCACATATATTTCTTAAATTGTTTAATGTGATTATACTAAACCTTTAATTATACACAATTTTGAGTTATGTTTAGCTTAAAAACATTAAATAATGTAAAAACATCAAACACTATGACACATTGAATGTTTTATTAATATGGAACTATCCAAAACACACTCCATTCCAAACAGATAACACTCACTGCACTGTTGGATGTACAAGTCTAATACGGCTGTGAAGGATGTCAGTAGGACCTGCTCCATATCATATTTTTACCTTCCAGATTCTACATTCTGCCTTTGTGTTTTTACAGGAAAATGAGCTATAATATTCCTGTATGTTTTGTTTTTTTTGCAGTATTGTAATGGTTATTTAATTATTTAAAAAAAAAAAAAAAAAAGTTCTCAGAGTTTAAAGAGTAAAAGAAAAATCGGACACATGAGTGAACTTTACCTTTGAGCCAGTAGCAGCAGGAGTCTGTGGAGATTTTCTTAAAGAGCGGCGTCTGGACTCTGATCTCATTATAAGAGGAGTAAAGAATCAGGACACTGGAAGAAAAATACAGAGATTCATGACTCCAGAATCTCCACTAACCTGTTAACCGAGCAGCTCAGGTGGTAAGTTTCAGATCAACTCACCTTTAGTGATGTTACGCAGAGGATCTTCTGAGAAGCCCGTGTGGAGAAGGAAGCTCTCTCTCCTTCATATGAAGATCTGAGTCCAAGCGTGTTGTTCTTGTTCTTCTTCTTCAGAGGTTTATTGGTGGTTAGCAAACCGGCATTGGTGAATTATCGCCACCAACTGGGCAGGAGAGTGGAGCACCGAAAGGAGGTTAAACATTTGTACAATTCCTTTCAAAAATGATGGAATCACCACACTTAGATGATGCTCATCCAGTTTTTTTTTTTTTTTACTTCGTAGCAAATAAACAAATCACAGATATGACACAAAATGATATTTTGTTTAATAGCTTAAACATACCTAAAACAAATTAAATGTAATTATATTTATAAATAGCATCCATTTTCTAGAGAAAGTAGAGGGAAAGAAATATGGAATCATCAACATAAAACAAATCACAATTCGTACTTTGTTACTCCTGTTCAGGCTTTATGAAGACTTGAATTCTTTGAGGCATGGACTTCACTAATGAAAAACCATATTCTCCACCAAGCAGGTTCCAACTTTCTCGAATAGAGCTTGACAGATCAGATTTGCTGGATGGAACCTAGTCATAGACCAGTTCTTTACTTTCCACCATTAATTTTCAATTGGATTGAGATCCAGACTATTTGCCGGCCATGTCATTTTGTCGATGTGTCTTTCCTGAAGAAAAGCTTTAACACTTTTTGCTCTGTGCCAAGAGGCATTATCATCCTGAAAAATGACTTCACTGTCACCAAATTTATTTTCTATCAGTAGAAGGAGAAGTGTCTTATTTATTTATTTTCTCTGATAATATTCTTTATTCTAATTTATTCTTTATTCTTTATTCTAATCTATTCTCTATTCTTTATTCTAATATTATTTATTCTAATTTCTATTTTATTTTATTATCATCTTGTTATTCTCTTCTTGTATTTTATGTTAATATGCTACACTGTGTAATATTATTAGTTATAAGTCTTTAAAAGGTATGGACATTATATTTGTTTAAGTGCGCAGACTATTTAGTAGATTTGAAGTCAGCAGGGGACTTTTTTCGTACTGGAATTTTTTTTTTTTAAGTAATTTTTTTTTAGAATTCTTTTTTATTTTATTTTATTATTTTTTTAAATAAATTAATTAATTATTAATAATGGTAATAATAATAATAATTATTATTATTGTTATTATTGTTTTTTCTCAATGAAATATTTGAGGAAGGGAGGGGAGAAAGGTAAATGAATCACATGAATATGAAACACATGAAAATGAATTACATGTAAATTAATTACATGAATATGAATCACATGAAAATGTATAATATGTAAATGAATCATATGCATGAATATGAATCACATGAAATTGTATCATATGTAAATGAATCACATGTAAATGAATCATATGAAAATGAATAAATAAACAAAGGCAAAAAAAAAAGGAGAAGTGTCCAAAATTTAATTGTACATCTGTGCATTGACTGTTGGTGTCCCCTGGTACTTTAACTGACATGCTAACCCATATCATAAATGAGTGGGTGTGTGTGATTGTTATAAGAAATTACAGACTGTCTCTAAATAGATTCCACTCCAGATTCAAGTCGTAGGAAAACGCTCTGTCCTGGTGCCCTGCTTCTGGGGTTCTCATCTTTTGGGATGAGTTGCTGAGGATGGCTCCATATGGACAGCAAGCGGGACACACTTGGAGGCCATGGGGATGGCATTGGACTGCACTTGATGCAAGCAGCTTTGGTGCAGTATCTTGGGACTGCAGTTATACAAAGAGACTTTGAGCTTGGGCCTCTATCAGTGGACAGTTCGTGACTCCATCAGAACAGACTTCATGTTGAGGCTGTGGTGAATATCCTGATGTGTGCACAGTGAAACCCTTTGTTTTCTCATGTGGTGTGTGTGTGTGTGTGTGTGTATATATATATATATATATATATATATATATACATACATACATACATACATACATACATACACACACACAGACACACACAGTCGTATAGGGGAGTTGTTTGTGGTTGCACTGTCCGGTGTCACCCAGATGAGGACGGGTTCCCTTTTGAGTCTGGTTCCTCTCCAGGTTTCTTCCTCTTATCGTCTCAGGGAGTTTTGTGTTGCCACCATCGCCACTGGCTGCTCGTTAGGGATAAATTGATCAATTTAAAATTTAGATCTGAAATGTATATATTTCTATAAAGCTGCTTTGTGACAATGTCTGTTGTGAAAAGCGATATATAAATAAAACTGAATTGAATAGAATTGAATATGCTTTTTTTTACCCCATACCCGTGTTTTTTCATTAAAGTTTGAAAATGTTAAAAAACTCCTTCCATTGGTCAGTTTGTAGTTTTTTTCGGAACTCTATATTAGTTTAGAATAGAATCAAAATCTTTAGTTATCTCAGGCATATTTGGATAAAATTTCTATACACATCATAAATTTCACATTATCATTACTCTCTGACAATAAAATCAGCTTACCATTGTTCATCGATGTTCTTTACAAAAACCTTGATTCTTTTAAACTTCGTAGATGCTGGTCTGTTAACCAGTTTTTTATTTCAGCATCATTAACTCTCACCTATTTTTTCCACAATAGCTCTTTAGAAACTCTCAGCGCCCTCATACAACCTGTCACGTATCGAGGGGAAGGGGCACGGAAGCAGAAGCAGGCGGCAGATGTAAGCATAGAGTTAAAGGATGTTCAAGGTGCATAAACAAGAAACAGGCAGTGGTCAGGCGATGGTGAGCGCATGCATGCATGAGAAGCAAGTGTTGCATCTTGGGAGTTGGAGTTCTGATATGGCTGAGCTGTGACACAACCCAGGGTCTAACGGCGTATAATATATATTGTTCAGCAATCGTTCAGTCATTTTGGAGTGTTAAGACAAGAATGATGAAACTCAGGTATAGAATGATTAAGATCTTTATTTCAGAACACATATGATGTGAGCAAGGCTTATATTTTTATGCAATAAATTTTCAATCAGGTATTCAAAGATTTTAGTGACCAATGTTGTATCAAAATTTGCCTATTACCCAAAGACAATAAATATTTAAGATCATAATTGTTTAACCTTTTAATTTTTTGTTTTTTAAAAAAATTCACAAAAATGCTCTGCTGTCATGGATATCAAACAATTGTCTCAAACAAATTCACGTGTCAAGAACGGATGGCTTTATGTTAGAGCACTTGTGTCGCCTTAATGATTTTGCATAAGTATAGCTCCGTCCACAGTGTCCACAGAGGTACGCCTTCTGTCCTGTATGACTCTGCTGGTGGCTGTGGAAGGCCCTCTGGTCACGAAAACGTTTCTCACACTGTGAGCAGTGATACGGCTTCTCTCCCGTGTGAATTAGCTGGTGTTGTAGGAGATGAGTCTCTTGACTAAAACTCATCTCACACTGTCCACAGTGATATGGCCTCTGTCCACTGTGAATAAGTTTGTGTTGTTTGAGATGACCCTCTTGGGTAAAAGTCTTCTCACACTGTCCACAGTGATACGGCCTCTCTCCCGTGTGAATGCGCTCGTGTCGTTGGAGATGACTCTGACGAGTAAAACTATTTCCACACTGGGAGCAGTAATATGGCTTCTCTCCTGTGTGAAGGCGTTCGTGTTGATGCAGACCACTCTGGTAAGCAAAAGTCTTCCCACACTGTTCACAGTTAAACGGCTTCTCTCCTGTGTGAACGCGCTCGTGTTGTTGGAGAGTACTCTGGTAAGCAAAAGTCTTCCCACACTGTTCACAGTTATACGGCTTCTCTCCTGTGTGGATGCGATTGTGCCGTTGGAGAGAATATATTTGGGTAAAACTCTTCCCACACTGTGAGCAGTCATACGGTCTCTCTCCTGTGTGAATGCGCTGGTGTTTTCGGAGAACACTCTGATGAGTAAAACTCTTCCCACACTGTGAGCAGTCATACGGCTTCTTTCCTTTGTGGACACGCTCATGAGTTTTGAGATGATGAATTTTAGTAAAACTCTTCCCACAGTCTGAGCACTGGTACACCTGGAAAACAAAACAAAACAAAACAAACAAACAAAAAAAACATTCAAGATAATCTCATTTAAAAGAGGGAAAACAAGTGAGGAAAGTAAGGGAACAACTGTTATTTACAGCTGCTATAACGTAATTGATAACAGGAACTCACTCCAGTGTCGAGAAATTTACTTTCTACCAAGCATTAACACTCCTTCCATAAATGTTAAATAATGATATCAGGCTTTGATTATGTAGAGCCTTTGCCAATTAAATCTCTGTAAATGAGCAGTTATAGGAATAATAACATAATAGAATGTCGTAACATAATAGAAGGTGGAGAAGCACAAGATCTCTAACAACCACCAACTCCATGATGTCGTCATGGAGGGGTGGAAGAGGACTCCAGTGGCAATCTGTGAAGCTCTGGTGAACTCCATGCCCAAGAGGGTTAAGACAGTGCTGGGAAATAATGGTGGCCACACAAAATATTGACACTTTGGGCCCAATTTGGACATTTTCACTTAGGGGTGTAATCACATTTGTTGCCAGCAGTTTAGACATTAATGGCTGTGTGTTAAGTTATTTTGGGGGGACAGCAAATTGACACTGTTACACAAGCTGTACACTCACTACTTTACATTGTAGCAGTGTATCATCAAATATTTACAAAAATGTGAAGGGTGTACTCACTTTTGTGAGATACTGTAGATGTTTCTTTAGGTGTGAATGTACTCCGGCTTGGAAACTTTACAGACTGTAGTCATTATGTGACAATTTCAATAAATATATATTTTTTTAATCAAGAAAATAATCAAGAAAATATTTAGCTTTTGTTGTGAAGTTATTTCCCCTTCATGTTCCTGCAGGATACAAACACTCACCATGTCCTGCAGAACCCCATCTCTATCCTGCACAACAGTTCTGCAGAGTGTAATTCAAGCTCTTTTTATTGAGCCAGATCAATAATAGCTGGCTCTTTTGGCTCCCAAACCGCTCTTCATTTAGGACCACTTATGGCTTCAGCCAAATTTAGCAATATTTTGACCCATGATTTGTTGTGAATAAAATCAACCAAACTTAGCCCAAGTCAAAAACTTCAGAGACAGAGAGATTAGTAGATGTCAAAAAGTAAATAAAATTTATTGAAACAGTAAAGTGTGACTGTCTGCAGAGAGTCCGATTTTACATACACAATCATGTCTTTATATACCTCCCTGACATAGTAAAATTATCACTAGGTGTGACATTCAACTTTTCTTTCTAGAACAGACCAACCTCCATCGCCTTAACTAATTATTCACGTCCATATGATACCTTATATTTGTGGCGCATGCATAGTCAGCTGTATGTCCTTAGCGATCTTCATCCCTCATCACTGGAGGAGAAGGTTCTGCAGCTAAATTCCACTCTTGCTGCTAATCTTAACACTTTTGCTCATCTAAGGTCACATTCTCCCGCTCCGCTCCCAGGTATAACGACAGTCTGCACTCTAGAAATGCTGCTTGTCGGAAAATGGCGCCTTCTTGGACTGAATGTCTACTATCAAGAGTTGAAGGATCTTCTGGGGGATTATCGTGCACTACTGGAGACTGAAAGATCCTCTTACTTCACTCAGGCTATTGAAAATAATCAAAATAATCCCAGACACTTGTGTAGGTCAAATTTTTACCTACTATACAATTACAACAATTTAGGAAATATTGAATGTACTTACAATAACTTCCATCAGCTGAGATACTCAAAGTCTAAATCACCACACGGGACCAGTAAGTGAAAAAAGGTGAAGGTCCAGTTTATTAAATCCGTTTACCTGAGATCCAAACAGTTTGGGACGTCTCAAAAAGTGATCTGCAAAGCCTTGAGCGGGGCTACCCTTTTATACAATTCTTCTATGAGCCTCCACCCCTTGATTTCATTTGCAATTCAACAACCAATATAATTCAGATTTCATCATTTTCCACAACCCTTAGAATCATGTTTGTCTTATTTTTCACTTTCCCACACCCTTAGGATTCCCCTGGCTTTGGGTGGTTTTTTTTTTTTTTTTTAAACAATGGTGCTTCCCTCTTATTCATCATTTGGCTCTCATTCTTTGGGTGAAGTGGAGTGTTCATTACTTTGGTTCTTTCCAACAAGGGAGTGTTTTGCTATGGGTAAGTGTTTTCATTACTTTATTCTTTTCATTATGTTTGGGCGGCTTGTCTTTTATGACCCTTTCTGACTATCATATTTGTTCAGTGAATTCCCCGTACTTTCCATATTTTTATTGCGTCCAGATATGTTGAGTGACGTATGCTGTTTTTTATTATGTGTGTTTGCTTAGCGCGCCGTGCCGGACTCAGGTTTTCTGTTTTCTGCTCTGGAGGGATTAGAGGGCCTAGACCTGAATTCTAGGTATCAACTGTCGCATCTTTTTGCGGACCTGGCCCTCTTGGTGGATGTTCCGCGTATACCCTCTTCTACATCTACCTTTCCTCCTCCCCTTCGGTACCGCCTCAGTCCTGCTGTCACTCTTGTGGATTCCTCCACTCAGACGGAGCACACTTCTTATACTCCCTCTACCCTTTCTACTGATTGCTACCTGGCAGACGAGGATATGGACCAGTCTGATTGTGATTCCATCCCTGTTTCCCCTTACAACCCCACCAGCCCAGAATATTCTGATAATTAATTTATTCATACCCTATTTCATCTCCGGGACATACTCCGTATCGCCAATCTTTTTCTCCTCTTTACCCTGCTCCTTCCTATTCTCCTACCAGTCCCACTCTTTCTTAATAAATGCGTCATATTCATCCAATTTGTCGTGTATTATTTTTAGTACTGTTATCATATATAGATATATAGATTGCCAATTTCAGATACAAAACTTGTTCCAAACCATAAACAGATTGCTTGAAGTTAATGCTGTTACCACTTTGCCTGTTTCTTAGCAGCTCTGTGATTCCTTTCTACAGTTTTTTAAATTCTAAGATTGTCAATGTTCGCAGAGAAATTTCTATCACACCTGACTCTGCCACTTCACTCCTTCATCCATCTGGGTTCACTGGTGTTTCTTTCACTCAGTTCTTTCTGCTTGATTCTGAGGCTCGCACAAGGGAGGTATCCAGCATGAAATCAACCACTTGCTTGCTGGATCCAATTCCCATGAACCTATTTAAATCGTGCTTCGATGTTTGGTGCCCTGCTATCCTCATCATTAAAAATTAATCACTGGAGACTGGGGCCGTTCCAGCAGTACAAAAGACTGCTGCTGTTACACCTGTACCAAAGAAAGAAAATATTTCCGTGGATGATTTTAACAATTTTCATCCCATTTCAAGTCTTCCGTTTATGTTTATATCAAAAATACTTGAGCATGTTGTTGCCTCTCAACTCTGCACTCATCTTGCAATCAATAACCTCTTCGAACCCCTTCAGTCAAGTTTTCGTAAATTTCACAGCACTGAAACGGCATTGGTCAAAGTTACCAATGACCTGTTGATGGCCTCTGATTCTGGAGCTACTTCCATTCTTATTCTTCTTGACCTTAGAGCCGCCTTTGATACTGTGGATCATGGTCTTTTACTTACCCGCCTTGAAAGTGTTTGTGTGTCTGGGACATTTTTAAACTGGTTTAAATCCTATTTTACTGACCGTTCCCAGTTTATTTCTATGTGTGGCTTCAGATCTGACACTTGCTTAGTGCTCACTGGAGTTCCTCAGGGTTCAGTTCTCGGCGCTTTAATTTTCAATATTTATCTATCTCCACTTGCGCATCTGCTGCGACCGCTTGGCCTCCATTATCACCTTTATGCTGACGATACCCAAATCTACAATCACTCAAGATCTGGTGAAAATATTGATGCTTGTTATCTTTCTGATTGTATTTCTGAGGTGAAAACATGGATGAATAATAACTTTCTGTGCCTGAACAGCGGGAAAACTGAGGTTATGCTTATAGGTTCCTATCATCAAATTTGCAAAGCTGCTCCACTCTCAGACCCAGAGTAAAATGAGAAACCTTGGTGTAATTTTTGATACCAGCCTCACATTAGATTTTTTGGTTCAGAGCACTGTGAAGGCTTCCTTTTTTCACCTCAGAAATATCGCCAGACTACCTCCAATGCTAAACTCATCTGTCGCTGAAAAGTTGATTAATTCATTTGTTGTCACTCAGCTGGAATACTGTAACGTCGTTTTAGCCGGAGTTCCCAAAGCCACAATTAACAAATTGCAGTATGTTCAGAACTCTGCCTCCCGGATCCTGACGGGAAACAGGAAATGTGACCATATTGCTCCTGTTTTGAAGTTCTTACACTGGCTTCCGGTCAGGTTCCGTGTCGATTTTAAGATCATGATGTTGACATACAAGGCATTACATGGATTGGCTCCGCAACACTTATCTGGTTTACTAATCCCTTACAACCCAAATCTCAGACTGCGCTCCTCACAGTGTAATGTGTTAATTGTTCCACTAACCCACCTAAAATCTATGGGTGACAGGGATTCTGTCTCTGCTCCTTCACTTTGGAACTCTCTTCCTCCTGAACTAAGGGAAGCCCAGACTCTTGGCATTTTTAAAGCTCTTCTCAAGATACACTTTTTTAAACTTGCATTCGACTGCTGACGTCTTTTTATGATTGTTTTATAGTTACTTTTATTATTAATGATGTTGTTCTTATTAACTTTTATGTGGACTGTGATTTTATGTACTGCACTTTGAGAAGCTGTTTTTAAAGGCGCTTTATAAAATAAAGTTTATTATTATTATTATTATTATTATTATTATTATTATTATTACATACTCAATGAATGTCTTTATATATCTCCCCGATGCAGTAAAATTATCCCTAGGTGTGGCCTTCAACTTTTCATTCTAGAACAGACCAATCTCCATCGCCTTAACTAATTATTTACATCCATATGATACCTTATATTTGTGATGCATGCGTAGCCAGTTATATGTTCTTTAAAAGTTTAACCAGACCTGGGTTAATGCTATGTCATAATTCATTAAATAGTCTCATCTTGGTACCCTTTCTTTGAACTCTCGTCTCTTCTTTTGTTTCTGATTTGCAAGCCCAGGTGGCGAAATTCAGAAACCTAGTTCTGGAATGTGTCTAATTTATTGCCACAAAGTGGAGCTGCGTTTAGACAAACACAAGTTCTTAATTTACTACCACAGAGTGAATTTACGTTAGACAAACACAAAACACCTCATTTACCCACTTAGAATACCGCCTGTTGGAAGTGTTTTATAGTTTTAGATTAGACACAGAATTCTTCTAACTCCATCCACACTCAGAATATAACTGGATCAAACATTGTTCCATGGATTTAGATTATGCTTCTAACTATTGATTTTACATATAGATTATGCTTTTTAATACATACAGATTATTCAATTATGCTTTAAATAGTAATTCTAAAGGTAGGTTACATATTGAGTATCTTCATTAACATTTCCAAACATTAGTTATACATACTGATTACACTTCATAGATATTTTCTATATGATTAGTATGTGTTCACATATATTTCTTAAATTGTTTAATGTGATTATACTAAACCTTTAATTGTACACAATTTTGAGTTATGTTCAGCTTAAAAACATTAAATAATGTAAAAAAAAATCAAACGCTATGACACATTGAATGTTTTATTAATATTGAACTATCCAAAACACACTCCATTCCAAACAGATCACACTCACTGCACTGTTGGATGTACAAGTCTAATACGGCTGTGAAGGATGTCAGTAGGACCTGCTCCATATCATATTTTTACCTTCCAGATTCTACATTCTGCCTTTGTGTTTTTACAGGAAAATGAGCTGAGAATCCTGTAGAATATCTCTATAATATCCCTGTATGTTTTTTTTTGTTGCAGTATTGTAATGGTTATTTAATTATATAAAAAAAAGTTCTCAGAGTTTAAAGAGTAAAAGAGAGATCAGATACATGAGTGAACTTTACCTTTGAGCCAGTAGCAGCAGGAGTCTGTGGAGATTTTCCTAAAGAGCGGCGTCTGGACTCTGATTTCATTATAAGAGGAGTAAAGAATCAGGACACTGGAAGAAAAATACAGAGATTCATGACTCCAGAATCTCCACTAACCTGTTAACCGAGCAGCTCAGGTGGTAAGTTTCAGATCAACTCACCTTTAGTGATGTTACTCAGAGGATCAGAAGCCCGTGTGGAGAAGGAGGAGATCTTTCACATCAACTTCCGCAAACAAACGTGTGTTGGTTTCCTGTAATTACGTCATCGATGACGACCGGGAGCTGTTTTGATGTTGTTGTTGTTGTTGTTCTGTAAACAAGCGACTTACTCTGTCCCAAACATACTATACAATATATACTTATACTCTGCAGTTTGTGTGTGGATTTTAGAAGGAAGTTATCGTACAAAATGTCACACTTTCGGTATTATACTAACCGGAAGTTCATGTTGTTTTCCGGTAGCGGGAAAATTACCTCAGACGCACGCAATGCGATGGTGCCAGCATTAGCAAAATAGCCGAACAGATAACATGAATTAGTGCAGAGGTTCCCAAACCTTTCCAGGCCAAGCCCCCCCCCCAAATGGCGTTTAAATCTGACCGAGGCCCCCACTTTTGCAAGATGTCTTTAAATCACATCAACAATACCGACTTCTGAATATATTACTTTTATTAATAATTACATCTTTACATTACATTAGGAATTATTTGTGTTTTAATTGTGTGTGTGAGTAAAAGAAAACACGTTTATTTATTTTTCACACAAAATTGTTGAGGCGCCCCCTGGCGGCCCTCACTTTGAAAACCACCGAATTAGTGCGTTTAACTGTTTATGTTTCCATTTATGCCCAACAAGAACTCAGTCACCGTCAGACGGAGGTGTAATCATCTCCACAGACGAAGTTTGTTTGCACAACTTAAAAATTAACATAGTGTGTTGTTGCTATGCCTACTGGCAATGTAAACATCAAACCAGTAAACAAAGCAAACCAGCTTTGGTGAATATTCGCCGCACACATGGATCCCCTCTTAAAACAGATGCGTTATATAAATTACCTCATCATGTGTTAATTGTGAACACACCTGCGTGTCTAATTAAGGACAACACATTGTGTGTTGCTTTCAAGACAACCAGTGTATTAGTACATTCTAGTATTAGATCGTGGAAATAATGACCCAGGAAGGAAATATCTTAATTTCTTAAGGAGGACGAATATAATTAAGAAGTAGTAAGTTACAGTCAGACAGCAGGTGGCAGTAATGCAACATTATGGATACCAACTGCCGTAAAACACCAAAGAAGAAGAAGAAGAGGAGGAGGAGGAGGAGGAGGAGGATGAAGAAGAATAAGAGGTCATTCACTCTACTCCATTTTGTGGTGTGGACAGTTAGGTGTCCTGCACAGCAAATAAGATTTATATAGAAATTATTCCGAGTTTTACAATTTTGTCACATTTATTGAAACTCGAAATTTTTTTTTTTTTTTTTTTTTGTGGTTCGTTGTATGTTGTTTTGAAAAGTAAAGTAAAGTAAAGTTAAACAGAACCCGAATCCCACGTGGATCTCTACTTCCTTTGTAGCCTAAGTGCAGCAGGTAGGATTCACACAGTGTGTGTTGTGCATTGTGGATCAGTCTGATAGAATCCAATATAAAGTCTTCTGGGATTGACGTTCAGTGAAATGTTACAGTAACTCGTGTGTGTGATTTGACTTTTGTTTTCCTGACTTTGTTTATTTATATAGTTATTAAGTACTTTGTAATGAAGTGTTGGCTATATGCCTGATTTATGAGTGTTAATTTACTGAGGATTTTGGAGTTGGCTGATCACGAATCATGTTGTTTCGATTTTATTTCCAGTGTCGCGACCATTTAGACCTCTTATAATGAAATCAGAAGCCAGACAAGACTGTTTAAGGAAATCGTCACAGACTGTCACAGCTGCTTGCTCACAGGTAAGAAAAGTGAGAAGAAAAGCCAAGGCACTTTTCCCATAATGTTTAGAATGGGTCTGTACATGACAATATCTTTATTGTCAATATCTTAGTTTATGTATTCAAGGGGTTGTATGTATTCAACTGTTTAAAAAAAAAAAGTGTACGTTTTATATTCTCTAGATCTTAACAACAACTATGATGGATTAACCTTGCTAATCCATCATAGTAATGGCCGAGTAGAAAAGTAACTTATAACTGCTTTCAGACTGGGAAGCTAAAACTCTTAGATTTAAAACGTTTGTTCTAAATATGTATCAATGTTTTTTTTTTTTTTTTTCCCACCTGGTCATTAGCTTTGGGAAAATGTGCAGGCAAGCACTTCTACCACTTTAGGTGAAGATACGTACAGCTCAGTGGATCAACAAAATGGAGGAATGCAGCAGAAACATCTAAAAGATGAACCTAAACAAGACTCCCTATGTAAGATAATATTGGTGTGGGTGTGTTTCTTTGTTTTTAAATAGATATTCTAGGTGTAATAAGACGACACATCACACCAGCCAAAGACCAGCATCAGTCCACACTGTTATGTCTTTCATCATCGTGCCTTCCTCACACTGACTCCTGACCACTGTAATTTAGCATCAAATTATTATTGACATAATTCTGTGTTTACTGTGAAATTTTTTTTTTCCCCAGCCATTGAAAACATAAAATCTGTGTCAGTTTGTGTATTTCATACCTTAAAGGGTATGTCGAAGGACTTGGAATCGTGATGTCAGCTGAAGTGAGATGGAATGCATTGTGGGATTTTTAGGTTTAGACCAAGTAGTTGTGCCATTAGATAGACGAGAAGAGAAAAGGTAAATCAATCATATGAAAACCTAAAAAAATTTATAAAAACGGGTTGACATGGTAAATACTTTCTGTATTATCAACTGCCATAACCATTGTCACAACCGGCATTGGAAAACGTATCACAAACAGAGTGCGATTTTTCAGCTTTCTAGCTTGGAACCAACAGTGTACAACAAAACAATACAAAATTTTCATTTTAACAAATTTTCACTCCATTCTTTCAGATTAAACAAACGATGTACCTGAGAAATCTAGAAAGTTCTGCCAAAAAAGTAACTTACAAGATGAAATTGATATTTAAAAGCTTAAGAGCCGTCTTAATTTTCGCCACTCTTATAGCTGTGAATTTTTATTTACATTATTTTAATATATGTTGTGTTTTTGTGTCTTTTATTATATATTTTATTTGATCAATTTAATTTTCTAGATGTCACGTCCTCTCGTTTCAGATAGTCTTGCAGACTATTGCAGCTCCTTCTTCGACAATCGTAAGGTGGTGTCATCTCCAGATGTCCTCATCCCTGATACCTCTGTTGCAATAGGAGTCACCAACCAAGCTGGACAGACTTGTCCACCAGGGGTAGTACTCCAGGACCCTGCTAATCCTGATGCAGTGTTTAATACGGAAGAGACCGTTTCAGCTGATGTACACAGTGGGTCTAGCCAGGGAGATGCAACTAATCAAGAGGATGATATGATGAGTCCCTTCTCTTGGGTGGTTGGTTTGTTTTCCACTTTTTAATAATTGTCAATATAACAATGGATGGTGATCATTAGAGTCCAGGTTGTGTTTTTAAATTGTAAATTTTCCTTTGTGAATGGTAAGCCATTTTATCAAAGGCAATGTTGTTATGATCAGTTGTTTACAGTGGGAAGTATTACGTAGTGATTTTGCCTGTTGCCTACCACATTTGTTGGCGCATTCAGCATTTATTTGAGAAAATGTCGGGCTTAAATAGACCATGCTGAAATATTAACTTAAGTAATGCACAGAAAATGCAAGATGTACGTGTGATACACGTATCCTATGAAAAGACTATTACTATTGGCGCCCTTGGTAAATATTTAAAAAGAACGCTGTGAAAAATTGTTTATTGTTTAACCTTTTTGATTGTTGATTTAAAAAAATCACAAGTACTGTACTTTACTCTCATGAATATAAAACAATTGCAAACACAGGTTTATATATATATATATATATATATATATATATATATATATATAAAAAAAAAAAAAACTTAAATATAGATGCGCAGTAGTGCATACGTGTCCAAACAACTTGTGGTGATGTAGGTGACTTCGGATTGTAGTTTTGTAGTTACACCCAGTTGTACATATTATCTCTCTCTCTCAATGGGAATATACTTAAATTTTTTTCTCATGAATTCATAGGGGTGCCAATAATTGTTGTGCACCCATATTTAACCATTTAAAAAAATAAATAAATAAACCTGTCTTGTTAGCAATTGTTTGATATCCACTAGAGCAGAATATTTTCTGTAACTTTTGAACAAAAGGTCAAAACAGCCTTCTTTGCTAATTTTTACCCAGTGTGCCAATATTCCTGGAGGGCGCAGTACATGATATGGGATATTCCATGAAAATACTTTTTAAATGAATTCATGTTTTCAAATTATTTTTGGTCTGCATGGTACTACTCTAACTGTTTGGCAAATATTTTGTGCTTTAGATGAACCCAAAAAATAAATAAATAAATAAAAATAACTGAATAGGAAATACAGCAGTATTAAAACCAGTGGATACCTTGAATTTGAAATATTACAGTTCTGTAGAGGTTTACTTTTAAATTTTGTGGGAAAAGACCAGTTTCACATTTATATTTTAAGGTATAATTAAGCAGAACCTTCACATATTAAGGTATAATGTTTTCTTTTACCCAACAGAGAAGAGTCCGAGTACACCCGCTGCATAAAAAGGAATATCAATGCTCACACTGTGGGAAGTGTTTTTCCAGTCTGTCTGCATTTAAACCCCACGAACGCATTCACACAGGAGAAAAGCCTTATGAATGCTCGCAGTGTGGGAAGAGTTTTAATCGACAGATTGCTCTCAAACTCCATGAGCGCATTCACACAGGAGAGAAGCCATATAAGTGTTCCGAGTGTGGGAAGACTTTTAATCGACTCAATGGTCTCCTACAACACAGGCGTGTTCACACAGGAGAGAAGCCTTATCACTGCGCACATTGTGGGAAGAGTTTTTCTAACTGGAGTCAAGCTAATGTACATGAACGCATTCATACAGGAGAGAAGCCATATCACTGCTCAGAATGTGGGAAGAGTTTTGCCTATAAGCAAAACTTCGAGTTACATCAACGCACTCACACAGGACATAAACCGTATTACTGCTCAGTCTGTGATAAGTTTTTTACCCAACCAGGAGTCTTCCAAGTACATCAACGTACTCACACAGGAGAGACGCCGTATCACTGTGAAGAGTGCGGGAAGGGTTTTTCTCATTACGGTAATTACAAAAGACACCAGCTTATTCACACAGGTCAGAAGCCATATAACTGCTCAGAATGTGGAAAGGGTTTCACACAACTAACTGGTCTGCAAGCACACCAGCGCATTCACACACAGGAGAAGCAGTGTGATCAAGGACAAAACACTTAGGAAAGACAAATTCGCTAACACAAAGTCATCAACTTCTGACATATGAGTTTGCTCTGGATCCACTGGGTCCCTGACCAGAATAAAGCAGTTACTAAAGAATGAATGAAAAAGGATATTGATCTAGTCCCCATGGACTTTCCAAGCAGAAATGTGGTCTATATTTGTCAAAGAAATGGTTTTGGTTTTTGTAAAATCACACTGTATGCATTACACTACATAATAAACATAGCATACATTAAAATGACAAATGTCTGTGCATTTTAAAGTTCCAGTGTTAGAATAATTCAGTGTATTAATGTGCAAACGTAGGTACGACGGGCCTCGTTTATACATTTAAGTAAAGTTGTATATAAGCCAAGCCAGACATACATTTTCCAACTGTTTCCACAAGTGTCAGCACCACTAATTTTCTTCATACTTGTGTGCATAGCTTAACCCATAAAGTACAAATCCTAGTCCTGATACAGTTCATTTGCATGAAGTGACACCAACAGAACTCCACAAAAGGTGAAGTGCACAGACCGCTGGGAGCGTGAAATGAACAATGAGGGTAAATTCTGAAAGACAATTGTTATAATAAGCGAGCAGTAAATCTTCAGCTTAAGGCCCTGCGCACACAGACGGTCTCGTCTGTTTTTTTTTTGTAACATTTCTTTTGCCATAATTGAATGCCTGGTTTTATTTGTTTTTAGTTAGGGGTTTGTGTTGGTTTTCTTTCATTTAAAAAAAAATTAAAGCCAGTAAAATAAAATGACTGGTTTCCACAAAATGTTCTGGATGGGCCGGGAACTTGCATGTGGAAATGTTTTGAAGTTGATCAAGTCTAGGTTTGCATTAGTTACTCTTCCTATGCAGAAATGTACACACAGGAGCACAAGTAGGACGCTCTTGTCCTTTACTCAAGATCTCGTACTGGGAAAACAAGCATAAAATTTCTGAAGCCAGTAATGAAAAAAATCATTCTGGTATTCTGGTGGTGTTTAATAACGAGAAAAAGCCAGTGGAAACCTTCATGCTACTGATGGAAAATAGCAAGCAGAAATAATTCATCCAAAATCCAAAAGGTCCATTACACCATCAGAGATTATTCAAATGCATCAAAAGACTGGGGTGTGTGTGTGTATAAGTAGGACCAGGTAATATACAACTAAATCATGCAATAAAACCATTCACATTGTGATAAATTATTATATATTAAAACTCCAGCTTCCACAAGTTTCACAGCAAGGATGCTAAAGGGTCAAAATGCTAGACGACTCAATGAATCAGATTATATCAATTTAATTATAATGGGAAACCATTATTCCTTTCAAAAGCACAGTACACACACCACTAAAAAGTAAAATAATTTTAAATAAAGAAAGGAAATGTACTGAGGCCATGTTCCTAATGGCTCTCATGAATACATAGCACAGTACATTGTGTTTAAATGCCATTATTTCATATACTAAGTAGTGTCTACATAGGATGTAGGCTCTATTTAGGATTGTACCACTTAGCAGAGCTGCTGAGCTATGAAGTTTCCCTTTAACCTACCTCGTACTTTAAGAGGCTGTAGTTTAAAAAGGTAAATGCATATCCAGTCATGATGTGTAGCTTAATTACCTTTGGCAAATAAGGTAAGTTGCTAAGATAATGAATTCTCACCATATTACGTTGAAGAACTGCCATATGCCCATGGCTGCTGATTAGCCTGGTTCTGTGTAAGGGTCTCTTTTTTTTATAATATAATATAATATATATAAACAAATAAAAACACTAACCTGAAAATGGAGAAATAGATAAGCCTTATTTAGCTAGCTTGGTAATTCCAAAACAATATTGTTTGTGTAATTTCCAGTTAAATGGTAAAGATTTATCTTGAATCTATCAGCTAATATTGGCAACACGTTCTACTTATTGTTGGCGTCATGAAAGCTTCCTTAGGTAGCAAAGTTAGTAAATATATATATTTTTATCTTTTGTACCAAACTGGCAAATTAGAAATAATAAGTGTAAGACCTACAAATTCTTCCTTTCCCAGTATTTAAAATCAAAATCAAAGATTAAACTGAAACACATTCACTGTTATCTTAGTTGCAAGTGTTTATTTTACACTGTAAGTGTCTCGACAGCATCACACTATATTTCTTTAGTTTATAATTTTTCACAATCAGGAGCAGGCATGAAATATAAAACAGGTTAGTACTGGTTCAGATGGATTTAAGGCTAAAAATAACATTACCAGGTTGAAGTGACACAAATCAGTTTTTTTTTTAGTTAATGTGACAGATTTTATTCGTATTTTCCGGACTGTGGAATGAAAAATCATATATTTTCAAATTGGACCTGAGCCACATTTGTATGTGTGTCTTGACTGAATACGTATAATAAATGGCCATTTGTGTTTGCAGGGCGTTTCAGGAGACAGAATCAGTATATGTCACAATGTTACATTGCTTCAATTTTGCAAGGACATTATTTATTTAAAAAAAATTATTCAAATATTTCCACACTATAAATAAATTAGATAAATTTAACAGTGCACACTAGAACATAATGACAAAACAAGTTCAACATTAAGTCATGTGTTCTTGATAAGTTCCCTTTTGAACCAGTAACAAGCCAAACTGTCTTACTATTTGCCTTTAATTACAATTTCATGATTAATATACAAAAGAAAAAAAGGATAAGACTAATCAAATGAAATTAGTTTTCTATTCAGTAATCCACACTTAGTTAAAATACATTAAAGCCATTTAATGTAACTAGTGATAGTAGTTCATTTTCAACATGGTTACAAATGCTGAGAATGAATGCAAATTATTGTAGCACACGCACAAAAGCAAGTTGTTTTGTTTCTGTACCACAAGCTGACAGCTCTTTACAGTGTCTTACCTTGTATTTGAGTAAGTAAATTGAAATAGTAACACTATGTTTTCCCTCCCGAGTGAACGCTCTGGTGACGTTGGGGTGACTTCATCGAATGAAACTCTTCCCACACTGTGAGCAGTGCTACTGCTTCTCTTCAGTGTGAATTTGCTGGTGTATTTTGAGATTAGTCTGTCGTGTAAAACTCTTGCCACACTGTGAGCAGATACACAGCTTCTGTCCAGTGTGAGTGTGCTGGTGCCGTTGAAGTGTACTCTCTCTATTAAACTGTTTTCCACACTGTGAGCACTGATACGGCTTCTCTCCAGTGTGAATGTGTTCATGCCGTTTGAGATTACACTGTCGAGCAAAAGTCTTCCCACACTGTGAGCAGTAATATGGCCTCTCTCCTGTATGAGTGCGCTGGTGCCGCTGGAGAGTATTTTCTTGATTAAAACGCTTCCCACACTGTCCACAGTGAAATGGCTTCTCTCCAGTGTGGATGCGCTGGTGTATTTGCAGAGTATTCTGTTGAAGAAAAACCTTCCCACACTGTGAGCAGGGATATGGCTTCTCCCCTGTGTGAATGAGCTGATGGATTTGGAGAGAATTTGATTGGCTAAAACTCTTCCCACACTCTGAGCAGATGTATGGTTTTTCTCCAGTATGAATACGCTGGTGGCGTTGGAGTGCATTCCGGTAAGTAAACCTCTTCCCACACTCTGAGCAGGTATAGGGCTTTTCTCCAGTATGAATACGCTGGTGGCGTTGGAGTGCAGTCTGGTAAGTGAACATCTTCCCACAGTCTGAACAGTGATACGGCTTCTCTCCTGTGTGAATGCGTCTGTGCCGTTGGAGAGTACTCTCTCTATTAAAACGTTTCCCACACTGTGAGCACGGATACAGTTTGTCTCCTGTGTGAATGGTTTGATGTGCTTGAAGATGACTCTGTCGAGTGAAACGCTTCCCACACTGTGAGCAGTGAAACGGTTTTTCTCCTGTGTGAATGCGCTGGTGTTGTTTCAGATGAAACCGTCCAGCAAAACGTTTCCCACACTGTGAGCAGTAGTAAGTTTCTTTCAGTCTGTGAGAAGTCTTAACAACGCGAGGATCAGTGCTTGTTTGCTTACATGTTGAGATTCTTGTGATTTTTGGAGTTTCATGTGTAATTTCTTCTGATTTCAGCATGCTCGTATTTCCCTCATCGTGGCATCTCTTAATATGTTTGTAAAGGTCAACTTGTGACGTATAGAAAAGTGAACACAATGAGCAAGAGAAACCTTTCAATGGACAACTGCTCGTTTCTGGAACACAAAATGAATAGAAAATGCAATTTTAAACAAAACTAGGTTGTTAGGACCGATCCACAAAGAATAATTACATTTATCTGAGGTTATTCATCCAACCAGTGAAGCAATACAAACAATAATAAAAGCAAAACCAGTATAAAATAGAACACACAAAATAATATTTATTAACATACCATGTTTTAAGAAGCAGAAACTTGTATACGGACTGAGATTATACCAAGTTATGTATGCATGTAACATGTATCATAATATGAAACATTTTCTACAAAAACTTTTTTTTAAACACACTGAACCCATTCTCTAGTAAAGTCATAAGAGGCATATGTTGAAAACCCAGCAAATGTGACAAAGGTCCTCTTGTCTAAATTAAACTTGGCACAAACATTATGTTCACCCTGAGAACATCATGCCCACTGTAAAAAATGATAATGGTAGCATCATGTTTGAATGGTGCAGTCAAAACCAAGAATCTGATTGAGAATCTGTGACATATCCCAGAGCAAATGCATCTGTATTGCAGCCAAACATGCTTCTAACAAGAACTGGCCCAGGTGGGTGAATACCTATGCAACCGACAACTGCCTTCTTTTTTGTTTATCCATCCAATTAATGTTTAATGTTATAACATTAAAACCACTGACAGGTGAAGTGAATAACATTGATTATATATGGCACCTGTTAAGGGGTGGTATATATTAGGCAGCAAGTGAACAACCAGTTCTCAAAGTTGATGTGTTCGAATCAGGAAAAATGGGCAAGCATAAGGATCTGAGAGACTTTGTCAAGGGCCAGATTGTGATGGCTAGACGACTGGGTCAGAGCATCTCCAAAACTGCAGGTCTTGTGGGGTGTTCCCGGTATGCAGTGGTTAGTACCTACCAAACATGGTCCAGAGAAAGACAACCAGTTAACTGGTGACAGGGTCATGTGCACCCAAAGCTCGCTGATACACGTGGGGGGCAAAGGCTAATCTGTCTGGTACAATCCCACAGAAGAGGTCCTGTAGCACAAACTACTGAAAAAGTTCATGCTGGCTCTGTTAGAAAGGAGTCAGAACACACAGCACATCACAGTTTGCTGCTTATGGCGCTGCGGAGCTGCAGAGCGGTTAAAGTGCCCATACTGACCCCTATCCACCACCAAAAGCACCTACAATGGAAACGTGGGCATCAGAACTGGACCATGGAGCAATGAAAGAAGGTGGCCTGGTCTAATTAATCACATTTTCTTTTACATCAAGTGGACGGCCGGGTGTGTGCGAGTCGCTTACTTGGTATAAGAGATGGCACCAGGATGCACTATTGCCAGAAGGCAAGCCGGCAGATACAGTGTGATGCTCTGGGCAAAGTTCTGCTTGGAAACCTTGAGTCCTGGCATTCATGTGGATGTTACTTTGATGCGTACCACCTACCTAAACATTGCAAACATTGTTGCAAACCGATTACACCCCTTCATGGCAACGGTATTCCCTAATGACAATGGTCTCATTCAGCAGGGTAATGCTCCCTGACACACTGCAAACATTGTTCAGGAACTATTTGAAGAATATGATGAAGAGTTCAAGGAGCTAACTTGGCCTCCAAATTCCCCAGATCTCAATCCGGTCGAGCATCTGTGGGATGTCCTGGACAAAGAAGTACCATCCACGGAGGTCCCACCTCACAACTTACGGGACTTAAAGGATCTGCTGCTAACATCTTGGTGCCTGATACCACAGCACACCTTCAGAGGTCTTGTGGAGTCTAAGCCTTGACGAGTCAGAGCTGTTTTGGTGGCACAAAGGGGATCTACTTAATATTAGGCAGGTCGGTTTAATGTTATGGCTGATTGGTGTAAGCGTGTTGGGAAGTGTACTACACAGTTTACTGATTTACAGTGATCTCACATACCAAGCTCAGTAACTTGGTGGATAAGTTGTAACAGGCAGAAAAAAGCCATAATACACTTTGGTTTTAAATGAAAGAAAAGACAAAATGAGTGTCATAAATGTAATGTTTTGACATTACCTCTTACGGAGCACTTTTTGTCCCAGATGCCGTTGAAAGTGACGCCAAGATCCTTAGCGTACTTATCTTCATACCACACCAAAAGCTCCTGCTTTGGTTTGATGGGTCGACAGCAACGGTAGAAAATCTCCCCTTGATACTGGAATGCTGCCAGATTAGTCTCTTCATTATTATGAGCACAATTAACATATCTATGGAAGTGAGGAAAAGAGACAACACAGGAATAAAAAAAAAAATCACAAAAAGGCCACAGTGTGCAGCAACACAAAAATCAAACCATTCTCAACAAAAACTCAGCCACAGATTCAGTAATATAATCCTCACCTCATCCAATTTGCATGGGTAACTCTCTTAGCATCTATATATTTCTCAAAATACCTGCTCTTGTAAATCTGCAACCACAAAAAAAAAAAAAAACATTAATGTTAACAGTGTCATCAAATTAAGAAAGCAACAATCATGATATTCTAGCACATAATATTCACATTATACACACACTATAAAGGCTAAATTGATCTGTTTTCCCAGGCTGTTACATAAATGCTGCTTTAGGATTTAGTTTTCTTTTCTATGAAAGGACTGGGTTGGACTAGTAGACAAGTTCTAAATAAGTCAGTATTAAAACAAAATAATGTAGATGAGAACAAACTCCAAAATCAGTTGCAATGGCATTACAGGAGTGGAGAATTGATACATTTATTACCTAGTCCACCGGGCAAGTAAAAGCTCCAATGTGCTGCCTAGTCCCATATTCTGGTTGCCCAGAAACTGACCATGTAAAACATGGTAGCTAACATAGTATAATAACATATGGTAGGCTACTTCAGATAATGCAGACTAAGGGAAACAAACTATTTATAATCATTGCCTCTTTTAACATAGTTTACACCATTGAGAAAAACACAAGTCACTGTTGAATGTTTAAGCTGAGAGTTGGTGTTCTGTTGTCACATCACACGTAAAAGATCAGGTAAGTTCTTCATTTAATCTCAGAATGATTGAATGTTCTATATTTATACTTAATTACTTGTTAGGAAACTAACTCACCACCCAAGAGTAGCTACTCGCCATGGCTTCTTCTCTGTCTACCAGGTCTCCCTGGTAAGGCCCAAAGTGGGCACCAAGTGGAACAGTATCCCCCTTATTAAACACTCCCAGGCTTGCACCAGGAATACCAGATTTCTGAAACTCTAGACCAGGGGGAAGGGTTTGTCTGGCTCTGTCTGAAACCCCCATTGGAACAGGGGTATCAGGGAGGAAGAGAGCTGGACCATGTATTTCACACTTGTTGATGAAGAAAGAACTACAATACTCACAGTCTAGAAGGACAAAACAAAGGAAGTAAATATACAATATCACACAGGTACAGGAGGAATTTATGATTAACTCTTAATTGACCCATTCTTCTAGGCGTTTGTGTATTTAATTGTAAAGTGATTTTCAGTGTGAAAAGTTTGTGATTGGTTACAAATAAGACTCAGTTAAGCCCCATCCACATGTATAGAGATATTTCTGAAAAACAGTTTTTCTCTGCACTGCAAATGATCATGTTGGTGTTTTTCTGCATTTCTCCTTCTATACTGTTCCATATGCAGCTCTTATGTTTACTCTTGAGGCATTCTCAAGTGAGGGATTTCAGATTGTTCTTGCAGTTTCATGTGGATGGAGATATTTTCAAACACGCTGTGTGGGGAAAAATAAAAAATTAAAAACTAAGGGTAAAAACTATAAATAACATTGCTCTCTCCTATTTGTGAAACCTACCCCATCCACACAAACCATCCTGTACTCTTAGGTCTTCCACATCTGGCCTTCTTTCTGTGTCTCCTTCCAACCCAGCAGCTCTGTGATCAAGCTTTATATTTCTGCAATTTAGCTAATTCTGGCTGTATGTTTTTTGTTTTCCTCTCCAGGTTTTTTGCTTATGTATATCTGTGTTTAACTCTGTGTTAACTTTTGTAAGTGTCTTGCGTCAATGAAAAAGTGTGTTATGAACAAAATGTAGTATTATTATTATTGTTATTATTATTTTCAAAAATATCCTTTTACATGTAGATTGGTCCTCAAACTGAAAGTCTTAGCAGAATTTTAGCTGAACATCTAATAAGTCCTGTTGTCTTACAGAGATGGTCATCTTCAGTAGTTTCTTCTTCTTTTAAAGGTTGTTCTTGGAATCCTTCGATCTCTTGGTCCACAATGGTCAGGTGAACCACACAGCTTGATGTCTCACCACCTAAAGTTTCATTATTTGAAAACATGTGAGAAGATTAACCACAAATGAAAACTAGTTTGACTAAAAGGTTAGATAGAACAGTGTGACCTGTTGCCTTACACAAGTAATCTCCATCTTCAGGTTCATCTTTTATAAGCTTTATATGAAATCCTTCATTCTGTTGGTCCACAGAGGTGACACGTCCCACACAGCTTGATGTCTTGCCAGCTGAAGTTTCATCAATTTAATTAATATAAATAGGTTACACTTATAAAATACAAAAATAAGAAGAAAAGGAAATCTTTAGGTTGCCTATAAGGAACTGCATTTGTAAATATGTGATGGATTTACGGTCACAACTGATGCCTAATGAGACTTTTTTTTTTTTCTTACAAAATGCAGGGACACATCAAGCCAACCATCATCTATAGATTATCTATTGTGTCTAACAAAAACACAACAGCAGCGTTTCTCTTATTCAAGTCATCTGTTGAGAGCTAGATTTTTGCATCAAAATGGCTGAGCAGATCAGTTAAAAAGTGGCATGAAAATGGTTGGTTGGTTATATTCCAAATCATATACTACTGCTCTAGATCATGTGTCAGAGTAGTATGCCACTATGTACAAATATTTGTAGATAATGTTAGACATTTACATTTATTCACTTGGCAGACGCTTTTATCCAAAGCGACTTACAAATAAGCAAAGCGATACATCAAGCAGGGAATACAGGTAGTGCTACTATACAAGATCAATTAATTGAAAGTTAATTGTAAGTGCGTGTTGTGTGTTTTTTTTTCTCTCTAGGAGTTGGTTAGGTATTCACGGAAGAGGTGGGTCTTTAACTGTTTTTTGAAGATAGTTATCACCGTCACGTAATGCAGGCTGAGATGGAGGCAAGTGCAGGTATGGCAGTTTAATCAAACAATACGAAGTACAAAGGATCAGGCAGAAAACAGTCCAATGCAGGCTAGGGTCAAATAATCAGGCAAACAGTCTATGCAGAACAGAGAATCAAGGTCAGCAGGGCAAACAAAGTCCATGATCAGAAAAGCAAACGCGAGATAAGGCTTGGAAATACGACGGAGACTATCTAAGCATAATACTTTGCAAACTTATTGTGTAGAACCAGTCTCTTTATACTGTGGTTGTGAGTGCTGGGAATTGGATGCAGGTGTGCATGATTATAATGAATGTGTTCTGGGGAATTGGGGTAGCCAAGTTTGTAGGCTGCAGTGCAGAATGGTAAATGGCACACTTATATAGTGCAAAGTGCTGTACACTGATTCTCATTCACCGGTTCACTCACACACACACACCAATGGTAGCAGAGCTGCCATGTAAGGCACTAACTTCACATCGGGAGCAACTTGGGGTTCAGTCTTGCCCAAGGACAGTTCAGCATGTGGAGTCACATGGGCTGGGAATCAAACCTCCAACCCTACGATTAGTGGACAACCCGCTCTACTAACTGACCCACAGAAGCTTATGGGCGGGAATGTAGTCACTGGTTTGCTTGATGCATCACAGCCTTTAAAAATAGTCTAGATTATAATGTGCACTGTATTATAGGTATAATTTTCATATTTACAGTATTCTCCTTTAAAACACTCCTGATACTTCCTGCTGTTGGTCCACAGTGGTGACCTGTCTTACAGAATTCAATATCGCACTACCTGTAGTTTCATCATTTAAATTTAAATGCAGATATCTTGAGTAAAAAATGTATGTAGTGTTATTTATCCTCTTTCCTTACAGTGGAAGTCTTCATCTTCAGGTTCTTCTTTTATAACCTTCTTTTGAAATCCTCCATTCAGTTGGTCCTCAGGGCTGAAGTGACTCACAGAGCTTGATGATCCTCCAGCTGAAGTCACAAAAGTGTTTGTCTGTACAGCCTTGCTCAGCTAGTGACCAAAGGATAATAATACATACACTGAACATAATACACATTTAACAATTAATCTTTATGAATTGGTGGTAAGGTTTATAAATTCAGAGAGTTTCCTTATAAAACAGACTTCTTTTATATACATACATACACATATACATATACATATATATATATAGACTGTGGTAGAGATTCTCAGTGGGATTCAGATCTTGACTTTAACTTGGCCACTGAAGAACGATCACCTTTTTTTTCTTAGTCACTCCTGCATTGCTTTGGCCTTGTGTTTGGACCACTGTCCTGCTGAAAATGGAAGTTTCTTCTAAGGTTGGTTTATTTATTTGTTTGTTTGTTTTAGCGATCAAAAGGTCATCAGTAATTATCGTAATTATCATCAATTATAAAAACCCCTTCATTCCCATACACACATACGTACATAACTTCCTACTTTTTCTTTACAATACTTGCTGACCAATAATTAATTCTGACATTCACTGTAAGCGAACATGAGTTTCCTGACAGAAAAATACATGTTTACCTTGTTAGTCAAACAAACCTGATCAAATAGTATTGGATACAAAAAGAACAAATGCCCTAATTGTTGTTTCTTAGAAAGGTACAGTATCTCTCAAAAGTGAGTAGACCCCTCACATTTTTGTAAATATTTGATTATATCTTTTAATGTGAGAACACTGAAGAAATGACACTTTGCTACAATGTAATGTAGTGAGTGTACAGCTTGTGTAAAAGTGTTTTCTGTCCCCTCAAAATAACTCAACACACAGCCATTAATGTCTAAACCACTGGCAACAAAAGTGAGTACAGCCCTAAGTGAAAATGTCCAAATTGGGCCCAATCAGCGATTTTCCCTCCCCTGTGGCATGTGACTTGTTAGTCTTACAAGGTCTCAGGTGTGAATGGGGAGCAGGTGTGTTAAATTTGGTGTCATCACTCTCACACTCCCTCATACTGGTCACTGGAAGTTCAACATGGCCCCTCATGGAAAAGAACTCTCTGAAGATCTGAAAAAAAGAATTGTTGCTCTACATAAAGATGGCCTAGGTTATAAGAAGATTGCCAAGACCCTGACACTGTGCTGCAGCACGGTGGCCAAGACCATACAGCGGTTTAACAGGACAGGTTCCACTCAGAACAGGCCTCACCATGGTTGACCAAAGAAGTTGAGTGCTGCCAGCATCGCTGCAGTTATTGGTGGTGGTGGGGGGGTCAGCCTGTCAGTACTCAGACCGTATGCCGCACACTGCATTGAATTGGTCTGCATGGCTGCTGTCCCAGAAGGAAGCCTCTTCTAAAGATGATGCACAAGAAAGCCTGCAAAAAGTTTGCTGAAGACAATCAGTCTAAGAACATGGATTACTGGAACCATGTCCTGTGGTCTGATGAGACCAAGATAAACTTATTTGGTTCAGATCGTCTCAAGCTTGTGTGGCGGCAACTGGGTGAGGAGTACAAAAACAAGTGTATCTTGCCTACAGTCAAGCATGGTGGTGGGAGTGTCATGGTCTGAGGCTGCATGAGTGCTGCCGGCACTGGGGAGTTAGAGTTCATTGAGGGAACCATGAATGCCAACATGTGCTGTGACATACTGAAGCACAGCATGATCCCTTCCCTTCAGAGACTGGGCAGCAGGGCAGTATTCCAGCATGATAATGACCCCAAACACACCTCCAAGACGACCACTGCCTTGCTAAAGAAGCTGAGGGTGAAGGTGATGGACTAAACCCTATTGATCATCTGTAGGGGCATCCTCAAATGGAAGGTGGAGAAGCACAAGGTCTCTAACATCCACCAGCTCTGTGATGTCATGGAGGAGTGGTAGAGGACTCCAGTGGTAACCTATGAAGCTCTGGTGAGCTCCATACCCAAGAGGGTTAAGGCAGTGCTGGAAAATAATGGTGGCCACACAAAATATTGACACTTTGGGCACAATTTGGACATTTTCACTTAGGGGTGTACTCACTTTTGTTGGCAGCGGTTTAGAGACTGTGTGTTGGGTTATTTTGAGGGGACAGCAAATTTACACTGTTACACAAGCTGTACACTCACTACTTTACATTGTAGCAGTGTCATTTCTTCAGTGTTGTCACATGAAAAGATATAATCAAATATTTACAAGAATGTGAGAGGGTATACTCACTTTCATGAGATACTGTATATTACGGTGTGAAAGCTTAAATAGAGAGAGGATACAACGATAGGTGATGAGCTGCGTAAAAAAAAAATCTAATTAGTGACCGTGTGCTCTTGAATCTGTTTTAACACAAATTTATCCAGTGAACAATTTCCCAGTGTAAATTATTATATATACACACATATACACCGACTTTACCTGTGAACGTGTAACAGCAGGAGTCTCACAGGATGGACTGGCTTCTGATGATTTCATTATAAGAAGCCTAAAGGGTTGTAATAGCAAATTAATTGGGTAAAATATTAACAATATAAATTTCAGAATGTTTAATAAATTAACACAAAGTTGTGCCAAGCATATGGTTTAATTTAAAAACAAATGAGAGTCTTGAACATGTCAGTTCTTTGAGAAATCTAATTTTGGTGAATGTTGAACGCATATGTATGGAGTTAAAATTGTGCCAAAGCTAAACAAATGAATATACCCCTTCGCAAACAAACACAATCTGCTTTGCAAAGGAAAACTCCTCACAAATGTGTCGGCTTGATTTAATCACAAATGCAGCTTCCTCTTCTAAACCAACAAATAATGCCATTGGTCAATTTACACTAGTCTCCTGGGTGAAGCATTACAACATGCATTACATTACACCACAATAGAGTGCAGGAAATAGTGTTTCTTTTTATTATTAAATCCTGAAATAAGGTCTGTGATTAACACAAGCTCAATATATTTTCATGTTTTTATTCTATGACAATAACAAGTTTATTCGCCAATTGCCCCAAGAGAAAATTTTTCTTTTTGTATCTGTCTCATTCATAGATTTTTTTAAAAAACTTGGTTGTTCCCATATAAGAATTGCATACCAAATAAAATCAAGGAAGAAAAAATCTACCCATGCAATGCACTATTTATCAAGATACTGTGATGTAACTGATACATGTACCTTTTGTAACAGTGAGTGAGAAAACTTGAGACATTTGTTCTTTTCATGTAAAGAACTTCTTGTTTTTTTGAGCGAATTGAATAATTACTGTTTGTCTGAAATTTATTTAGGTTCTAATTTAAGCATAAAGGAAGATATTTAATATATATTATTTTTTAATAAAAAACAAGGTGCTAGAAGATAGGTTGAATCTTTATTTGTGTGGCAAAATTTTACAGTCACAAAGCACACAGCAAGGTTTCTTAAAAAATAACCTAGGGTTGGGGAATTTATTCATTTATTTATTTATTTATTTATTTTTACCTGAAATGGAGAATTTAATTAAATCCTTGAGACTATGAGAGATCTTTCATGTGCTGTGATTAATAGGTCCAAGTGTTTTTTCTTATCTTTGACTTTTTGCCTTTTTGCCTTTTTTTTTCTTCTTGTTCTTCTCAGTAGCTACTGTTACTGTTTATGCATATACAATTGCTTCAGATTATAGTTTGTGTGTCGTATGTGTATGATTGAAAGCTGTATCTACTATTGTAATTTATTTGCATAAAACGTTTGATAAAAAAAAATAATAACTATTTTCTGCACTCTATTGTGGTGTGATGTAATGCGTGTTGTAATGCTTCTCCCGGGAGACTAGTGTAAACTCACAGATAGCGCCATTGTTGGTTTGGAAGAGGAAGTTGCTTATTTGCATTTGGGAGAAAATCGCTTTCTGTTTGTTTGAGAGTCAAGTTTTCCTTTGAAAAGCAAACTGTGTTTGTTTATTTATTTGTGTAGTATATTTATTTGTGTAGTTTGGCCAATTTAACTCCATACATATGGCCGCAATTTAATTGACAAGAAACATGTCAAATGTGACTTTCTTAATTCTATACAAATTAAGTATGATGCTATAAAAGCAATAAATCCAGAGAGTTGGTTCAAATGATTTTCTCGATATTTTGGCATATGTGATCTGACATTTATGAGCCCCAGACTCAGTTGGTTTTTTTTTTGTGTGTTTTTTTTTAAGAAAACCATTCAATCCAGTACGGGTCATTTTGACCCCTTTTATGCATTCGTAAAGTTTTTTTTGGTTCATGCATTGTAGGGTTAAATATCAGAAATCTAAAAAGGTGTGCGTTATAGCTGACACCTAGATGAACACTTTACAGTTGGTTATATGACTGTAAGTCATTCCTTTCAAATGCTATTGAAGTTAGAATCGTGTAAAGCAATGTGGTATGTAACTTTAGAGACGGTCCCTGAATTTCCTCATATACACACACGCACACACTAGCCTCTCTCTATGGAACAGAAAAACACCACAAACACTGGACAGGCCACGCCCACAAACAACACCTTTCACTTCGTGGTGTAACACGGGGTTAGAGACAGGCGATGAGCCAAAAGAGTCGACTCTTATTGGTGAGCTGAGCCAAATGATCCGACTCACTGAAAAGGGCTGGAATTCCCATCCTACACAATGAGTCCGAAACATTCATAATAGCTGTTAGTGCAGATTTAAAAACACATCGACTCGTTAGTGGTCAATATCTCCAAATAAGTAAATAAATAAATGAAGAAACATTAATAACCAGTCAGTGTTTAGAAATCAGCTAGCTGAACCGACTCCACCTCGGCTGAATCTCACATGGCTCTCCAATGGACATATAGAGCACTAGACAGGGTTTAGAAGCCGTTGTGTTATTACCCTGTGTAGTGCACTTACACAGCAAGTAGAAATCTATTTGGTCCTTAACCACCACTGTTAGCCGAGCAGCTCATTTAGCAAGCTAAAGTGTAACTCACCGTGGGCTTTAAAGCAGAATGGGATTTAAAGCCGTGAATACAGACACAATGCCGAGGTTTTAATGTTAATCTGATCAAGTCGAACTGAAAAAAATTTAACGCATAAACGATTCGCTGTGTCAGAAATCTCAGCTTTCAAACAGCAGCTTCTTCTTCGTCTATTAAGTCTATAGTTCGGGAGTAGACGGAACACCGCCAACTACTGGAGACTTGTGTAATTACTCCACCTATTGGAAATATTACGAATGTTACGGTTAAAAAGAAACAGAATCTAAATTGAGCGGCTGAGCTCAGTCGCTGAGAGAACTTGTCGGGGTTAAGGAAAAGTATCCCGGAAAGGAATCTGACAAATGTTTAAACGAGTTCAGTGTTTAAGCGTCAAGGAATTCTGACCTCACTTTAACTAATGCAAGTTATAATCGCTCCACATGATTCTCAGCATCAGTTCTATGTTACAGCACAGTTACCTTACCTTGATCTTGGAGAATACTCTGTCCTGCACCTGTTGAATGTGTTTTCTCTGCTTCCTCTCCTAAGTTTGGAACAGCACCCTCCTACCTCAACTCTCTCCTGAAGGCATACGTTCCCTCATGCAATCTGCGATCGATTAGCGACCGATGTTTATTAGTTCCCACTCACCGCGGCTCAAGGGCCCTTTCCAGAACCTTCACACTAACTGTTCCTCAGTGGTGGAATAACATCATTCCAACATCAATCCGGACTGCAGAATCTCACCATCTTCAATAAACAGCTAAAGACCCACCTCTTCCGTGAACACCTAACCAACCCATAAAAAAATAAAAAATAAATAAACTAAAAATATTTGCACTTACACCTCTACTCTGTGCATTTTGCTTCTTATGGAACTTAATTAATGCATCTTGTATGGTAGCACTGCTTGTATTGTTCTCTGCTTGATATATATCACTTTGCTTGTATTTTTCTCATTTGTAAGTCGGTTTGGATAAAAGCATCTGCTAAATGAATGAATCTAAATTTAAATGTAAGTTGAAGTGGGTGTTAGAGCTGGGAAAACACTCAAATGTGCAGGACATGTGGAGCTCCACGACCATTGTTTATGATGTAGTGATAAAATATAATTAATCTGAATGGTAAAACTTTTTTTTTTAATGGCTGCTGGATGAAAGTTTCACCCTTTTATAGGAGCATATTGAATTTGGGTTCTCTACACCCTTCTCCACCACACAGTCAAATCTGACAGCTACAAGTCGACCAAACATTCAAGGAGAATTCAATCTGTGTTCCAAATCACACATTACACATTAAGAATCATGCCTAAATAGTAATGTCATTCGTTCACTGACATATTCTTTACCTGCATTTCCTTCATCAAGTACTGTAGTCTCATTGGGAAGGCAGGAGCATTTGTAGTCCTTCACTGGCTTTTGAAGCATTTCATCAGCATGAAGTTCAGTGTCATGACGAGTTTCAGGCATGACGGTTTGTTGTTCTTAGGCACAGGGACAATGGACTACTTGAAGCATGTGGGAGGATCACAGACTGGGCTAGAGATGTATTAAAGATGGTGGTAAACACCATGGCTTCCTGGTCAGAAGAGAATTTCAGAATGCAGCTGTAGATACCATTACAGCCAGCAGCCTTCATGCTATTTACCTTCAACAGAACCCCCCTCACATTGTGATCTGAGACGGTTAGCATGAAGAATAAAATTGCTACACGTGTACCCACTGTTGCCAACTTATATTTCGAAAAACTCACATTCAGTCTACTCATGATTACACTTTTCCACCACTAGGGTTTTCTGCATATGAATAATCATTAATGTACATACATTTGGGCACATCCTCATGAACAAGAAAAGAGTTTAAGCACGTAAAAGTGTGCATACGGTTTATAAATGAGACCCAAATGTTTTTGCCTTTAGTCCTTGATTAGTCTGTCTTTATTTACTATTTAATATCTTTTGTCTAGTTGTGAAGTTTTATGAAGCATTTTGTATTATGTTCCAGACATGGTTAATCTTTTTCTCCATGAGGTTCACTTTAGTTTTGATTTGTTTTTTTGTTACAGAGAAGTATGCATACCTCATACAATTTCCTAACAAACTATGTCGAAAGCAATAAACCACATCAGTAAAGCAATTTGAATCTTATACTCCCAAGTCAAACAGACCGAACCAACTACACTATTTTCCTCATCAATATCAACTTGTACACCAGATCCCTTACCTATACATTTCCTCGAACAGAAGATCAACCATCTTAAAAATAAGCACTTCCTCTCTTAGAGGAAACGAAATCCTTTAAACTCACAGTAATCAAACCCGATTAAAAACCCAACCTCGCCTCAGCCGTCTAACTGTAGGTCAATATCAAATCTCCCCTTTATCTCCAACAACCTAGGAAAGGTCAGCGGATAGGCTCATACTTGCATAGAAATAACACCTTCAGGATTTAGGCTTGATCTAGGAGGATTTAGGAGTCTTTCTTTACCATCGCCGCCTCTGGCTTCCTTACTGGGGATAAATTTATACATTTATATTGAGAATTGATATATTTCTGTAAAGTTGCTATTAAATTAAATTTTGAAAATGGTTCACTAGGTCACAGAATACCATCAGTCTACAAAAACTCTGTTGGGGAGGTAATATAATAAGAAAAGCACACAGTCAACACAAGATCATTTATTCATTTCTTTTTTTTTAAATAAAGTGATAATTTAGCCAAACTAATCTTCATATTAATACTGTCCTTTATATACAATGTTTTTTGTTTAATATACAAGATATCCATCTGATGGGTCGTTCTCTATTTCTTGTAAACCATGTGAGATCGAATAAAACTCTTCCCACACTGTGAGCAGATATATGGCTTCTCTGTTGGTAGAATGCGCTGGTGATATTTTGTAGAGTAATCTGGTGAGTGAAACTCTTCCCACACTGGGAGCAGTGCTACTGCTTCTCTTCAGTGTGAATTTGCTGGTGTATTTTGAGATTAGTCTGTCGTGTAAAACTCTTGCCACACTGTGAGCAGATACACAGCTTCTGTCCGGTGTGAGTGTGCTGGTGCCGTTGAAGTGTACTCTCTCTATTAAAATGTTTTCCACACTGTGAGCACTGATACGGCTTCTCTCCAGTGTGAATGTGTTCATGCCGTTTGAGATTACACTGTCGAGCAAAAGTCTTCCCACACTGTGAGCAGTAATATGGCCTCTCTCCTGTATGAGTGCGCTGGTGCCGCTGGAGAGTATTTTCTTGATTAAAACGCTTCCCACACTGTCCACAGTGAAATGGCTTCTCTCCAGTGTGGATGCGCTGGTGTATTTGCAGAGTATTCTGTTGAAGAAAAACCTTCCCACACTGTGAGCAGGGATATGGCTTCTCCCCTGTGTGAATGAGCTGATGGATTTGGAGAGAATTTGATTGGCTAAAACTCTTCCCACACTCTGAGCAGATGTATGGTTTTTCTCCAGTATGAACGCGCTGATGCCGTTGGAGTGCGTTCCGGTAAGTAAACCTCTTCCCACACTCTGAGCAGGTATAGGGCTTTTCTCCAGTATGAACACGCTGGTGGCGTTGGAGTGCATTCTGGAAGGTGAACCTCTTCCCACAGTCTGAACAGTGATACGGCTTCTCTCCTGTGTGAATGCGTCTGTGCTGTTGGAGAGTACTCTTTCGATTAAAACGTTTCCCACACTGTGAACACGGATACAGTTTGTCTCCTGTGTGAATGGTTTGATGTGCTTGAAGATGACTCTGTCGAGCGAAACGCTTCCCACACTGTGAGCAGTGAAACGGTTTTTCTCCTGTGTGAATGCGCTGGTGTTGTTTCAGATGAAACCGTCCAGCAAAACGTTTCCCACACTGTGAGCAGCAGTAAGTTTCTTTCAGTCTGTGAGAAGTCTTAACAACGTGAGGACCAGTGCTTGTTTGCTTACATGTAGAGATTCTTGTGGTTTTTGGAGTTTCATGTATAATTTCTTCTGATTTCAGCATGCTCGTATTTCCCTCATCGTGGCATCTTTTAATATGTTTGTGAAGGTCAATTTGTGACGTATAGAAAAGTGAACACAATGAGCAAGAGAAACCTTTCAATGGGCAACCGCTCATTTCTGGAACACAAAATGAATAGAAAAACACAATGTTAAACAAAATTTGGTTGTTAGGACCGATCCACATGTAAAGAATTATTGCCGTTTGCAATGAACAAATCAAACAAAAGCAACTGAATAGTTCAATACAATGAATGCTTCAAGTGGTTTCCCCAATTTCGACTGAAAATGCAACTTTTAATGACTTCTCCAGTCTCAAAATTATTCAACATCCGACAAGAAATCACTCACAACAGCACAAATATGCAAAGCAGGTGTTGTCTCAAGCACACCTGATGTAACTAATCAATGGCTTCATAAGTTGCACCAGGTGTGCTTGAGCTGGAACACATGAAATACCTGAACTGGCAAGGGGCAAAAAAATTAATGAAATACCTGGACGGGACAGAAAAAGGACACCATCAATGGCTGCAACCAGATTTCTGAGAAGGCAGGTTGTGAAAAACCCTCGAGTGACTGCAAAAGACCTGCAGCATGACTTGGAGGCAACAGGCACTGAGGTTTCAGAGAGCACAGTAAGGAGCATACTAAACACAGAAGTTTTCCATGCCAGAACTCCAAGACATTCACCACTACTGACCCAAAAGCAGAAGAAAAGTCGGCTCTAAATCATATAAATAATCCATAGAAGTTTTGGGATTCTGTTCTGTGGAGCGATGGATCAGCTGTATATCTGGAGAAAGAACAATGAAGAAAAAACACTCTGTCCACAGTCAAGCATGGTGGTGGCCCAGTGATACTCTGGGGCTGCTTTGCATCCTCAGGCACTGGAAACCTGTAGCGTCTGGAAGGCAAGATGGATTCATTGAAGTATCAGGAAATCCTAGGAGGAAACATGCTGTCTGTGAGGAAGCTGAAGCTGGGGCGTCATTGGACCTTCCAACAGGACAATGATCCCAAGCATACCTCAAATTCCACCAAGGTTTGGTTACAGAGGTAGTCCTGGAAGATTCTACAGGGCCATCACAGTCACCTGACTTGAACCCCTTAAAAAAAATCTTTGGTGGGATTTGAAGGCGGTTGCAGCACGCAAAACCAGACATTACTCCCCATGGGTTTAGTGGCTCAGGTGGTAGAGTGGGTTGTCCACTAATCGTAGGGTTGGCGGTTCGATTCCCGGCCCACGTGACTCCACATACCGAAGTGTCCTTGGGCAAGACACTAAACCCCAAGTTGCTCCCGATGGCAAGTTAGCACCTTGCATGCAGCTCTGCTACCATTGGTGTGTGAGTGTGTGTGTTTATGTGCTTTGGATAAAAGCGCTATATAAGTGCGCCATTTACCATTTTCCATTACTGAACTGGAGGCCATTGCTCATGAGGAATGGGATAACATTCCTCAGGAACGCTGCCAGAAGCTATGCATCTCATTCATTGCAGGTCAACAGCAAAACTAAGTACTAAAGCTGCTTGACATGGGTTGGATCATTTTGAGACTGGAGAAATCATTCGAAGTTGCATTTTCAGTTGAATTTTTGGGGAAACCCCTTGAAGCATTCGTTATCGTTAAACTATTGCTATTGCTTTTGTTTGATTTGTTCATTGCAAACACCTGAAAGTCTGTCAATTTTGACAATAGGATTTGCAATGGGGGTTGAATAATTTTGATTGCAACTGTATATATGAATGTAGCATGTATTGAATTATGAATACAATTTTTCTACAAATACTTTCTTTTTTTTCTTTTTTTTTTACATGGATCCAAACCTCTAGTAAAGTCATGTTATTTAAGGTCCTCTTGTCTAAATTAAACCTAAACTTGGCTTAAACTTCTATGTTCGCCCTGAGAAACCATGCCCACCGTAAAACATGATAATGGTAACGTCATGTGTTTGAATGGTGCAGTCAAAACCAAGAATCTGATTGAGAATCTGTGGCATATCCCAGAGCATTTGCATCCAATTAATTGCAGCCAAAGATGCTTTTAACAAGAACTTGCCCAGGTGGGGGAATACCCATGTAATCAAGAACTGTCTTCTTTTTTGTTTAATTAACCTTTGAACCATCATTCAGCAGGTTCTTCAAGCCTTAAGTTGCACCAATGAGAACCCAAACTGGTACACCAATCAGTCATAACATTAAAACCATCAACAGGTGAAGTGAATAACATTGATTATATATGGCAAGAAGTGGGACATATTAGGCAGCAAGTGAACAGACAGTTCTCAAAGTTTGTGTTAGACTCAGAAAAATGGGCAAGCTTAAGGATCTGAGAGACTTTGACAAGGGCCAGATTGTGATGGCTAGACAACTGGGTCAGCATATCTCCAAAACGGCAAGTTCATGCTATGCAATAGTTAGAACCAACCAAAAATGGTATAAAGGACAACCAGTGAACTGGCAACATGGTCATGGGCTCCCAAAGCTCATTGATGCACGTGGGGAGAACCAGTCTGGACTGATCCCAGAAGTGCTACTGTAGCACAAATTGATAAAAAATTTCATGCTGGCTCTGCCCTGCGATGGACTGGCACCCTGTCCAGGGTGTACCCCGACTTGTGCCCGATGCTTCCTGGGATAGGCTCCAGGTTCCCCGCGACCCTGAAGAAGGAGTAAGCGGTAGAAGATGGATGCTGGCGCTGATAGAAAGGAGTCAGAACCCACAGTGCATCACAGTATGGGGCTGTGTAGCTGCAGACCAGTCAGAGCGCCCATGCTGTCCAGCACTGAAAGCTCCTACTATGGGCATGTGGGCATCAGAACTGGACCATGGAGTAATGGAATGCATTTTCTTTTACATCATGTGGATGGGTGATTGCATGTGTGTTGCTTACCTGGGGAATATACAGTATAGCAGCAGGAAGCACTATGGGAAGAAGGTAAGCCAGCAGAGGCAGTGTGATACTCTTGGCAATGTTCTGCTGGAGCCTGTCATTCATGTTGGTGTTACTTTGACATGTACCACCTACCTAAACATTGTTGCAGACCACATACACCTTTTCATGGCAACAGTATTCCCCAATTGCAGTGGCCTCTTTCAGTAAGATAATGCTCTCTGCCATTCTCCAAAAGCTGTTCAGGAATGGTTTGAGAAACATGAAAAGAGTTGACTTGGCCTCCCAAGTCCACGGATCTCAATCCAGTCAAGCATCTGTGCAATGTGCTGGACAAACTAGTCTGATTTATGGAGGCCCCACCTCGCAACTTACATGACTTAAAGGATCTGCTGCTAATGTCTTGATGCCCAATACCACAGCACACCTTCAGAGATCTTGTGGAGTCCATACCTCGAAGGCTCAGACATGTTTTGGTGGCACATGGGGGATCTAGACAACATTAGGCAGGTGGTTTTAATGTTAAGTGTGTTAGGAACTAAGTGACTAGGTTAACAGGCAACAAGCGGCCCAAGTACTTACATATTTGTTAGATTTCCTTTTTTAGGTGTACAAGATACATTCTGTCCATTTCACACTGCCTCTTGTGATGTATTAATTCAGTTATTTTCAGTTTCTATTGGGGAAAACCTTGCACAACAGTTTACTGATTTACAGTGATATCACACACCAAGCTTGATAACTTGGTGGATAAGTTGTAACAGCAGAAAAAAAGCCATAATACACTTTGGCTTTAAATGAAAGAAAAGACAAAATGAGTGTTATAAATGTAATGTTTTGACATTACCTCTTACGGAGCACTTTTTGTCCCAGATGCCGTTGAAAGTGACGCCAAGATTCTTAGCGTACTTATCTTCATACCACACCAAAAGCTCCTGCCTTGGTTTGATGGGTCGACAGCAACGGTAGAAAATCTCCCCTTGATACTGGAATGCTACCAGATTAGTCTCTTCATTATTATGAGCACAATTAACATATCTGTGGAAGTGAGGAAAAGAGACAACACAGGAATAAAAATCACAAAAAGGCCACAGTGTGTAGCAACACAAAAGTCAAACCATTCTCAACAAAAACTCTACAGATTCAGTAATATAATCCTCACCTCATCCAATTTGCATGGGTAACTCTCTTAGCATCTATATATTTCTCAAAATACCTGCTCTTGTAAATCTGCAACCAGAAAAAAAAAAAACATTAATGTTAACAGTGTCATCAAATTAAGAAAGCAACAATCATGATATTCTAGGCACATAATATTCACATTATACACACACTATAAAGGCTAAATTGATCTGTTTTCCCAGGCTGTTACATAAATGCTGCTTTAGGATTTAGTTTTCTTTTCTATGAAAGGACTGGGTTGGACTAGTAGACAAGTTCTAAGTAAGTCAGTATTAAAACAAAAGAATGTAGATGAGAACAAACTCCAAAATCAGTTGCAATGGCAATACAGGGGTGGAGAATTGATAAATTTATTACCTAGTCCACCGGGCAAGTAAAAGCTCCAATGTGCTGCCTAGTCCCATATTCTGGTTGCCCAGAAACTGACCATGTAAAACATGGTAGCTAACATAGTATAATAACATATGGTAGGCTACTTCAGATAATGCAGACTAAGGGAAAAAAACTATTTATAATCATTGCCTCTTTTAACATAGTTTACACCATTGAGAAAAACACAAGTCACTGTTGAATGTTTAAGCTGAGAGTTGGTGTTCTGTTGTCACATCACACGTAAAAGATCAGGTAAGTTCTTCATTTAATCTCAGAATGATTGAATGTTCTATATTTACACTTAATTGCTTGTTAGGAAACTAACTCACCACCCAAGAGTAGCTACTCGCCATGGCTTCTTCTCTGTCTACCAGGTCTCCCTGGTAAGGCCCAAAGTGGGCACCAAGTGGAACAGTATCCCCCTTATTAAACACTCCCAGGCTTGCACCAGGAATACCAGATTTCTGAAACTCTAGACCAGGGGGAAGGGTTTGTCTGGCTCGGTCTGAAACCCCCATTGGAACAGGGGTATCAGGGAGGAAGAGAGCTGGACCATGTATTTCACACTTGTTGATGAAGAAAGAACTACAATACTCACAGTCTAGAAGGACAAAAAGAAAGTAAATATACAATATCACACAGGTACAGGAGAAATTTATGATTAACTCTTAATTGACCCATTCTTCTAGGCATTTATGTCTGAGATGTAAGATTTATGTGTATTTAATTGTAAAGTGATTTCCAGTGAGAAATTTGTGTTTGATCACAAATAAGACTCAATTAAGCCCCATCCACATGTATAGAGATATTTCTGAAAACAGTTTTTCTTTCTGCACTGTGAATGGAGATTTTGGATAAAACACTTTGTAATTAAGTTAAACCAGAAGCAGTAGTTCCACCTCACTGTCCATCCACAAACTATGAATGCTTATATTTGTCATTTTCCTTTTAGAACTTTTGGCCAACAACAAACCTGACCAGGATTAGATTAAGCTGAATGAATGAATGGATGAAATTCTGTATTTCTTGGTCTATACCCCATACGCAGCTTTTATCTTTACTCTTGGACCATTCTCATGTGAGGGTTTTCAGATTGTTCTTGCATTTTCGTGTGGATGGTGATATTTTCAAACACACTATGTGGAAATTGTTAGTCTTCTGGCAGTAATATCTTATTTAGAGTCTGAAGGGCAGTACTAAATGGGGAAAAAAACTTTAAACAAAATAATAATTTACACTGATCATCCTGTTCAAAGGTTTACACCCCCCTGGCTCTTAATGTGCCATGTTACCTTCTTAATCATCAGTGAATTTTGCACCTTATGTAATAGTTGTTTCGAGTCCCTCAATTGGCCTCAGTGTGAAAAGACGGATCTCAACATCATATAGCCATATAGCCACTGTTGTAAAGGGGTGTAATATATGCAGAAG
This sequence comes from Ameiurus melas, assembly GCA_012411365.1. Lineage (NCBI taxonomy): Eukaryota > Metazoa > Chordata > Actinopteri > Siluriformes > Ictaluridae > Ameiurus > Ameiurus melas. Next base: position 28,581,298 of record CM022765.1, read on the forward strand.
ATACTGGAAAAGTAAAGAATGTGCAGGACTTGAAGGATTTTTCTGAAGGACAGTGGGAAGTTTAACTGCTCAGGTCAAACAACAGACTCATGAACCATCACAAAATAAAAAAAACAGTCGCTGATCATCCAGGTAATGACACAAAGTATCAAGAATCAATGGGATGTAAACTTCTCAATGGGGTAATTTAAAAAAATAATAATTTAGCTATTATTTTGTCTTGTGAACTATATGTAAACAGCTGTTATGTGAAATAGCTTATTCTGGACAGGATGAAATAAACAACATCATGATATTTTTATGATCTGTCTTATTTTGTTAACAGTATTAAGATTTAACTGTGTGACTGTTTAAAATGTAAGATTTAACTCTCTATATATTTTGAAAACCAAGGTTAAACTGCTCTCTCCTACTTGTGAAACCTACCCCATCCACACAAACCATCCTGTACTCTTCCACATCTGGCCTCCTTTCTCTGTCCCCTTCCAACCTTCGCAGCTCTGTGATCAAGCTTTATATTTCTGCAATTTAGCTCATTCTGGCTGTATGTTTTTTGTTTTCCTCTCCAGGTTTTTTATTTTGCTTATATATAATTGTGTTTAATTCTGTGTTAACTTTTGTTGTCTTGGGTCAATGAAAGTGTTATAAACAAAACGTATCATTATTATTATTTTCAAAAAATATCCTTTTACATGTAGATTGGGCCTCAGACTGAATGTCTAGGCAAAATTTTAGCTGAACATCTAATAAGTCCTGTTGTCTTACAGAGATAGTCATCTTCAGTAGTTTCTTCTTCTTTTAAAGGTTGTTCTTGGAATCCTTCTGTCTTTTGGTCCACAATGGTCAGGTGAACCACACAGCTTGAAGTCTCACCACCTAAAGTTTCATTATTTGAAAAGATGTGAGAAGATTAACCATAAATGAATACTAGTTAGACTAAAAGGTTAGATAGAATCATATTTAGTCAGTGACTGGATTCTAATGTGATCTGTTGCCTTACACAAGTAATCTCCATCTTCAGGTTCATCTTTTACAAGTTTTACATGAAATCCTTCATTCTGTTGGTCCACAGAGATGACACGTCCCACACAGCTTGATGTCTTGCCAGCTGAAGTTTCATCAATTTCATTAATATAAAATAGGTTACATTTATTAAATACAAAAATTAGAAGAAAAGTCAATGTTTAAGTTGCCTATAAGGAATTGCATTACAGTGGTAGTCATCATCTTCAGGTTCTTCTTTTATAGCCTTCTTTTGAAATCCTCCATTCATTTGGTCCTCAGGGCTGAAGTGACCCACAGAGCTTGATGATCCTCCAGCTGAAGTCACAGAAGTTTTTGTCTGTACAGCCTTGCTCAGCTAAAGTCAGACCAAAGGACAATAAAACATAGTGTACATAATACACATTTAACCAACAATCTTTATAAAATCGGTAGTAAGGTTTGTAAACTTTTCTGACTCACGCCTTATAAAACAGACTTGTATATATTAATATGAATGGTTGACTAGCAGTACAACTTGCAATCTAGCAGGAAACTGTCAATAAAATATAAAAGACTGGTCTGATTTTAGAATTTCAATATTTACTTGAATTTCTACTCAGTGCATAGGATCTGTAGCAACAGCATACATTTGAGATTTGTCTGCATTATTTCTAAGAGGTTGAAAGGAGGAATGCTGGTTTGCTCTAGATTCTTCAGAGTGGTTGAATGTTGACTGAAATTTTCAAACAGTGGTAGAGATTCTCAGTGGGATTTACATAAAAAAAAAAACCTTCTGGCGTGAAGGACGATAAAAAGGAAGAAACACAACAACAAGAACAATACTTGGGCAATCTCTTGCCACGATTAGCAACCGTATACAAATCCTTATACAATTTAAACATAGAATTATACAAATACTTTTCTAAAAAGGTACTTTCGAACCTGCACTCGTTTCTGTCTCCAATTTTTTCTTCAACTACCTTGAGAATCAACAGCCATGGGTCACTGTTGCCCCACAACTAAATAGTGCATAAGAATTAAATGCGCATGTGCGGCCAGCGCATAAAGTGTGCGCGGTTAGAAACAGTACGTACGTACTCCATTGCTGACAAATTTTGCGTCACAATTTTTTTGCTGTTCTGAGCATATGAGTAAAAATTAAAGCTTACTTTCTGCTTTAATCATATGCTTCCTCCTCATAGATCTGTTCCCACAATGACACGAATACCACACAAATGTAAATATTATGTTAAATTATGTTTAATTACACACTCATATACACGTAACTCCCACACCCACATACCAGTATCCATGTAACTCCCATTTCGTCCCGAGTTTCCTGCCTAAATATGTCTCTAAAATTATGCAAAATTATGTTCGTCTAAAAGAATCAGTACACAAATAAAGTATTCTCTTACCAGTTACATTTTTAGCTCATTACACAGTTCTAAAACACAAATTTTAATTACCTAGTAGGTTTCCGTTCATTTGCTACAATTTTCTGGCCACTAGAATGCCACCCTTCCAAGTTGACACATTCAAAATAATACTGAATGAAGGTTGGTATGCATGCCTTGTTGGTCATTGGGAACAAAAAAAGTATCCAGAATCCATAAAGTCTGCGTGATGGATTTTCCTCTACAATGATCATTTGCGGAAAACAACAAAAATGAACTTCAAATCTGCCATTGATCCAAATGCTTGAAATGTTGTATCTGTGGGAAACATTTCTCTACCATGTCAATTTTGAAATGGTCCGCAATCTCGAGGAGGATTTCGCCATTGCTACTTGCAACTATACTTAATTTTGACTTTGAAAATTCACTCTAAGAAAACATGAGTTTGAAAAAAAAAATCCTGACAGAGAAAATACATGTTTTATTTGTTATTCAGACAAATCTATTAAAATCAAAGGGGGTTGAATGCAAAAAGAACAAATGTCCTAATGGTTGCTTCTTAGAAAGATATATTACAGTGTTAAAGCTTAAACAGAGAGAGGTTACAAAAACAGGTAATGAGCTGAGTAAAAAAAAAATACAATTAGTGACAGTGTGCAGCACTTCAATCTGTTTTAACAAACAGAAAATAAACACAACTGAAACATGCAATAACGGTTGCACATGTTCTTTAATATGCAATAATTGTCATTCATATCCCATATAAAAATGTGTACTCTGATCTAGTGAACAATTTCCCAGTGTAAATTATTTATTTATTTAGTTTATATTGTGTGTGTGTGTGTGTGTGTGTATATATATATATATATATATATATATATATATATATATATATATATATATATATATAAACACACACACACACACATATACACACATACTTTACCTGTGAAGGTGTAACAGCAGGAGTCTCACAGGATGGACTGGCTTCTGCTGATTTCATTATGAGAAGCCTAAAGGGTTGTAATAGCACAGTAATTGGGTAATATATTCACAAGATCAATTTCAGAATGTGCAATAAATTAACACAAGTTGTCACAAGCATGTGGTTTAGTTTAAAAACAAATGAGAGACTTGAACATGTCAGTTCTTTTAATCAGCTAATTTAGGTGAATGCTGAAAGCATATGTATGCAGTTTCAGTGAAAAACAACATTTGAACCAGCAACTTCAGAAACTTCAACTACCTTACTTGCAGGAAATACTTTACCTTGAGGTACAAAATTGTACGAAAAATATATAATCGTGGCTTCAGCTGATCATGTCATTACATGCTGCGGGGGTTTCCTCCAGGTACTCCGGTTTCCTCCCCCAGTCCAAAGACATGCATGGTAGGCTGATTGGCGTGTTTAAAGTGTCCGTAGTGTATGAATGGGTGTGTGAGTGTGTGTGTGATTGTGCCCTGCGATAGACTGGCACACTGTCCAGGGTGTACCCCTCCTTGTGCCCGATGCTCCCTGGGATAAGCTCCAGGTTCCCCGCGACCCTGAAAAAGGAGTAAGCGGTAGAAGATGGATGGATGGATGGATGGATGGACGGACATTACAAAGAAAAGTAAAGCTTGGAAAGGAGTAGCAGAGATCGTTGGTGCCTCTGGTGAGTTTACGCAGCTAGAATACAGTTAGAATTATTTGCTAATCACAGGACAAAATTAATATGGAGTCCAGCACATAACATGTAAATCAGACAACCAGGTTTCACACCGATTAATGCATTATTTAATTAGTTGGCTTTAAAAGCTATATATAGGTATTAGCCTTTCTCTATGGAACTGAAAAACACCACAAACACTGGACAGGCCACGCCCACAAACAACACCTTTCACTTCGTGGTGTAACACAGGGTTAGAGACAGGCAATGAGCCAAAAGAGTCGACTCTTATTGGTGAGCTGAGCCAAATGATCCGACTCACTGAAAAGGGCTGGAATTCCCATCCTACACAATGAGTCCGAAACATTCATAATAGCTGTTAGTGCAGATTTAAAAACACATCGACTCGTTAGTGGTCAATATCTCCAAATAAGTAAATAAATAAATGAAGAAACATTAATAACCAGTCAGTGTTTAGAAATCAGCTAGCTGAACCGACTCCACCTCGGCTGAATCTCACATGGCTCTCCAATGGACATATAGAGCACTAGACAGGGTTTAGAAGCCGTTGTGTTATTACCCTGTGTAGTGCACTTACACAGCAAGTAGAAATCTATTTGGTCCTTAACCACCACTGTTAGCCGAGCAGCTCATTTAGCAAGCTAAAGTGTAACTCACCGTGGGCTTGACAGCAGAATGGGATTTAAAGCCGTGAATAAAGACACAATGCCGAGGTTTTAATGTTAATCTGATCAAGTCGAACTGCAAAAATTTTAACGCATAAACGATTCGCTGTGTCAGAAATCTACAACCAAACAGCAGCTTCTTCTTCGTCTATTAAGTCTACAGGGCAGGAGTAGACTGAACACCGCCACCTACTGGAGACTTATGTAATTACGCCACGTATGGGGAAAAAAGGGAGTAATTGTAATTATGATTAAAGAGAAACCGAAACTAAATTGAGCGTCTCATCTCAGTCGCCGAGAGATCTTGTATCCCGCGGAATTTGGCTAATTTTAAAATTTGTTCAGTGTTTGAGCGTGGACTGCTTGAAGCATGTGGGTGGATCACAGACTGGGCTAGAGATGTATTAAAGATGGTGGTAAGCACCATGGCTGCCTGGACAGTAGAGAATTTCAGAATGCAGCCGTAGATACCTTTAGGGCCAGCAGCCTTCATGCTATTTACCTTCTACAGAACCGTTCTCACGTTGTGATCTGAGACGGTGGGCACGAAGAAAAATAAAATGGCTACATGTGGATCTGTTACTGCCAACATGTATTTAGAAAAATTCCTCAAATTCTGTTTACTCGTGATTACACTTCCACCACTAAGGCTTTCTGCATATGAATAATCAGTAATTACATACATTTGTGCACATCCTCATGGACAAGAAGAGTTTAAGCATAAACCTCTGTGCATATCTCCAAGACCCTAGGAAAGCTCAGCAGACATGCTCATACTTGCACAGAAATAACATTAATGAAATTTCCAGGATTTAGGCCTGATGTAAATGGTCTCTGGCTTCCTTATTGGGGATTAATTTATACATTTAAATATCCAGAATTTATATTTTTTTAATAAAGCCACTTTGTGACAATGTACATTGTTAAAAGCGCTACACAAATAAAACGAAATTGAATAACAGTACTGAGATGGGGTTGGTTATAGAAGACCTAATACTCACCTCCAATCAGGTTGTGTCTGCTTGATATTAGTTGATACAATAGATCATAATGTTCATCTCAAAAGTCTAGAAATTGTTGCTGGAGTCAAGGGAACATCCCTCTCCTTTCTGTATGCATACAAAGTTAAACTCTGGATACTGAGTAAATTCTTCCTATTTCCTAATTAATTTAATGGTTAAAAAACATTTCTCTGTTGCTAAATTATTTCATTTAGCATCAGATTGAGAATTATATGGAGCCCCCCCCTAGTGCCAGGAACAAAAATAAATAAATAAATAAATAAATAAAACAACCGTGTGCAATCCGTTCCCTCAGTTTAGTAATCCGTGCCCTCAGTTTACTAATCCGTGCCCAGTTTACTAATCCATTCCCTCAGTTTACTAATCTGTTCCCTCAGTTTAGTAAACCGTTCCCTCAGTTTAGTAATCCGTGCCCAGTTTACTAATCCGAGCCCTCAGTTTAGTAATCCGAGCCCTCAGTTTACTAATCCGTTCCCTCAGTTTACTAATCCATTCAGTCAGTTTAGTAATCCGAGCCCTCAGTTTAGTAATCCGAGCCCTCAGTTTACTAATCCGTGCCCTCAGTTTACTAATCCGTGCCCTCAGTTTGCTAATCCGTGCCCTCAGTTTAGCAATCCGTTCCCTCAGTTTAGCAAACTGCACACGCACCGTGTTAAAGTTGGGTTTATATCGGGCATTAGCTGTACATTCGAGCTTCTCTCTTCTATTTCTCAAGAAATAAACATACAAAAAGGACATAATGTTTATTGTCTTAATAATGTGTATTGAGAGGACATAAAACCAAAACAACTGAATATATTTGTAATTTTTTTCCCGTTAAAGCCCGGAAGCAGAAGCGGGCTTTGGGAAGCACAAGTCATCAGCGCTGTCAGTAAGGGACCGTCTAAAAGGTTCATGACTGTATAACTGTATAAGATTTTTATGTGGCACAATGTGTGTAATATAAAGGTATGTCATTAATAATATATATGCTATAAAGCATTCTTTATCCATACTGTATCCTAACACTGCAATAAGTTAGATATCCTGTTAAGCAGACGACTATAAACTTAGTAGAATCTTATACATTGCCCAGGTCATGCACTTTTTAGACAGTCCCTTACTGACTCCTTTACTATAAGGCGCTGATGACCTGCACTTCCCAAAGCTCGCTTCCGCTTCCGGGCTTTAACGGGAGAAAATGTAAAAATATATTCAGCTGCATTGTTTCTGTCCACTCAATACACAATACACATGATATCCTTTTTGTGTGTTTATTTCTTGAGAAATAGAAGAGAGAAGCTCGAATGTTAATAGTGAATATCCAATATAAACCCAACTTTAACACAGCGCATGCACAGTTTACAAAACTGAGAGAACAGATTGCTAAACTGAGGGAACAGATTGCACGGCTGTTTTTTTGTTTTTGTTTGTTTTCTTTTTACCTAGCACTAGGGGGGCTAATATTAATATTAATATTAATATTAATATTAATATTAATAATAATAATAATAATAATAATAATGCAAATGGGGAGGTAATATAATACGAAAAGCACACAGTCAATGCAAGATATTTTATTCATTTATTTTTTTAAATAGTGATAATTTACCCAAACGAATCTTCATATTAATACTGTCCTTTATATCCAATTTTATGTTTAACATACAAATCAAGTGTAATTAATGTTTCCTATTTAGCAAACTACAGCAAATACTACTTGATAGTAATAGATGATATTCAACAAGGTTACCATTGCTAAAATTATGCAAATGATTTGGACACAATTTTTCTTGTTGTTGTTTTGTTTTTGTACCACATGCCGACAGCTCTTTACAGTGTGTTAACTTGTGTTTGAGTAAGTAAGAATCTTCTCTTCGAACAGTGACATGGATTTTCCCCTCTGGAAAGGTGAAGATATGTCTGGAGCCTGAACCAAATTTTAGGAGCAACACGACATTTTCCCTGGGTGAACGATGGAGATGATGTAATCAAATAAAACTCTTCCCACACTGTGAGCAGATATATGGCTTCTCTGTTGGTAGAATGCGCTGGTGATATTTTGTAGAGTAATCTGGTGAGTGAAACTCTTCCCACACTGTGAGCAGTGCTACTGCTTCTCTTCAGTGTGAATTTGCTGGTGTATTTCGAGATTAGTCTGTCGTGTAAAACTCTTGCCACACTGTGAGCAAATATACAGCTTCTGTCCGGTGTGAGTGTGCTGGTGCCGTTGAAGTGTACTCTCTCTATTAAAATGTTTTCCACACTGTGAGCACTGATACGGCTTCTCTCCAGTGTGAATGTGTTCATGCCGTTTGAGATTACACTGTCGAGCAAAAGTCTTCCCACACTGTGAGCAGTAATATGGCCTCTCTCCTGTATGAGTGCGCTGGTGCCGCTGGAGAGTCGTTTCTTGATTAAAACGCTTCCCACACTGTCCACAGTGAAATGGCTTCTCTCCAGTGTGGATGCGCTGGTGTATTTGCAGAGTATTCTGTCGAGCAAAACGCTTCCCACACTGTGAGCACTGAAACGGTTTTTCTCCTGTGTGAATGCGCTGGTGTTGTTTCAGATAACACCGTCCAGCAAAACGCTTCCCACACTGTGAGCACGGATACAGTTTCTCTCCTGTGTGACTGTTTTGATGTGCTTGAAGATGACTCTGTCGAGCGAAACATTTCCCACACTGTGTGCAGTGAAACGGTTTTTCTCCCGTGTGAACCCGCTGGTGTTGTTTCAGAGGATACCGTCCGGCAAACCGTTTCCCACACTGTGAGCATGGATAGAGCTTCTCTCTTGTGTGAGTGGTTTGATGTGCTTGAAGATGACTCTGTCGAGAGAAACGCTTCCCACACTGTGAGCAGGCATAGGGCTTTTCTCCAGTATGAATGCGCTGATGGCGTTGGAGCACATTCTGGTAAGTAAAACTCTTCCCACACTCTGAGCAGGTATAGGGCTTTTCTCCAGTATGAACAAGCTGGTGGCGTTGGAGTGTATTCTGGTAAGTGAACCTCTTCCCACATTCTGAACAGTGATACAGCTTCTCTCCTTCGTGAATGCGTCTGTGCCGTTGGAGAGCACTCTCCTGATTAAAACGTTTCCCACACTGTGAGCAGCAGTAAGTTTCTTTCGGTCTGTGAGAAGTCTTAACAACGCGAGGACCAGTGCTTGTTTGCTTACATGTAGAGATTCTTGTAGGTTTTCGAGTTTCATGTGTAATTTCTTCTGATTTCAGCATGCTCGTATTTCCCTCATCGTGGCATCTCTTAATATGTTTGTGAAGGTCAATTTGTGACGTATAGAAAAGTGAACACAATGAGCAAGAGAAACCTTTCAATGGGCAACCGCTCGTTTCTGGAACACAAAATGAATAGAAAAACACAATGTTAAACAAAACTAGGTTGTTAGGACCTATCCCCAAAGAATTATTACATTTATCTGAGGTTATTCATCCAACCCGTGAAGCAATACAAACAATAAAAGCAAAACCAGCTATTAAATAAACAACACACAAAATGACATTTATTAATATAACAAGTTTTAAGAATTCTAGATTAGGCAGAGCGAAGCAGAAACCTGCACACAGACTGACATTATTCCAAGTTATATACGTACAGTATCTCACAAAAGTGAGTACACCCCTCACATTTGTGTAAATATTTGATGATATATTTTCATGTGACAACACTGAAGAAATGACACTTTGCTACAATGTAAAGTAGTAGAGTGTACAGCTTGTGTAACAGTGTAAATTTGCTGTCCCTTCAAAATAACTCAACACACAGACATTAATGTCTAAACCGCTAGCAACAAAAATGAGTACACCCCTAAGTGAAAATGTCCAAATTGGCCCAAAGTGTCAATATTTTGTATGGCACCATTATTTTCCAGCACTGCCTTAACTCTCTTGGGTATGGAGTTCATCAGAGCTCAACAGGTTGCCACTGGAGTCCTCTTCCACTCCTCCATGATGACATCAGGGAACCAGTGGATGTTAGAGACCTTGTGCTCCTTCACCTTCCGTTTGAGGATGCCCCACAATAGGGTTTAGGCCTGGAGACATGCTTGGCCAGTCCATCACCTTCACCCTCAGCTTCTTTAGCAATGCAGTGGTCGTCTTGGAGGTGTGTTTGGGGTCGTTATCATGCTGGAATACTACATACTGATCATGATCTGCTTCAGTATGTAACAGTACATGTTGGCATTCATGGTTCCCTCAACCATGAATAAAGAACTGTGGTGATGTATCTGCCCAGCGCCGGCAGCACTCATGCAGCCCCAGACCATGACACTCCCACCACCATGCTTGACTGCAAGTCTTTGTACTCCTCACCTGTACTCCTCACCTGGTTGCCACCACACACACTTGACAGCATCTGAACCAAATAAGTTTATCTTGGTCTCATCAGACCAGAGGACATGGTTCCAGTAATCCATGTCCTTAGTCGGCTTGTCTTCAGCAAACTGTTTGCAAGCTTTCTTGTGCATCATCTTTAGAAGAGGCTTCCTTCTAGTACGACAGCCATGCAGACTAATTTGATGCAGTGTGCGGCGTATGGTCTAAGCACTGACAGGTTGACCCCCCACCCCTTCAACCTCTGCAGCAATGCTGGCAGCACTCATACGTCTATTTCCCAAAGACAACCTCTGGATATGATGCTGAGCACGTGCGCTCAACTTCTTTGGTTGACCATGGCAAGGCCTGTTCTGAGTGGAAGCTGTCCTGTTAAACCGGTGTATGGTCTTGGCCACCGTGCTGCAGCACAGTGTCAGGGTCTTGGCAATCTTCTTATAACCTAGGCCATCTTTATGTAGAGCAACAATTCTTTTTTTCAGATCTTCAGAGAGTTATTTGCCATGAGATGCCATGTTGAACTTCCAGTGACCAGTATGAGGGAGTGTGAGAGCGATGACACCAAATTTAACACACCTGCTCCCCATTCACACCTGAGACCTTGTAACACCACTTCCAAGTCACATGCCATAGGGGAGCGAAAATGGCTAATTGGACCCAATTTGGACATTTTCACTTAGGGGTGTACTCACTTTTGTTGCCAGCGGTTTAGACATTAATGGCTGTGTGTTGAGTTATTTTGAGGGGACAGCAAATTTACACTGTAATACAAGATGTACACTCACTACTTTACATTGTAGCAAAGTGTCATTTCTTCAGTGTTGTCACATGAAAAGATATCATCAAATATTTACACAAATGTGAGGGGTCTACTCACTTTTGAGAGATACTGTATGTAACATTTATTGTAATATGAATACAATTTTTCTACAAATACTTTTGTAGTCATATGTTGAAAACAGCATGCCCACTGTGAAACATGATAATGGTAGTGTAGTGTTCTTGGAGATGTTTCTCATCAGCCGGAACTGATGGCAATCTGGTCAGGGATAATTGTTCTGAACAACCTGTTCCTATCTGCAAGAGACTTTAAACCAGTGGATTCAGTGGATTCATGTTCCAAATGGGTGACGACCATAAACATACTGCCAAAGAACACCAATGTGTTAGAATGGTGCAAGACTTCAATTAAACTGACAATCTGTCTCATATCCCAGAGCACTTGTATCTGTGATTGCAGCCAAAGATGGTTCTAACAAGTGCTGGTCCAGGTGGGACGCTTTTTTGCAAAAAAACGAAAACTTTATAATATATACATATACAGTGCCTTGCGAAAGTATTTGGCCCCCTTGAACTTTTCAACCTTTTGCCACATTTCAGGGTTCAAACATAATTTTTGTGGCTCCCAAATTTTTTTGTGAAGAATCACCAACAAGTGGGACACAATTGTGAAGTGGAACGAAATCTATTGGATATTTTAAACTTTTTTAGCAAATAAAAAACTGAAAAGTGGTGCACGCAAAATTATTCGGCCTCTCTACTTTCAGTGCAGCAAACTCACTCCAGAAGTTCAGCGAGGATCTCTGAATGATCCAATGTTGTCCTAAATGACTGATGGTGATAAATAGAATCCACCTGTGTGTAATCAAGTCTCTGTATGAATGCACCTGCTCTGTGATAGTCTCAGGGTTCTGTTGAAAGCGCAGAGAGCATCATGAAGACCAAGGAACACACCAGGCAGGTCCGTAATACTGTTGTGGAGAAGTTTAAAGCCGGATTTGGAACCAAAAATTTTCCCAAGCTTTAAACATCCCAAGGAGCACTGTGCAAGCGATCATTTTGAAATGGAAGGAGTATCAGACCACTGCAAATCTACCAAGACCTGGCCGTCCCTCTAAACTTTCAGCTCAGACAAGGAGAAGACTGGTCAGAGATGCAGCCAAGAGGCCCATGATCACTCTGGATGAACTGCAGAGAACTACAGCTGAGGTGGGAGAGTCTGTCCATAGGACAACAATCAGTCGTACACTGCAAAAATCTGGCCTTTATGGAAGAGTGGCAAGAAGTAATAAATAATAATGTATTTGTGTAATCTTACTTTGAAAATGAAGCAGTTCAGTGTTTTTACTCCACTTAGAGCACAATTCTTAACTCGAGAAATTACGAAAAAAAAATGCTCGCTAAAATCCTTCTACTCATTTAGAAGTGCCATACGAGCATCAGCGTGGTCAATGACTTTGAATAAACTCAAGTAATAAATAAATAAATAAATAAATAAATAAATAAATGCATCTTAGTGCCAAAAGTCAAGTTTCTGGTGATAATCAGAGCAGCAGGTCGTGTTTTCACGAGTGCACAGAGACGGTCAGGTGATAACTCCAAACCCCTGTAGTGTCAGTCGCACTGGTTGATGCTGAAGATGAAGACAGATCAGGGTCTGAATCAGGAGAGTTTGGGTCATTATCAGTTTCAGTTTCAACATCGCCTGAACTTTCACTGCTGTCACTCTCTAGAATCCTCGTTCTCGCCTGTGTAACTGTGTATGTTTTCTTTTTCCTGTGTACCTGTGTTCACTGTAGGTGGAACTTTAGCTGGAACACGATCAGCTTTTCGCTTTGGCATTTTCAGTTAACTGCTACTATTACACCAATATTCACGCTTGGATCAGCTTCATCGTAATGAGGGCGTAATAACGTAATCACGTCATCACGTCATCAACCTTCTGGGTCAAAAAATAATAATTAAATAAGAAAGGAATAATAGCAGAGTAATGCCGGTACACCGGCCTTAGAGGGATAACGTTACACTCTAAAGCCGCTATATCAGCCTTATGGGGATTTGGCATAGACGACCAAGCTGGTATTTCGTCCTTACGGGAATAGATCAAAGATGGGCAAGCCGGTTTTTCGGCCATACGAGGTAAGAGGGTTAAATTAAAGAAAAATGTTTCAAGACACAATGAGTGTTAAAAATTTAATGTTTTGACATTACCCCTTACGGAGCACTTTTTGTCCCAGATGGAGTTGAAAGTGACGCCAAGATCCTTAGCATACTTATCTTCATACCACACCAAAAGCTCCTGCCTTGGTTTGATGGGTCGACAGCAACGGTAGAAAATCTCCCCTTGATACTGGAATGCTACCAGATTAGTCTCTTCATTATTATGAGCACAATTAACATATCTGTGGAAATGAGGAAAAGAGACAACACAGGAATAAAAATCACAAAAAGGCCACAGTGTGCAGCAACACAAAAGTCAAACCATTCTCAACAAAATCTCAGCCCACAGATTCAGTAATATAATCCTCACCTCATCCAATTTGCATGGGTAACTCTCTTAGCATCTATATATTTTTCAAAATGCCTGCTCTTGAAAATCTGCAAAAACAATAAAACCATTAATGTTAACAGTGTCATCAGATTAAGAAAGCAACAATCATGATATTCTAGGCACATAATATTCACATTATACACATACACTATTATACACAATCAAAAACAAAAGAATGTGGATGAGAACAAACTACAAAATCAGTTGCAATGGCAATAAAGAGGTGGACACATTTATTACCAGTAGGCAGGTAAAAAGCTTCAATGTGCTGCCTAGTCCCATATTCTGGTTGCCCATTAATTGACTATGTAAAACATGGTAGCTAACATACAGTCATGTGAAAAAAATAAGTACAGTTTTTTTGTGTGTGTGTGTGTTTTCTTTTTTACATATTTGGACAAGTAAAAAAGCCACTTTGAAACAGTGCCTATTAATAAAGGTGACACACTATCAAATGACACATAAAATTGGCATTTCGTAGCAATTTTCCAAAATTTAAATGAAGAAAAAAACAAACAAAAAAAAACAATTCAGGTCACATGGGGGAAATAAATACACCCCTACATTTATCAAACCTTCAAATCCATAAGATTAGAATCAAGTGTTGAACATTGGGTGCCAGCAATTAGAACCTGCCTAGGGAGTGCAGGTGAAACCGGTCTTATTTATACGCCTCTCATATCTACTGTCTGGTGTTCCCTTTCCTAATAAGGTCGTGGTGTCCTCATGCCAAGATCTAAAGAGTTCTGTAAGGCCTTCAAAAAAATGAAGAGTCTGGCAATGGATTGAAAAAGATCGCCAAATTATATGAAAGACATCATTCCACTGTAAGGAACATCATCCACAAGTGGTGCAGATTTCAAACAACTGCCAATTTGTCCAGGACTGGCCGTCCCAACATGTTCAGCTCAAGAGTAGACCTCCTAACGCAAAAAGAAGTCTCCACGAGCCCCAAAATTTCACCATAGGTTCTGCTAGTAAGTCTTGCACATGTTGGTGTCAAAGTGCATGCTTCTACAATCAGAAAGAGATTGCACAAATTTGACCTGCATGGGAGGTGTGCCCGGAAAAAAAGCTTTTGCAAGATTACAGTTTGCCAAGCAAAGACCAGGCCTTTTGGAATAATGTCCTCTGGACCGAGAATCAAAGATAGAGTTGTTTGACTACAGTCACGTATTTGCCGCTGACCATAGACAGCTTTTCAGGAGAAGCACCTCATACCAATAGTGAAGCATGGTGGTGGAAACGTTATGGTTTTGGTTTTCTTTGCTGCCTCATGGACTGAACAGCTTGCATTCATTGCTTCAACTATGAATTCTGCAGTAAGAAACTTACTCACCACCCAAGAGTAGCTACTCGCCAAGGCTTCTTCTCTGTCTACCAGGTCTCCCTGGTAAGGCCCAAAGTGGGCACCAAGTGGAACAGTATCCCCCTTATTAAACACTCCCAGGCCTGCATCAGGAATACCAGATTTCTGAACCTCTAGACCAGGGGGAAGTGTTTGTCTGGCTCGATCTGAAACCCCCATTGGTATAGGGGTATCTGGGAGGAAGAGAGCTGGACCATGTATTTCACACTTGTTGATGAAGAAAGATCTACAGTGCTCACAGTCTAGAAGGACAGAACAAAGGAAGTAAACATATATCATCATGCAGGTCCAAGAGGAATTTAAGATTAACTCTTAATTGATCCATTCGTCTAGGTGTTTTCCTGTCTTTCATGTCTAGGATGTAAGATTTATGTGTAATGAATTGTAAATTGATTTTCAGTGTGAAAAGTTTGTGATTGGTCACAAATAAGACTCAGTTACTGTAAGCCCTATGCACATGTATAGATATTTCTGAAACATAGTTTTCCTCTATGCACTGCGAATGGAGATTTTGGATAAAACATAGAAAAACACTTTATAATCAAGTTAAACCAGAAGCAGTAGTTCCACCTCACTGTCCATCTGCAAAAATATGAATGCTCATATTTGTCATTTTCCAATCAGAACTTTTGGCCAACAACAACCCTGACCAGGATTAGATTAAGCAGTTAATGAACTGAATGAACGAATGACATGTGATCATGTTGGTGTATTTCTGCATTTCCCCTTCTATACTGCTCCATATGCAGCTCTTTTCTCTTAACACATTCTCAAGTGAGAGTAACCTGTCTTACAGAGATACTCATTTTCATTAGTATCTTCTTCTTTTAAAGGTTGTTCATGGAATCCTTCAGTCTGTTGGTCCACAATGGTCAGGTGAACCAGACAGCTTGATGTCTCACCACCTGAAGTTTCATTATTTGAAAAGATGAAAGGAAAGCATTAACCACAAATTAAAATTTGGTTCAACTAAAAGGTTGAAGGTTCAGACTGGACCCTAGTGTTTTGTTGCCGTACAGAAGTAATCTCCATCTTCAGGTTCTTCTTTTACAAGCTTCTCAAGAAATCCTTCATTCTGTTGGTCCACAGCGGTGACACGTTCCACACAGCTTGATGTCTCACCACCTAATGTTTCATTGTTTGAAACAATGCAAGACGATTAACCACAAATTAAAACTAGTTAAACTAAAAGGTTGAATAGAATTATCATATTTAGTCAGAGACTGGACCCTAGTGTGTTTTGTTGCCATACAGAAATAATCTCCATCTTCAGGTTCATCTTTTACAAGCTTTATATGAAATCCATCATTTTGCTGCTCCACAGAGGTGACACGTCCCACACAGCTTGATGTCTCACCACCTAAAGTTTCATTATTTGAAAAAAATATGAGAAGATTAACCACAAATTAAATCTAGTTAAATTATAAGGATGAACAGAATTATCATATTTAGTCAGTGACTGGATTCTAACGTGACATGTTGCCTTACAGAAGTAATCTCCATCGTTAGATTCGTCTTTTACAAGATTCTCATGAAATCCTTCATTCTGTTGGTCCACAGAGGTGACACGTCCCACACAGCTTGATGTCTTGCCAGCTGAAATTGCAGCATTTAAATTTATATAAACAGGTAACATTTATTAAATACAAAAATGAGAGGAAAAGTAAATGCCTATAAGGAACGGAATTGATAAATGTCACGAACTTCCAGACACAATTGAAGCCTAATTAAACAAGTAAGCAAATAACGCTTCAAGCAAGCACATAAACACACAATAAGAGCTCTTTCTAATAACCAAGTACACATATTTGTAGATCATGTTATTTAGATATCCTGTTTCATAGTCATATGTGATCTAGGTTATGCTGGTCTTTCTGATTATGAATACAGACTATGCCCCCTTTCTGCTGTAGCGAGTTATTTCATTTTATTCATGTCTAGAACATGTCTGCATAATGGCTGCGGGGCAACAGGAGGCAATCATCACTATCATAACTACATTTTCAACATCAGCTTGATGCATTACAGCCTTTAAAAACAGTCTATATTCCAATGTCCACTGTATTATGGATATAGCTTTCATCATTACAGTATTCTTCTTTTAAAGGCTTCTGATACTACTGCTGTTGGTCCACAGGGGTGACCTGTCTTACAGAATTCAATACTGCATCACCTGTTGTTTCATCATTTAAATTCAAATGCAGATATCTTGAATAAAAAAAAAAATGATGTAGTGTTATATATCCTCTTTTCTTACAATGGAAGTCTTCATCTTCAGGTTCTTTTTTTATAACCTTCTTTTGAAATTCTTCCTTCAATTGGTCCTCAGGGCTGAAGTGACCCACAGAGCTTGATGACCCTCCAGCTGAAGTCACAGAAGTGTTTGTCTGTACAGCCTTGCTCAGCTAGTGACCAAAGGATAATAATACATACACTGTACATAATACACATTTAACAATTAATCTTTATGAAATTGGTTGCTAGGTTTGTAAACTTTGGTTTGTCAGAATTTTCTTTTTCACGCCTTATAAAACAGACTTGTTTAATATGTATAAGTGTATAGCAGTACTGCTTGTAAGGAAAGAAAGGCAGTAGAATAGGGTAAAATATGAGCAACACCCAAGTCTATTGAAACCAAAATCAACTGATTAAAACAGCTGGAATCAGGTGTGGCTCCGCTTGATTTTAATGAATACCCGCACCCACACCGACCCTTTGTGGCTAAGATTGGACACCATTCAACACTAACATTAACTAACAGAGGTTGAAATGAGGAATGCTGGTCTGACCCTTTGTGCAGAATCGATAAATGAATTTTAGGAGACTGTTAACAAAGAATTTGCAAGCAGATGTGTTGTTTCATTGCATTAAAGGAAAATTAAGTACATAACAGATCAAATCACAGACCACAAAGAATAGCTGCATGGGTTCTCCCTTCATTGCATGGACAAGACGGAGAACTCCGGGGTGGTAGAGCGGGTGTTATGATCAATGACAAAAAAATGACCACGCACAGAATGCCCATCGTCTTATGGAATTACGCCCACCAGACCTGGAATACTTCAATACTTCACTGTGAAAAGCCGTCCCTTTTTTGAACCAGAGAATTGACCTCTGCCATACTCAAGAATGTTAATAATCCACCTCTGGCCCACACGGACACTGATTTATTGAAACTACACAGGGACAGTGGACTGCTACAAACAAAGAATCCAGACGCATTACTGGTGATTATCTGTGACTATAAATGGTCTGCACTTATATAGCACTTTTATCCAAAGCGCTTTACACTGTGTCTCATTCATCCATTCACACACACACACACACACACACACACACACACACCAATTGTAGCAGAGCTGCCATGCAAGGTGCTATCTTGCCATCGGCAGCAACCTGGGGTTCAGTTTCTTGCCCAGGAACACTTCGGTATGTGGAGTCATGTGGGCCAGGAATCACACCGCCAAACCCTACAATTAGTGGACAACCCACTCTACCACCTGATCCACAGCCACCCCAACAAGGTTAACTTTTAAAAAGTCATGGTGGATTTCTATCAGCACACACCTACAGTACACAGGGAGAAAGGACACTATCACTGTTATGCACAACACAGGGACTGCTATAAGGCAATAAAAACTGCAGAGCTGCAGACCATCAACCACATCCTACACACTTCTCCTTTCCCACCTGGACCAGAAGAAAGGGAACCACGTCCGGATTCTGTTTGTGATGCTCCACCTTAAACACCATCGTACTCTCATACCTATGCAAAAAGCTCCAGAACATGGGGTGGAACTCCTTCATATGCCATTGGATCCTGTACTTCCTGACTGGGCATCTCCTCCAGCCTCAGCACTGGAACCACCCCCCACACCAAGACTATGGAGATGATTATTGATTATATGAGGAAGCAGGTGAGGAACTACAGTCCCCCAATTAGCAATGGGGACACAATCGAGAGTGTGAGCAGCTTCAAATACCTAAGGTAGTGGTAGCTCAGTGGACTGCTGACTGGAAGGTCATGAGTTGCCAAGCTGCCGTTGCCAGGCGGGCCCTTGAGCAAGGCCCTTAACCCTCAACTGTTCAGCTGTATAAATTAGACGAATGTAAGTCCCTCTGAAAAAGGGCTTATGCAAAATGCCATAAATGTCAGTATTCAAGGTCTCCCACAGGGTGCTGAGGGCTTTCTTACAATCTGTAAAATCACACTTGAAATCTGTATCCTGTTTTGACATATTTCTGTAAAGCTGCTTTGAGACAATGTCCATTGTTAAAAGTGCTGTACAAATAAAATTGAATTGAATTTCTACATTGGGGCTTTTCTTCTCACAGGGAGCATCACTGCCTGGTTTGGAGGCACCAGAATGGTGAGGACAGTGGAGATCAATGTGTATTCTGATTATTCTAGTGAACAATTTCCCCAATGTAAATAATAATAATAATAATAATAATAATAATAATAATAATAATAATAATAATATTATTATTGTTATTATTATTATTATTGTTGTTATTATTATTATTATTACTTAATGAATATGTAGACTTTACCTGTGAAGGTGTAACAGCAGGAGTCTCACAGGATGGACTGGCGTCTGCTGATTTCATTATAAGAAGCCTAAAGGGTTGTAATAACAAATTAATTTGGTAATATATTCACAAGATCA
Source organism: Ameiurus melas (assembly GCA_012411365.1). NCBI lineage: Eukaryota > Metazoa > Chordata > Actinopteri > Siluriformes > Ictaluridae > Ameiurus > Ameiurus melas. Next base: position 28,600,739 of record CM022765.1, read on the forward strand.
ATTTCAGAATGATCTTGAAATTAATACAAGTTGTGCCAAGCATTTGGTTTCATTTAAAAGCAAACGAGGGACTCAAACACGTTGCTTCTTTGAGGCAAATGTAGGCAAATGTTGAAAGCATATGGCCACAATATCAGTGACAAGCAACGTGAGAAATGTTACTGACTTAATACTATACAAATTAAGTATGACGCTATAAAGCAATAAATCCAGGCTGGTGGTCCAAATGATTTTCTCAGACCAATTATAAGGCAATTAATATTGGAATATATTGCATTAGACTTCGGGCTCGTCCATGTGATCTTTAGCAAACTGCAGAAGGACAGCAACATTCTTTTTGGAGAGCAGGGGCTTTCTTCTTGTAACCCTGCCATGTACACCATTTTTGTTCAGTGTTCTCCTGATGGTGGAGTCCTTTAGTTGCTTAGAACTTACCCTGGGTTCCTTTGTGACCTTGCGGACCTTTGTGACTCCTTTGTTCATGCCATAATACACTTCCACAAACATGTGTTGTGAAGATCAGACTCTGATAGATCCCTGATCTTTAAATAAAACAGGACACTTACTCAGACCTTATCGTCATCCCACTGATTGAAAACACTTTACTCTAATTTCACCTTCAAATGAACTCCTAAGCCTAGAGCTTCACATATGTTTGCTACTTACAAATATGTAATATAGGATCATTAACCTCAATGAATAAATAACCAAGTATAAGATTTTGTATCATTTGTTTAATTCTGTTCTCTTGATTTACTTTTAGGGCCTACGTGAAAATCTGACGTTTTAGGTCATATTTATGCAGATATATTTATATATAAAATACACATTTCTAAAGGGTATATACCACTGTATATTATACATGTACTGTCATTTTTCTTTATTACATTACAAAGAAAAGTAAAGCTTGGAAAGTAGTAGCAGAGATCGTTGGTGCCTCTGGTGAGTTTACGCAGCTAGAATACAGTTAGAATTATTCGCTAATCATAGGACAAAGTTAATACGGAGTCCAGCATGTAACATGTGAATCAGACAACCAACCAGGTTTCACATTGATTAAAGCATTAATTAATTTCTGTTTAACAAGATGGCTTTAAAAGATATATATATATATATACACACATACATACATACATACATACATACATACATACATACACACACACTACCTTTTCTCTATGGAACTGAAAAAAACACCACACACAAACACTGGACAGGCCACGCCCACAAACAACACCTTTCACTTCGTGGTGTAACACAGGGTTAGAGACAGGCAGTGAGCCAAAAGAGTCGACTCTTATTGGTGAGCTGAGCCAAATGATCCGACTCACTGAAAAGGGCTGGAATTCCCATCCTACACAATGAGTCCGAAACATTCATAATAGCTGTTAGTGCAGATTTAAAAACACATCGACTCGTTAGTGGTCAATATCTCCAAATAAGTAAATAAATAAATGAAGAAACATTAATAACCAGTCAGTGTTTAGAAATCAGCTAGCTGAACCGACTCCACCTCGGCTGAATCTCACATGGCTCTCCAATGGACATATAGAGCACTAGACAGGGTTTAGAAGCCGTTGTGTTATTACCCTGTGTAGTGCACTTACACAGCAAGTAGAAATCTATTTGGTCCTTAACCACCACTGTTAGCCGAGCAGCTCATTTAACAAGCTAAAGTGTAACTCACCGTGGGCTTTACAGCAGAACGGGATTTAAAGCCGTGAATACAGACACAATGCCGAGGTTTTAGTGTTAATCTGATCAAATCTAACTGCAATACTTTGATATAATTTGAACGCATAAACGATTCGCTGTGTCAGAAATCTCAGTTCTCCAGACAAACAGCAGCTTCTTCGTCTGAATCTACAGGGTAGGAGTAGACTGAACACCGCCCCTACTGGAAACTATGGAAAAATTGTGTCATTGCAAATACTGTATTATACAGTGGTGTGAAAAAGTGTTTGCCCCCTTCCTCATTTCCTGTTCCTTTGCATGTTTGTCACACTAAAGTGTTTCGGAACATCAAACCAATTTAAACAATAGTCAAGGACAACACAAGTAAACACAAAATGCAATTTGTAAATGAAGGTGTTTATTATTAAAGGTGAAAAAAAATCCAAACCATCATGGCCCTGTGTGAAAAAGTGATTGCCCCCCCTTGTTAAAACATACTATAACTGTGGTTGTCCACACCTGAGTTCAATTTCTCTAGCCACACCCAGGCCTGATTATTGCCACACCTGTTCACAATCAAGGCATCACTTAAATAGGAGCTGCTTGACACAGTAAGGTCCACCAGAAGATCCTTAAAAGCTACACATCATGCCGAGACCCAAAGAAATTCAGGAACAATTGAGAAAGAAAGTAATTGAGATCTATCAGTCTGGAAAGGGTTATAAAGCCATTTCCAAAGCTTTGGGAATCCAGCGAACCACAGTGAGAGCCATTATCCACAAATGGCGAAGACATGGAACAGTGGTGAACCTTCCCAGGAGTGGCCGCGCCGCCCAAAATTACCCCAAGAGCGCAGCGACGCTCATCCAAAGAGGTCACAAAAGACCCCCGACAACGTCCAAAGAACTGCAGGCCTCACTTGCCTCAGTTAAGGTCAGCGTTCATGCCTCCACCATCAGGAAAAGACTGGGCAAAAATGGCCTGCATGGCAGAGTTCCAAGGAGAAAACCACTGCTGAGCAAAAAGAACATCAAAGCTCGTCTCAATTTCTCCACAACACATCTTGATGATCCCCAAGACTTTTGGGACAACATTCTGTGGACCGATGAGACAAAAGTGGAACTCTTTGGAAGGTGTGTGTCCAAGTATATCGGGTGGAAGGAACACTGCATTTCATAAAAAGAACATTATACCAACAGTAAAATATGGTGGTGGTAGTGTGATGGTCTGGGGCTGTTTTGCTGCTTCAGGACCTGGAAGACTTGCCGTGATAAAAGGAACTATGAATTCTGCTGTCTACGAAGAGATCCTGAAGGAGAATGTCCGACCATCTGTTCGGTACTCAAGCTGAAACGAACTTGGGTTCTGCAGCAGGACAATGATCCTAAACACACCAGCAAGTCCACCACCGAATGGCTGAAGAAAAACAAAATGAAGACTTTGGAGTGGCCTAGCCAAAGTCCTGACCTGAATCCTATTGAGATGTTGTGGTATGACCTTAAAAAGGCCGTTCATGCTCGAAAACCCTCTAATGTAACTGAATTAGGACAATTCTGCAAAGATGAGTGGGCCAAAATTCCTCCAGGACGCTGTAAAAGCCTCATTGCACGTTATCGCAAACGCTTGGTTGCAGTTGTTGCTGCTAAGGGTGGCCCAAGCAGTTATTAGGTTTAGGGGGCAATCACTTTTTCACACAGGGCCATGATGGTTTGGATTTTTTTTTCACCTTTAATAATAAACACCTTCATTTACAAATTGCATTTTGTGTTTACTTGTGTTGTCCTTGACTATTGTTTAAATTGGTTTGATGTTCCGAAACACTTTAGTGTGACAAACATGCAAAGGAACAGGAAATGAGGAAGGGGGCAAACACTTTTTCACACCACTGTAGCTGAAAATGCCCAACGGTTTGGTAATAAACTAGCTAGTATTAAATGTTCTAATGTCAGCAACTGGGGCATTTTATATCTGGTTAGTGTTCGTGGAACAGTTTAACTGAATCATGTAGATTTGCCTTTCCTTTGGGGTGATAATTAAAACACAAACTGATTCATGTGCATGTTAAACGGCTTTAATTTAATTTTATGCTATAATTAGCATATAATTATATTGTATAATTATACAAAATGATTGCAATATGGAGTCATGGGGAAAGAAGTACATGCTCCTTCAGTTCTGTGTTTTTATTTATCTGGGCATAAATAACAATGTTGTGACGATGTGAATGGGTGTGCAAATGGGTGCGTGTCTGATTGTGCCCTGCAATGTGTTGGCACCCCTTCCAGAGTATCCTCCACCTCAAACAAGTCCCCAAGGATAGGTTCCAGGGTCCCCACGACCCTGTGTAGGATTAACTGTACAGAAATGGAAATAAAAATTGGATGCCCTTTACTAACTTCTATAAACAAACAAAAAACCTCAGGCCACAAAAAAAGAACAGATATCAATATGTAGTCATTTTCCCAAAAAGTAAATCAACATTCAAAAACCAGGTGGGGAAAATAAGTTCACCCTTCCTACTTCCACTATCTTTAAGAGATTAAGTAGAAGACAGGTGTTACTAATGAAATACACAACTACCTCTATAAAGTAGAATTTTTTAGCAGAAAGTCTTCATATGGTGTTCTGAGAACTCAGATGTGGGTCTGCATCATGCTAAGAGAAAAGGACATCAGCCATGACCCCAGAGAACCGATTGTTACTGCTGATCTATCCCAGAAGGGTTAAAGCCCATCTCCAAATAATTTGAAATTCTCCATTCTACAATGTGAAGAATTGTTTACAAATGATCAGTTGCCAGTTGCCAATCTTCCCAGGAGTCCCAGCAAATTCAATCCATGCTCAGACCTTTAAATGCTCAGAGATATAAAGAAAACCCCCCAGAGCTACCTCATGTGACCTACAGGCCTCTCTAAGCACATTAAATGTTTATGCACATATCTGCACAATCAGAATCGAGATTGGCTGTCATGGAAGGGTGGCTAAGAAAAAGCCTTGTCTCTCCAAAAAAAATATTCAATTCAATTCAGTTCAGTTTTATTTGTATAGCGGCTTTTACAATAGTCATTGTCTCCAAGCAGCTTTACAGAAATTGAAACAGATATAAACACAGAGAAACAGAAACAGAGACAAACAGATATAAAACAGAGAGAAACATAAATGGAATTTATCCCAACTGAGCAAGCCACTGAGTGGCGACGGTGGCAAGGAAAAACTCACTAAGATGTTTTTTGAGGAAGAAACCTTGAGAGGAACCTGACTCAGAAGGGAACCCAACCTCATCTGGGTAACACAGATAATGTGTAAGTAATACAGAAAATGTGAAAATGAGAGCAGCCGTAGCAATTCTTGGGTCATTTAATTTCTGTTCACTCCAACATGCCAATCATTTTAACAATTTCTGGTTCTTATTATGCTTTGCATGTCCAATTTAATTCTGTAGCTCAAGTAAAAACAAACATTGTTAGCAGAAATGAATATTTCAAAGAATATGCTGTGTATGGTCACCTTGTGCAAAAAGAAGGTTTTTACAATATATTCACAAACAGCTGACATGCTGCAAGCAGGGTTCAAACCTGCATGGGGAAACCCCATTGGATTTCAAGTCCAACGGTGCATGAGGGTTAGGAACTGTTAGGACTTTGTTAGGAATGTGTTAGGACTTTGTTAGGAATGTGTTAGGACTTTGCTAGGACCTCTTTGAACTGCGTTAGGATGTGTTAGGAACTGATTGCCAGTCCGTTCGCCGGAGGGTACGGCGGTTGCAGCAGTACTAAACACACCAACATTCCATGTGGAGCTTTGTGAGTGGAAAAAGCTGTACCTTCATACACAATGTTTTAACCACTCAGCCATGTTAGCACAACCACAGTGTAGAGTTATCCTGTTCACTTCCTTGCTTCCTATGATTCTCAACTTCCTTAGAGTTCAGAAAATCAATGTCTTAAACCATACTGTGCAGTCTTTGTTAGTATAGTGAACAGTATCTCTGTCTGTCACATCCAAGACTGGGGCTCAGTTTCCTGACAGGGAGGCTCTTTTTTCCATTACACATGGCAGTGTGAATTGTAAGGGGTTTTCTTGCTCAGCCCAGCATAATTCTTTCGACCTCAAGTTCAAGCAAGGCCACATAAGTGGCAAAATGTATATGTCTACCTGTGCATCCATTGATTTTATAAGGTGTCCATCCATCCATCCATCCATCCATCCATCCATCCTCAACCGCTTATCCGTAGTCGGGTTGCGGGGGCAGCAGCTCCAGCAGGGGACCCCAAACTTTCCTTTCCCAAGCCACATTAACCAGCTCTGACTGGGTATCCCAAGTCGTTCCCAGGCCAGTGTGGAGATATAATCTCTCCATGTAGTCCTGGGTCTTCCCCGAGGTCTCCTCCCAGATGGACGTGCCTGGAACACCTCCCTAGGGAGGCACCAGGGGGCATCCTTATCAGGTGCCCGAACCACCTCAACTGGCTCCTTTCAATGCAAAGGAGCCGCAAATATACTCTGAGCTCCTCTCGGATAGCCAAGCTTCTCGCCCTATCTCTAAGGGAGAGGCCAGCCACCCTCCTGACTCATTTCAGCCGCTTGTACCTGTGACCTAGTTCTTTCGGTCACTACCCAGCCTTCATGACCATAGGTGAGGATAGGAACGAAAATTGCCCAGTAGATCGAGAGCTTTGCCTTCCGGCTCAGCTCTCTTTGCATCACAACGGTGCAGTAAAGCAATTGCAATATCGCTCCCACTGCTCCGATTCTCCACCCAATCTCCCGTTCCAATGTCCCCTCACTCATGAACAAGACCCCAAGGTACTTGAACTCCTTCACTTGGGTTAAGTTCTTATTCCCTACCCGGAGTTGGCACTCCATCGGTTTCCTGCTGAGAACCATGGCCTCAGATTTAGAGGCGCTAATCCTCAACCCAGCCACATCACACTCAGCTGAGAACCGATCCAGTGAGTGCTGAAGGTCACAGACTGATAATGCCATAAGGACCACATCATCTGCAAAAAGCAGCGATGAGATCATCAGGCCACCAAACCGCAACACCTCCCCACCACGACTACGCCTCGATATCCTGTCCATGAATATCACAAACAGGATTGGTGACAAAGCGCAACCCTGGTGGAGACCAACCCCGACCTGGAACGAGTCCGATTTTTTTCCAAGAATCCGGATGCAGCTCTCGCTTTGAGCATACAGCGATTGGATAGCCCTAAGAAGGGAACCCCTCACCCCATACTCCCTCAGCACCTCCCACAGTAAACCCCTGGGGACCCGGTCATACGCCTTCTCCAGATCCGCAAAACACATGTAGACTGGATGGACATACTCCCAGGCCTCCTCCAAGATCCTCATGAGAGTAAAGAGTGGTCCATTATTCCACGACCAGGACGGAATCCGCATTGCTCCTCTTCAATCCAAGGTTCGACTATTGGCTGAACCCCCCAATCCAGCACCTTGGAGTAGACTTTAACATAGAGGCAGAGAAGTGTGATACCCCTATAATTGGTACATACTCTCTGGCCCCCCTTTTTGAACAGGGGAACCACCACCCCGGTCTGCAACTCCGTTGGCACTGTCCCCGACTTCCACGCAATGTTAAAGATGTGTGTAATCCAAGATATCCCCTCCACACCCAAAGCTTTCAGCATTTCTGGATGGATCTCATCAATCCCCAGGGCTTTGCCACTGTGTAGTTGTTTGAGTACCTCAGTGATCTCCACCAGGGAAATCCCCCACCAGCCTCCACCTCTGCCTCTACCATAGAGGGCGTGTTAGTCGGATTCAGAAGTTCCTCAATGTGTTCCTTCCTCTGTCCAATCACCTCTTCAGTTGAGGTCAACAGCATCCCATCCTTACTGTACACAGCTTGGATGGTTCCCCATCCCTTCCTGTGGTGGTGGATGGTTTTCAAGAAACACCTTGGTACCTACCGAAAGTCCTTCTCCATTTCCTCTCCGAACTTCTCCCACTCCCGCTGGTTTGCCTCTTTCACAGCAGAGGCTGCAGCCCTTTGGCCCTGTCAGTACCTTGCAACCTCCTCCAGAGTCCTCCGGTATAGCACATCCCAGAAGGCCTCCTTTTTCAGTTGACCGGCTTACCTGACCACCGGTGTCCACCACAATATTCGAGGGTTACCGCCCCTTGACCACAGCTTGAGACAACAGCTCTCCATTGCAGCTTCAGCAATGGAGGCTTTGAAAATTGCCCACTCAGGCTCAATACCCCAACATCCACAGGTGTGCCAGAAAAACTCAGCTAGAGGTGTGAGTTGAAGATCTCATTGACAAGGGCCTCCACCAGACATTCCCAGTTCACCCACACTACCCATTTGGGCTTTGCAGGTCTGTCCAGAGTCTTCCCCCACCCCTTGACCCAACTCACCACCAGATGGTGATCAGTTGACAGCTCTGCCGCTCTCTTTACCCGAGTGTCCAGAACATGCGGCCTCAGATCAGATGATACGATTACAAAATTGATCATTGACCTGCAGCCTATGGTGCTCTGGTACTATGTGCACTTATGAGCCTCCTTATGTTCGAACATGGTATTTGTTATAGACAGTCCATGACTAGCACAGAAGTCCAACAACAAACACCCGCTCATGTTTAGATCAGGGAGGCCGTTCCTCCCAATCACGCCTCTCCAGGTACATCCATCATTGCCTACGTGCGCATTGAAGTCACCCAGCAGAGATATGGAGTCCCCTACTTGTGCCCCATAAAGGACTCCGTTCAGGGTCTCCAAGAAGGTGTTTTGTGTTTGGTGCATATGCACAGACAACGGTCAGAGTTTCCCCCCCACAATCCGTAGGCGTAAGTAGGCAACCCTCTCATCCACTGGGGTAAAGTACAACTCAACCGGGGACTTGTGAGTATCCCCACACCCGCCCGGTGCCTCACACCCTGGTCAACTCCAGAGTAGAATAGAGTTCATCACCTATCCAGGAGTATGGTTCCAGAACCGAGACTGTGCATAAAGGTAAGCCCAACCAGATCTAACTAGTAGCACTCCACCTCCCACACAAGTTTCAGTTCCTTTCCCCACAGAGAGGTGATGTTCCCCGTCCCCAGAGCCAGCCTCTGAAACTCGAGTATGGTCCGTCAAGCCCCCTGACCTTCGCTGCCACCCGAGTAGCAGTGCACCCTGTCCTCATGGTTCACCCCACGAGTGGTGGGCTCCGTGGCAAACCCAGCCTCCAGGCGCTCCCTCTGGGCCTGGCTCTAGACGGGGGCCACGGGCTTCCTCCAGGCAGGGTAACCCCTCCTCTTTTTGTTTTTTCCATCAATGGTTCTGTGAACCATTCTTATTCTGGCCCCTCCCCTGAGACCACTTTGCCTTGGGAGAGCCAACCAGGAGCCCACGGCTCCAGACAACACAGATCTCATGTTCATAGGGACACAAACCTCTCCACCACGATACGGTGATGATTCCTGGAGAGGCTATAAGTTGTTAAGGTGTTGAGGCTATAAGGTTATAAGGTGTTTTAAAGGTAATTATTGTTATTGTTTGACCCTTTGCTGTAATAATGCCTCATGGGACCTAGACTGGCTAGGTCTTCAATGCTTGCAATAAGACTTCACATCACATTACTTTAAAAGGGAGTCACTATGCTGACACAGGGACCTGAAAGCAGTGTTGGACACTGTTAGTACCTATGCCCAGATGCACGAGACCAACAGATTATTTTTGAGGACCACCAGCGGGTCTTATACAACCAAGTTCCTCTTCAGCAGAATGGACAGAAACATCAGTTGGTAACAACACAATCAATAATACCAATGTATCTACATTATCTGCAAAATAATCCTTGAGGAGGACATTTAGGCAGTGTCTAGACCCTGCTGAGGGTGCTGGAGTTGGCCTGGTGGCCTCACCATCCGCTAAGATGTTAAGGAGTGCCATGTAGGGCAAATCTACAACCCAAACGACACAGATGCTTCCTTCCAACTCTGCCGGTTGTGGACAGGGGGGTCTATTTTTACTATAAAAGGGAGCCAGTATACCAACACAAGGAGCTGAAAGCAGTGTTGGACACTGGTAGCACCTACACCCTGATGCATGAGAGTCTGTGGAGACAGCTGGACGGAGGAGCTCCAGCACTCTATATCCATTCCCCACAAGGGTTCATAACTACCTATAGATAGATTCTCCATGCCAGAGACAAGAGGGCCATCAGCTTCACTTGGCATGGCATGGATTGTAACATGGACACGTGCATCATGAAGGACACTAATCTGGCATTTCAGCTCATAGCTGGTTTGAATTTCCTTCACACCTTTGGGGTTATTTATGTTTTCCTTATGCTTTTTTCACAGCGCTTTGTGAGTGGAAGAAGCTGTACCACCACCTCAAATGCAGCTTAAAACATTTATTAGGACACTACACAGTAGCAGCTAAACACCTGCACTTGATGCATAGAGCAAGAATTGGACACAGCAATTTCAACAGCCTTCAAAACACGATGTTTTAACCACTCAGCCATCTTAGCACAACCACACTGCAGAGGTGTCATGTTCAATTCCTTGCCTCCTATGATTCTCAATTTCCATAAGCATCATAAGGATTCGGAAAATCAATGTTTCTTTGACCATACTGTGCATTCTTTGTTAGAATAGTGACCAGTATCTCTGTTTGTCACATCCAAGACTGTGGCTCAGTTCCCTGATAGGGAGGTTAATTTTTTCCATTACACATGGCAGTGTGAATTCCGAGGTGTTTTCTTGCTCAGCCCAGCATAGTTTCTACCTCATGTTCAATTGCGGCCACATAAGGAGCACAATGTATACGTCTAGCTGTACACTCACTGATGGTATAAGGTGTTTTATATGTAATTATTGTTATTGTTTGCCCCTTTGTTGTAATAATGTCTCATGGTCCATAAAAAACCATAATGGGTACCAAAGTGCTGCACATGAGGTTACAAATATTATCACATTCAAAATGATCACATACATACAGCCAAGAAAACAACAAGCATTTTAAAACAGACAGAGAAAATAAAAGAAATTGACAAAGTAAAATTTCTAATGCATTAATTAAAAGCAAGAGTAAATAAAGTTTTTAAGGCCCCCTGAAAAGACACTAGTGACGGAAATGATTTTATGGCCAACGGAAGCTCGTTCCAAATTCTAGGGGTCGCCACCACAAAAGCGCAAAAGATCAGTTCCTCGATCTTGCCTTAAATCACAAGGTGATAGAGCTTTTTTATTTACTGTAAGGACTTCACCCAGGGTTTCACCCAGTAAAGTTGAGCAAAGACAAACCCCATTTAGAGAGCCATTTTAAACCACACAGTTCTCCAAGAAGGTAAAGTTTATGAACATTCTCTCGGGAAATGCAAATTGAGTTATAATGTCTATGCATGAAAAGCAGCCTGAATGTTATGATCAATTCTATTTGAGCAATGAATCCAAACAACTGCCTTTATGTTTTGTCTTTGGTAAACAGATTCTTTATTCAGATTTTGTGTATTCATAAATTACACTGATGATCATCATCATAATAATACTACAGTTCAATGTTCTTATGTTTTAAGGTATACCATTCACAGATGTGGATTAGATTGCAGACCACAGTGGCATTACCACTGCATCCACTGTCAGTCAATGCTGCTTAAACCGGACTTCGTGAAGCACCCGTCTTTTTACAAAAGTTAAGCAACCCTGCCATTACCACCACCACCCCACTTAAACAACTTCCACCATTTGGTGGTACTTTGACGATAATCACATTTTTCATCAGCACAGACTATCTCACAGTAAAGATTCAACCAGGGCTTTGTTTAGAAATATCATCAACTTTGCAGCCCATTTATCATATCTTTATCTTAAATGTGCTTTATGTCTGTAATGTAACTGACATTTAAATCTAGGATATTCAAAGGTATACAAGAAGAATTTGTGTTAGACTTTAGATTCTCTTTAAATTCCGACAGCAATCAATAAATCAAGTGCTCTGATAATGAAAAGAAAAAAATTATCCATTATCTATGACAGTCACAGGCCAATAAAAACCCTGTTCGTGATTGGTCCTCTGCCTGTCTCTCTAAATATATATCTGCCTACCTGCACACACACTGCTCATGCACTCACTGATCTTCCCTGAAATCTTGATCCAGCAGTACTCAGACAGTGCAATGTTCATTTGTTTTGGAGTTTTGGCTTGGAAAGAAGCCCTAAAGGTAGCGATTGGTATATTTTCAGTTGTCGGTTTTCAAAAATCTAGCTTAGTCTTAATCTTAACTCGTTTCTCCAATTCTGCACATTCTAGCTTTAACGTCAGTTGTTCTTTGACCAACAGCTACCACACAATAGACTATTACCACAAAATAATTGTGATAAATGTGGCAAAATAATTTGCCCATAGGGTGTATTCAATGAGAAGTCTTCAAAGTGGTTTCATCAGAAGTCCTGATTCTAAAGTTGTAGCACTCATAGCTTGTAGAGGTCTGTGGGGTGACTTGATGGGTGGACACAGGCGATTTGTGAGGAAACTGAGAAAAAGAGGACTGACCAAACTCAGTATCGTGCAATAATTGCTGTATTTGCAGTTTGACTGAAGACAGCTTGGATGGGGACAATCTCTTTAGCGCAGGTACCAAACTATGAACAAAAAAGTAAACATCATCTTTCTTTAGATCTCTCTTTTGCTCTCTTCGTTGCTCTCTGCGCTCCTCTTTCTCTCTTTTCCTGGCATCTTTGGACAACAGGTAATTCTCCAAGAAGCCCAGCATGTCTGATCGCTTTCTCTTCCTCGCACTGGACTTAATCACTGCTGGGCTGGTGATGGATGCTCCTGAAGAGCTGCTTGCTGGTTCGCTTTCACTTGCATCATTTTGGTCATCCACTTTAGTGCTTTCAGAAATGTTCCTGTGAACACTGTAAAGAAAAAAAAATCAGCATCATTCACAGTGTGCGCAATGTCACACTTCATAACCGTCTTGAACTGATGCTCCTGAGGTCAATGTTTGAACATCAAAAATATAGTAATTGTAATGTACAATACATCTGGCAACTTAAATTCAGCAGATGTTACCTATACACAGAATAGCACAAACTAATATACTGAACTAGAAGTGTGATGATGTCAGTGCACTACATACGGTATTGCTAAAACAGCTATGTATTGTAATGTTCTATTGTTAATACCTTCGAAATTCAGTTGAAGTTGTGAGGAACTCCATCACCTTCATATACTTCCACTGCTTCTTTTTTTTAGCAGCCTGTCCACTCCGGCAATCATTCTCACGCTTTTTCCTCGTGTATGTATCGCGTAAGCTTTTCCACTTCACTTTAACCTCCTCCACTACACAGCACACAAACGGTGAAGATGGCAAAAAGTTTGCGAACAAAAAGTTACCAGCCTGTGTACAGTGTGTACAGTGCATCCGGAAAGTATTCACAGCGCTTCGCTTTTTCCACTTTTTTTTTGTTATGATACAGCCTTATTCTAAAATGGATTCAATTAATTATTTTCCTCAAAATTCTACAAACTATAACCCATAATGACAACATGAAAGAAGTTTGTTTGAAATCTTTGCAAATTTATTAAAAATAAAAACCAAAAAAAAAGCACATGTATGCAAGTATTCACAGCCTTTACCATGACACTCAAAATTGAGCTCATGTACATCCTTGAGATGTTTCTACAACTTGATTTAAGTCCACCTGTGGTAAATTCAGTTGATTGGACATGATTTGGAAAGGCACACACCTGTCTATATAAAAGGTCCCACAGTTAACAATGCATGTCCAAACACAAACCAAGCCATGAAGTCCGAGGAATTGTCTGGAGACCTCCAAGACAGGATTGTATCAAGGAACAGATCTGGGGAAGGGTACAGAAACATTTCTACAGCATTGAAGGTCCCAATGAGCACAGTGGCCTCCATCATCCATAAATGGAAGAAGTTTGAAACCAGCAGGACTCTTTCTGAGCAATCGGGGGAGATGGGCCTTAGTCAGGGAGGTGACCAAAAACCTGATGGTCACTCTGACAGAGCTCCAGCGGGTCTTTGTGGAGAGAGAACCTTCCAGAAAAACAACCATCTCTGCAGCACTCCACCAATTAGGCCTGTATGGTAGAGTGGCCAGACAGAAGCAAAGGTCCTGCATAGGAGAGGTCCTGCAAAGAAGAATGGGAGAAACTCCCCAAAAATAAGTGTGGCAATCTTGTAGCATCATACTCAAAAAGACTTGAGGCTGTAATTTGTGTCAAAGGCTGTGATTACTTGCGTACATGTGCTTTTTATGTTTTTATTTTTAATACATTTGCAAAGATTTCAAAAGACATTCACGTTGTCATTATGGGGTATTGTTGGTAGAATTTTGAGGAAAATAATGAATTTAATCCATTTTGGAATAAGGGTTTAACATAAAATGTGGAAAAAGTGAAGATCTGAATACTTTCCAGATACACTGCACATGGAAAAAAAAGAAAAGTAAAATGAAACTCACCATCAAATCCTATTTGATCTGCAATTCCTTGCCACAACAACTCCCTCTTGTCAACATTTTTGTAGTCGCTGTGGCGTTTATCATAAAGTTCTCTGTGTTTAGACACCAAAGACACCAGCAGCTCAACATTAAACTTGCTTCTTCCTCGCACCTTACAGAGATACTCATTTTCATTAGGTTCTTCTTTTTTTAAAGGCTGTTCTTGGAATCGTTCCATCTGTTGGTCAATAAGGGTCAAGTGGACCACACAGCTTGATGTCCTAGCGTGTTTTGTTGCAGTACAGAGGTAACCTCCATCTTCAGGTTCGTCTTTTACAAGCTTCTCATGAAATCCTTCATTCTGACCCACACAGCTCGATGTCTCACCACCTAAAGTTTAATTATTTGAAAAAATATAAGAAGATTAACCACAAATTAAATCTAGTTTAATTAAAAGTGAACAGAATTATCATGCTTAGTCAGTGACTGGATTCTAGTGTGACCTGTTGCCTTACAGAAGTAATCTCCATCTTGAGATTCTTCTTTTACAAGCGTCTCATGAAATCCCTCATTCTGTTGGTCCACAGAGGTGACACGTCCCACACAGCTTGAAGTCTTACCAGCTAAAGTTTCAAATTAAAATTTACATAAATGGGGAACATTTATAAAAAATAAAAAATGAGAAGAAACATAAATGTCTATAATGAATTGAATTGATAAATGTCATGAACTTCCAGACACAACTGAACCTTAATTAAACAAGAAAGCAAACAGCATTTTAAACGTGCACATAACACAATAGCAGCTCTTTCTTATAACCAAGTACTAATATTCTTACAACCCCAACTCCAAAAGATTTGGGAATAAAAACATAATGCAAATGATTAGCAAATCTCAGAAACCCATATGCTATTCACAATACAAACATAGAAAACATTAAATGCAGATAACTTGAGTCAAATTTTATGTAGTGTTATTTATCCTATTTCCTTACAGTGGAAGACTTCATTTTCAGGTTCTTCTTTTATAACCTTCTTTTGAAATTCTTCCTTCAGTTGGTCCTCAGGGCTGAAGTGACCCACAGAGCTTGATGACCCTCCAGCTGAAGTCACAGAAGTGTTTGTCTGTACAACCTTGCTCAGCTAAAGTCAGACCAAATAATACATTCAGTGTACATAATACACATTTAACAATTAATCTTTATGAAATTGGTTGCTAGGTCTGTAAACTTTGGTTAGTCAGAAACCCACAACCCACACCAACCCTTTGTTTGACCCATTCTGTGTTACCCAGATGAGGATGGGTTTCCCTTCCGAGTCGGGTTCCTCTCAAGGTTTCTTCCTCAAAAAACATCTTAGGGAGTTTTTCCTTGCCACTGTCGCCACTCAGTGGCTTGCTCAGTTGGAATAAATTCCATTTGTTTTATACCTGTTTGTCTCTGTTTATCTGTTCCTGTTTGTCTCTCTTTATCTGTTTCTGACTGTTTTTTATTTCTGTAAAGCTGCTTTGAGACAATGACTATTGTAAAAAGCGCTATACAAATAAAATTGAATTGAATTGAATTTGTGGATAAGATTGGACACCATTCAACACTAACACTAAATAACAGAGGTTGAAATGAGGAATGCTGGTCTGCTAGTCCTGGCCCTTTGTGCAGAATGGATAAAAGCATTTTAGGAGACTGTTAACACAGAATGTGACAAGCAGATGTGTTGTTTCACTGTATTAAAGGAAAATTAAGTACATAACAGATTAACTCATGGACCACGCAGTACAACTACCGTAATTCTCTGACTATTGAGTGCACCTGAATATAAGCTGCACCCGCTAATTTTAAGAAGAAAAATTTTTTGTACATACATAGGCCACACTTCTCTATAAGCCGCAGGTGTCTACGTTGTAACTGTCACGATTCATGACGTAAACGAAGCAGGACGGACGCAAGTGCAGTTAACTATGATATGACAATAAACATTAACTATGACATGAAACGTGACAATGACTATGAACATGGACATGGCATGGAACTGAGACTCTATATCTTTACTCTATAAACCACTTCTACATCTACATTCTAAACTAAGTCTATACAACTCTAAGCTATACTATCCGCTACTAGGCTATGCTACAACCTACTAGGCTATAAGCTACGCTATAAGCTACTAGGCTACAGGCTAAGCTATAAGCTACTAGGCTACAGACTAAGGTATAAGCTATGCTATAAGCTAACTAACCTTGACATGAACTCAGACATGGACTATGGCTAGGAAACATGAACAAGAACTAAGACACATGGCATGAACAAAGACTAACTATATTCGCTATCTAATTCTAACTCTATATCTAATTACCCACATTGTGTGTGTCATGGCTCCCGGTATATATACACACCAGCCGAACTGCTAACAGCTGGGGGCAATACCAAAACACATGTGACTCGACAACACATGACAAGAAGGGGCGGAGCCATGACGTCAACCAATCTGCATTTCTTCGTGTGTTTTCCCTGATGAGGGGGTGTGAATGAAGTGCAAAACGACTGATCTGAAGAATGTAGTGTGAGCGCGTTAGATTTAATTTGAACAGTTTCATTGGTCCACTGTGACCTGTTGGGTCATTTAATTTGTTCACTGTGACAAGGCTAAATGTTTTGGTGGCCAGTACTGGTAATTATCTGTGAGTTTAACAAGGTTAGCTTGGAAAAAGTAATGGCGGTTTTCATCAGCACATAACCTGCAGTACACGGGGAGAAAGGACACTGGATCACTGTTATACACAGGAACTTTTATAAGGCAATAAAAAAAAAAAAAACACCACTCCGTAAGTCAGACCATACCACTATTTTACTACTCCCAAAATATCAAATAATAGAAACTCTAAACCAAGGCTGCAGATGGAAGATCAGTTGACGAAGGAACTGTGGTGCTGGAATGACCAACCACAAGCCACACTAGAAGATGTGCAATAGGATGCAGACTGGGAGATGTTGCAGCATGTCAGCGAATTTACATCAGCAGCTTCTGACTGGAGAAACTATTCACACACACTCTGTAAAGGTTTTTCCCCAATCAGAAGGCATGGGTAGCTAACCATAGCTGCCTAGAATGCAGGACTGGAGACCATCAACCACATCCTACACACTTCACCTTTCCCACCTGGACCAGAAGAAAGGGAACTACATACAGATGCCGTTTGTGGATTACAGCTCCACCTTTAACACCATCGTCCCTTCACACCTTTGCAAAAAGCTCCAAAACCTGGGGCTGAACTCCTCCATATGCCACTGAATCCTGTACTTCCTGAATGGACATCCCCAGGGGGTCAGGATGGGAAACCACAACTCCTCCATATTCACCCTCAGCACTGAAGCACTAGTGACTGCACAGCTAAACACAGTTCCAACAAGTTGGTGAAGAGTGCCAATGGATGTAGGCCTCATCACTAAAAAAAACAAAGGAAGTGGATATCCTCCCCACATTGTGCCGCAATAACAACATCTCCGTGAATGTCACCAAGAGTAAGGAGATTATTTATTGATTATATGAGGAACCAGGTGAGGAACTACAGCCACCTGATTGTCAATGGGGCCACATTCGAGAGAGCGAGCAGCTTCAAATACCTAGGTGTCCACCTCACAGGAGACCTCTTCTGGACAACAAACACAAATAGCTTGGTGACAAGGGCCTGCCAGTGTCTCTAACATGTGCAAAGTCTGGCCAGGTTCAGTCCTAAGGTAGTGGTAGCTCAGTGGATTGCTGCCTGGAAGGTCATGAGTTGCCAAGCTGCCACTGGCGGGCCCTTGAGCAAGGACCTTAACCCTCAACTGTTCAGTTGCATAAATTAGACGAAAGTAAGTTCCTCTGAATAAGGGCTTCTGAAAAATGCCATAAATTTCAGAGTTCAAGGTCTCACCCAGTGGGCGGGGGCTTCTCTTCTCACAGGGCGCATCACCGCTTGGTTTGGAGGCACCAGAGTGGTGAGGACAGTGGAGAACAATGTTTATTCTGATTATTCTACTGAATAATTTCCCCACTGTAAATAATTATGATTAAAATTGAATGAATACATAGACTTTACCTGTGAAGGTGTAATGGCAGGAGTCTCACACGATGGACTGGTTTCAGCTGATTTCATTATAAGAAGCCTAAAGGATTGCAATAACAAATTAATTGGGTAAAATAAATTTTTATATATCTTACTGGAATTTTAAATATTATTATGAGCTTCAATAGGTAATAAAAGGATCTTAGTAAACATTTAAGAATTAAATACTTGAAGGCTTTTTAAATGTGTATTTTGGTTGAGGCACAGCAGTTTGTGCAAACTCTGTAGAATGGCCCATCTATATAAAATTCCAAAGGGTTAAACTTTAAAGCACCACTGTATATTCTACATGTACTGTCATTTTTCAATATTACATTACAAAGAAAAGTAAAGCTTGGAAAGTAGTAGCAGAGATCGTTGGTGCCTCTGGCGAGTTTACCAGCTAGAATACAGTTAGAATTATTTGCTAATCATAGGACAAAGTTAATACGAAGTCCAGCATGTAACATGTGAATCAGACAACCAACCAGGTTTCACATTGATTAAAGCATTAATTAATTTCTGTTTAACTAATTAATATATATATATATATATATATATATATATATATATATATATATATATATATATATACACATACACACACACACACACTACCCTTTCTCTAAAAACATCACAAACACTGGACAGGCCACGCCCACAAACAACACCTTTCACTTCGTGGTGTAACACAGGGTTAGAGACAGGCAGTGAGCCAAAAGAGTCGACTCTTATTGGTGAGCTGAGCCAAATGATCCGACTCACTGAAAAGGGCTGGAATTCCCATCCTACACAATGAGTCCGAAACATTCATAATAGCTGTTAGTGCAGATTTAAAAACACATCGACTCGTTAGTGGTCAATATCTCCAAATAAGTAAATAAATAAATGAAGAAACATTAATAACCAGTCAGTGTTTAGAAATCAGCTAGCTGAACCGACTCCACCTCGGCTGAATCTCACATGGCTCTCCAATGGACATATAGAGCACTAGACAGGGTTTAGAAGCCGTTGTGTTATTACCCTGTGTAGTGCACTTACACAGCAAGTAGAAATCTATTTGGTCCTTAACCACCACTGTTAGCCGAGCAGCTCATTTAGCAAGCTAAAGTGTAACTCACCGTGGGCTTTAAAGCAGAATGGGATTTAAAGCCGTGAATACAGACACAATGCCGAGGTTTTAATGTTAATCTAATAAAGTCTAATTGCAATACTGTGATATAATTTGAACGCATAAACGATTAGTTGTGTCAGAAATCTACAAGCAGCAACTGCAGCTTTGCCAACCGCCATAAAACAATAGAAGAAGAAGTAAGGCGCATTACCACCACCTACAGGGATGGAGCGTGAAGTTCAGATAGTGGTAAAACCAAAAAATCACTTACATCCTTCTAATCAAACCTATCCCTCCCAAGTATTAATGAAGATGCTATATACTCTCACCTCTCTCAATGCACTATGAAATATATTTTAATGTTATTATATCTATTCCAAGACCTCTTAATTTTCCCACAAACTGAATTCTTTCTATATTGTTTAGCTCACACTGCAACATCACATGCTCAACTGTTTCTGCCATTTCACAAAATATACATCGATCTGACTCACTTTTTCCTATAGTGTATACGGAATAATTTAAGATAGTATGTCCTATACTATCCTAGCCTGGATATTACAGTACCTTCCCTTCTGTTCCCACACTCGGTTCTTTCAATCCCCACCTTAGAATGTATATTAAACACGTGTCTCCCTTTTTAGTCCTGTTGTTTTGTTGCCATATCCACCTCATTCCCCATTACCCCTACATGGGCTGGTATCCATAAAAATGTCATGTTTATTCCTATTTTACTTATTCTATATTTCATATAATATATCATCATCTTGATATTGATATCCTACTGTTTAAACTGTATAATGCAGAGTACGAGTCCTACCCCTCTGTACCAAATAGTAGCTTCCACGACTGAAGCCGTTTCTCCGTTCAGGAGGTCTGACCATCAGGATGGGCTATGGAGGTTGACAGCGACTGTGCCGTGCGCCAATTGTGCGTCCACTACTCAACCCAAGGGTTCAGCGAGCATACCCCATACATGGGAAGAACTTCCTAGCTTCCGTCTGGGGGCCGTGAGTCTATGTCACGTGGCCATAAAAGGGGTACAATGCATACATCTACCTGTAAGAGCTGGAAAGTCTGTGTAGTGATTACTTACACAGTGTTGACACCTACCACATTGAAGATCAGATTTTGATTCCCTAAAAGGTAGGTTCATTTTTCATTAAATGTGACAGAATGAATTCCAAGGTGTGCTTTTGCTCAGTCCAGTGTAATTCTTTCTACCTCAGGTAAAATCAGATGATGTCAATATGCTCATCTACTGCTGACACGCTACGAGCAGGGTTTGAACCTGCGTGGGGAAACCCCATTGGATTTCGAGTCCAACGCCTTAACCTCTCGGCCATCGCAACGGAGGTGTCGTAAATAGGTTTTGTGTTCAATTCCTTGGCTCGTTTCATTTCAGATAATTTTAACATTCCAGTCGTCTTTAAAATTCACAAGGCAGGGCACGGAATGTAACGTGGACACGTGCATCATGAAGGATGCTAATATGGCAATTCAGCTCATAGCATTCTTTAATTTGCTTCCCACCTTTGAGGTTATCCTGGACCTAGAGGGCAGCTGTTATGGACTGAAGACAGCTAGAGGACAGGTCTAGTACCCATTCCTTTCATCACAAGTAGCCTCAAGCCTGACTATGACACCAAGTGTTCTTTTGCTCCATTCGGTCACGTGAACCTTTATTATGCCTTACCTCCTACCCCTCTGTACCAAATAGTAGCTTCCACGACTGAAGCGCGTTTCTCCGTTCAGGAGGTCTGACAATCAGGATGGGCTATGGAGGTTGACAGCGACTGTGCCGTGCGTCACTTGCGTCCACTACTCAACCCAAGGGTTCAGCGAGCATACCCCATACATGGGAAGAACTTCCTAGCTTCCGCTGGGGGGCCGTGAGTCAGCTCATAGCATTCTTTAATTTGCTTCCCACCTTTGAGGTTATCCTGGACCTAGAGGGCAGCTGTTATGGACTGAAGACAGCTAGAGGACAGGTCTAGTACCCATTCCTTTCATCCCAAGTAGCCTCAAGCCTGACTATGACACCAAGTGTTCTTTTGCTCCATTCGGTCACGTGAACCTTTATTATGCCTTACCTCCTACCCCTCTGTACCAAATAGTAGCTTCCACGACTGAAGCCGTTTCTCAGTTCAGGCGGTCTGACCATCAGGATGGGCTATGGAGGTTGACAGCGACTGTGCCGGCGCCAATTGTGCGTCCACTACTCAACCCAAGGGTTCAGCGAGCATACCCCATACATGGGAAGAACTTCCTAGCTTCCGTCTGGGGGCCGTGAGTCTATGTCACGTCAGCAAAGGGGTACAATGCATACATCTACCTGTAAGAGCTGGAAAGTCTGTGTAGTGATTACTTACACAGTGTTGATACCTACCACATTGAAGATCAGATTTTGATTCCCTAAAAGGTAGGTTCATTTTTCATTAAATGTGACAGAATGAATTTCCAAGTGTGCTTTTGCTCAGTCCAGTGTAATTCTTTCTACCTCAGGTAAAATCAGATGATGTCAATATGCTCATCTGCTGCTGACACGCTACGAGCAGGGTTTGAACCTGCGGGGGGAAACCCCATTGGATTTCGAGTCCAACGCTTAAACTTCCTCGGCCATCGCAGCGGAGGTGTCATGAATAGGTTTTGTGTTCAATTCCTTGGCGTCGTTTCATTTCAGATAATTTTAACATTCCAGTCGTCTTTAAAATTCACAAGGCAGGGCACGGAATGTAACGTGGACACGTGCATCATGAAGGATGCTAATATGGCAATTCAGCTCATAGCATTCTTTAATTTGTTTCCCACCTTTGAGGTTATCCTGGACCTAGAGGGCAGCTGTTATGGACTGAAGACAGCTAGAGGACAGGTCTAGTACCCATTCCTTTCATCACAAGTAGCCTCAAGCCTGACTATGACACCAAGTGTTCTTTTGCTCCATTTCGGCCACGTGAACCTTTATTATGCCTTTACCCCTACCCTCTACCAAATAGTAGCTTCCGACTGACTGAAGCCGTTTCTCCGTTCAGGAGGTCTGACCATCAGGATGGGCTATGGAGGTTGACAGCGACTGTGCCGGGCGCCAACAGTGCGTCCACTACTCAACCCAAGGGTTCAGCGAGCATACCCCATACATGGGAAGAACTTCCTAGCTTCCGTGCAAAAATGGGGGCAAGTGAGTCGCTTCATAGCATTCTTTCATTTACTTCCCACCTTTGAGGTTATCCTGGACCTAGAGGGCAGCTGTTATGGACTGAAGACAGCTAGAGGACAGGTCTAGTACCCATTCCTTTCATCCCAAGTAGCCTCAAGCCTGACTATCACAGCGGAGGTGTCATAAATAGGTTTTGTGTTCAATTCCTTGGCTCGTTTCATTTCAGATAATTTTAACATTCCAGTCGTCTTTAAAATTCACAAGGCAGGGCACGGAATGTAACGTGGACACGTGCATCATGAAGGATGCTAATATGGCAATTCAGCTCATAGCATTCTTTAATTTGCTTCCCACCTTTGAGGTTATCCTGGACCTAGAGGGCAGCTGTTATGGACTGAAGACAGCTAGAGGACAGGTCTAGTACCCATTCCTTTCATCCCAAGTAGCCTCAAGCCTGACTATGACACCAAGTGTTCTTTTGCTCCATTCGTCACGTGAACCTTTATTATGCCTTACCTCCTACCCC
This sequence comes from Ameiurus melas, assembly GCA_012411365.1. Lineage (NCBI taxonomy): Eukaryota > Metazoa > Chordata > Actinopteri > Siluriformes > Ictaluridae > Ameiurus > Ameiurus melas. The sequence goes on from CM022765.1 coordinate 28,623,730, forward strand.
TCTGTACCAAATAGTAGCTTCCCAACGCATGAAGCCGTTTTTCCGTTCAGGAGGTCTAACAATCAGGATGGGCTATGGAGGTTGACAGCGACTGTGCCGGCGCCAATTGGCGCCCACTACTCAACCCAAGGGTTCAGCGAGCATACCCCATACATGGGAAGAACTTCCTAGCTTCCGTCTGGGGGCCGGTGAGTCCATGTCACATGGCCATAAAAGGGGTACAATGCATACATCTACCTGTAAGAGCTAGAAAGTCTGTGTAGTGATTACTTACACAGTGTTGACACCTATCACATTGAAGATCAGATTTTGATTCCCTAAAAGGTAGGTTCATTTTTCATTAAATGTGACAGAATGAATTCCAAGGTGTGCTTTTGCTCAGTCCAGTGTAATTCTTTCTACCTCAGGTAAAATCAGATGATGTCAATAAAAATATGTCCATCTACAGCTGACACGCGGCACGAGGGTTTGTACCTGAACGGGGGGGGAAACCCCATTGGATTTCGAGTCCAACACCTTAAACACTCGGCCATCGCAGAGAGCGTAAGATAATAGGTTTGTGTGTTCAATTCCTTGGCTCGTTTCATTTCAGATAATTCCAACATTCCAGTCGTCTTTAAAATTCACAAGGCAGGGCACGGAGATGTAACGTGGACACGTGCATCATGAAGGATGCTAATATGGCATTTCAGCTCATAGCATTTTTGAATTTGTTTCCCATCTTTGGGGTTATCCTGGACCTAGAGGGCAGCTGTTATGGACTGAAGACAGCTAGAGGACAGGTCTAGTACCCATTCCTTTCATCCCAAGTAGCCTCAAGCCTGACTATGACACCAAGTGTTCTTTTGCTCCATTCGGTCACGTGAACCTTTATTATGCCTTACCTCCTACCCCTCTGTACCAAATAGTAGCTTCCACGACTGAAGCCGTTTCTCCGTTCAGGAGGTCTGACCATCAGGATGGGCTATGGAGGTTGACAGCGACTGTGCCGTGCGCCAATTGTGCGTCCACTACTCAACCCAAGGGTTCAGCGAGCATACCCCATACATGGGAAGAACTTCCTAGCTTCCGTCTGGGGGCCGTGAGTCAGCTCATAGCATTCTTTAATTTGCTTCCCACCTTTGAGGTTATCCTGGACCTAGAGGGCAGCTGTTATGGACTGAAGACAGCTAGAGGACAGGTCTAGTACCCATTCCTTTCATCCCAAGTAGCCTCAAGCCTGACTATGACACCAAGTGTTCTTTTGCTCCATTCGGTCACGTGAACCTTTATTATGCCTTACCTCCTACCCCTCTGTACCAAATAGTAGCTTCCACGACTGAAGCCGTTTCTCCGTTCAGGCGGTCTGACCATCGGGATGGGCTATGGAGGTTGACAGCGACAGTGCCGTCGCCAATTGTGCAGTCCACTACTCAACCCAAGGGTTCAGCGAGCGTACCCCATACATGGAAGAACTTCCTAGCTTCCGTCTGGGGGCCGTGGTCAGCTCATAGCATTCTTTAATTTGCTTCCCACCTTTGAGGTTATCCTGGACCTAGAGGGCAGCTGTTATGGACTGAAGACAGCTAGAGGACAGGTCTAGTACCCATTCCTTTCATCCCAAGTAGCCTCAAGCCTGACTATGACACCAAGTGTTCTTTTGCTCCATTCGGTCACGTGAACCTTTATTATGCCTTACCTCCTACCCCTCTGTACCAAATAGTAGCTTCCACGACTGAAGCCGTTTCTCCGTTCAGGCGGTCTGACCATCAGGATGGGCTATGGAGGTTGACAGCGACTGTGCCGTGCGCCAATTGTGCGTCCACTACTCAACCCAAGGGTTCAGCGAGCATACCCCATACATGGGAAGAACTTCCTAGCTTCCGTCTGGGGGCCGTGAGTCTATGTCACGTGGCCATAAAAGGGGTAAAATGCATACATCTACCTGTAAGAGCTGGAAAGTCTGTGTAGTGATTACTTACACAGTGTTGACACCTACCACATTGAAGATCAGATTTTGATTCCCTAAAAGGTAGGTTCATTTTTCATTAAATGTGACAGAATGAATTCCAAGGTGTGCTTTTGCTCAGTCCAGTGTAATTCTTTCTACCTCAGGTAAAATCAGATGATGTCAATATGCTCATCTACTGCTGACACGCTACGAGCAGGGTTTGAACCTGCGTGGGGAAACCCCATTGGATTTCGAGTCCAACGCCTTAACCTCTCGGCCATCGCAACGGAGGTGTCATAACTAGGTTTTGTGTTCAATTCCTTGGCTCGTTTCATTTCAGATAATTTTAACATTCCAGTCGTCTTTAAAATTCACAAGGCAGGGCACGGAATGTAACGTGGACACGTGCATCATGAAGGATGCTAATATGGCAATTCAGCTCATAGCATTCTTTAATTTGCTTCCCACCTTTGAGGTTATCCTGGACCTAGAGGGCAGCTGTTATGGACTGAAGACAGCTAGAGGACAGGTCTAGTACCCATTCCTTTCATCCCAAGTAGCCTCAAGCCTGACTATGACACCAAGTGTTCTTTTGCTCCATTCGGTCACGTGAACCTTTATTATGCCTTACCTCCTACCCCTCTGTACCAAATAGTAGCTTCCACGACTGAAGCCGTTTCTCCGTTCAGGCGGTCTGACCATCAGGATGGGCTATGGAGGTTGACAGCGACTGTGCCGTGCGCCAATTGTGCGTCCACTACTCAACCCAAGGGTTCAGCGAGCATACCCCATACATGGGAAGAACTTCCTAGCTTCCGTCTGGGGGCCGTGAGTCTATGTCACGTGGCCATAAAAGGGGTACAATGCATACATCTACCTGTAAGAGCTGGAAAGTCTGTGTAGTGATTACTTACACAGTGTTGACACCTACCACATTGAAGATCAGATTTTGATTCCCTAAAAGGTAGGTTCATTTTTCATTAAATGTGACAGAATGAATTCCAAGGTGTGCTTTTGCTCAGTCCAGTGTAATTCTTTCTACCTCAGGTAAAATCAGATGATGTCAATATGCTCATCTACTGCTGACATGCTACGAGAAGGGTTTGAACCTGCGTGGGGAAACCCCATTGGATTTCGAGTCCAACGCCTTAACCTCTCAACTATCACACGCGAGGTGTCAGTAAACAGGTTTTGTGTTCAATTCCTTGGCTCGTTTCATTTCAGATAATTTTAACATTCCAGTCGTCTTTAAAATTCACAAGGCAGGGCACGGAATGTAACGTGGACACGTGCATCATGAAGGATGCTAATATGGCAATTCAGCTCATAGCATTCTTTAATTTGCTTCCCACCTTTGAGGTTATCCTGGACCTAGAGGGCAGCTGTTATGGACTGAAGACAGCTAGAGGACAGGTCTAGTACCCATTCCTTTCATCCCAAGTAGCCTCAAGCCTGACTATGACACCAAGTGTTCTTTTGCTCCATTCGGTCACGTGAACCTTTATTATGCCTTACCTCCTACCCCTCTGTACCAAATAGTAGCTTCCACGACTGAAGCCGTTTCTCCGTTCAGGAGGTCTGACCATCAGGATGGGCTATGGAGGTTGACAGCGACTGTGCCGTGCGCCAATTGTGTGTCCACTACTCAACCCAAGGGTTCAGCGAGCATACCCCATACATGGGAAGAACTTCCTAGCTTCCGTCTGGGGGCCGTGAGTCTATGTCACGTGGCCATAAAAGGGGTACAATGCATACATCTACCTGTAAGAGCTGGAAAGTCTGTGTAGTGATTACTTACACAGTGTTGACACCTACCACATTGAAGATCAGATTTTGATTCCCTAAAAGGTAGGTTCATTTTTCATTAAATGTGACAGAATGAATTCCAAGGTGTGCTTTTGCTCAGTCCAGTGTAATTCTTTCTACCTCAGGTAAAATCAGATGATGTCAATATGCTCATCTGCTGCTGACAAGCTACGAGCAGGGTTTGAACCTGCGTGGGGAAACCCCATTGGATTTCGAGTCCAACGCCTTAACCTCTCGGCCATCGCAGCGGAGGTGTCATGAATAGGTTTTGTGTTCAATTCCTTGGCTCGTTTCATTTCAGATAATTTTAACATTCCAGTCGTCTTTAAAATTCACAAGGCAGGGCACGGAATGTAACGTGGACACGTGCATCATGAAGGATGCTAATATGGCATTTCAGCTCATAGCATTTTTGAATTTGCTTCCCATCTTTGGGGTTATCCTGGACCTAGAGGGCAGCTGTTATGGACTGAAGACAGCTAGAGGACAGGTCTAGTACCCATTCCTTTCATCCCAAGTAGCCTCAAGCCTGACTATGACACCAAGTGTTCTTTTGCTCCATTCGGTCACGTGAACCTTTATTATGCCTTACCTCCTACCCCTCTGTACCAAATAGTAGCTTCCACGACTGAAGCCGTTTCTCCGTTCAGGAGGTCTGACCATCAGGATGGGCTATGGAGGTTGACAGCGACTGTGCCGTGCGCCAATTGTGCGTCCACTACTCAACCCAAGGGTTCAGCGAGCATACCCCATACATGGGAAGAACTTCCTAGCTTCCGTCTGGGGGCCGTGAGTCAGCTCATAGCATTCTTTAATTTGCTTCCCACCTTTGAGGTTATCCTGGACCTAGAGGGCAGCTGTTATGGACTGAAGACAGCTAGAGGACAGGTCTAGTACCCATTCCTTTCATCCCAAGTAGCCTCAAGCCTGACTATGACACCAAGTGTTCTTTTGCTCCATTCGGTCACGTGAACCTTTATTATGCCTTACCTCCTACCCCTCTGTACCAAATAGTAGCTTCCACGACTGAAGCCGTTTCTCCGTTCAGGCGGTCTGACCATCAGGATGGGCTATGGAGGTTGACAGCGACTGTGCCGTGGCGCAATTGTGGTCCACTACTACCCAAGGGTTCAGCGAGCATACCCCATACATGGGAAGAACTTCCTAGCTTCCGTCTGGTGGCCGTGAGTCTATGTCACGTGGCCATAAAAGGAGTACAATGCATACATCTACCTGTAAGAGCTGGAAAGTCTGTGTAGTGATTACTTACACAGTGTTGACACCTACCACATTGAAGATCAGATTTTGATTCCCTAAAAGGTAGGTTCATTTTTCATTAAATGTGACAGAATGAATTCCAAGGTGTGCTTTTGCTCAGTCCAGTGTAATTCTTTCTACCTCAGGTAAAATCAGATGATGTCAATATGCTCATCTACTGCTGACATGCTACGAGCAGGGTTTGAACCTGCGTGGGGAAACCCCATTGGATTTCGAGTCCAACGCCTTAACCTCTCAACTATCACAACGGAGGTGTCGTAAACAGGTTTTGTGTTCAATTCCTTGGCTCGTTTCATTTCAGATAATTTTAACATTCCAGTCGTCTTTAAAATTCACAAGGCAGGGCGCAGATATGGCATGGACACGTGCATCATGAAGGATGCTAATATGGCAATTCAGCTCATAGCATTCTTTAATTTGCTTCCCACCTTTGAGGTTATCCTGGACCTAGAGGGCAGCTGTTATGGACTGAAGACAGCTAGAGGACAGGTCTAGTACCCATTCCTTTCATCCCAAGTAGCCTCAAGCCTGACTATGACACCAAGTGTTCTTTTGCTCCATTCGGTCACGTGAACCTTTATTATGCCTTACCTCCTACCCCTCTGTACCAAATAGTAGCTTCCACGACTCAAACCCGTTTCTCCGTTCAGGAGGTCTGACCATCAGGATGGGCTATGGAGGTTGACAGCGACTGTGCCGTCGCCAATTGTGTGTCCACTACTCAACCCAAGGGTTCAGCGAGCATACCCCATACATGGGAAGAACTTCCTAGCTTCCGTCTGGGGGCCGTGAGTCTATGTCACGTGGCCATAAAAGGGGTACAATGCATACATCTACCTGTAAGAGCTGGAAAGTCTGTGTAGTGATTACTTACACAGTGTTGATACCTACCACATTGAAGATCAGATTTTGATTCCCTAAAAGGTAGGTTCATTTTTCATTAAATGTGACAGAATGAATTCCAAGGTGTGCTTTTGCTCAGTCCAGTGTAATTCTTTCTACCTCAGGTAAAATCAGATGATGTCAATATGCTCATCTGCTGCTGACAGCTACTGCGAGCAGGGTTTGAACCTGCGTGGGGAAACCCCCATTGGATTTCGAGTCCAACGCCTTAACCTCTCGGCCACGCAGCGGGGTGTCATGAATAGGTTTTGTGTTCAATTCCTTGGCTCGTTTCATTTCAGATAATTCCAACATTCCAGTCGTCTTTAAAATTCACAAGGCAGGGCACGGAATGTAACGTGGACACGTGCATCATGAACGATGCTAATATGGCATTTCAGCTCATAGCATTTTTGAATTTGCTTCCCATCTTTGGGGTTATCCTGGACCTAGAGGGCAGCTGTTATGGACTGAAGACAGCTAGAGGACAGGTCTAGTACCCATTCCTTTCATCCCAAGTAGCCTCAAGCCTGACTATGACACCAAGTGTTCTTTTGCTCCATTCGGTCACGTGAACCTTTATTATGCCTTACCTCCTACCCTCTGTACCAAATAGTAGCTTCCACGACTGAAGCCGGTTCTCCGTTCAGGAGGTCTGACCATCAGGATGGGCTATGGAGGTTGACAGCGACTGTGCCGTGCGCCAATTGTGCGTCCACTACTCAACCCAAGGGTTCAGCGAGCGCACCCCCATACATGGGAAGAACTTCCTAGCTTCCGTCTGGGGGCCGTGAGTCAGCTCATAGCATTCTTTAATTTGCTTCCCACCTTTGAGGTTATCCTGGACCTAGAGGGCAGCTGTTATGGACTGAAGACAGCTAGAGGACAGGTCTAGTACCCATTCCTTTCATCCCAAGTAGCCTCAAGCCTGACTATGACACCAAGTGTTCTTTTGCTCCATTCGGTCACGTGAACCTTTATTATGCCTTACCTCCTACCCCTCTGTACCAAATAGTAGCTTCCACGACTGAAGCCGTTTCTCCGTTCAGGCGGTCTGACCATCAGGATGGGCTATGGAGGTTGACAGCGACTGTGCCGTGCGCCAATTGTGCGTCCACTACTCAACCCAAGGGTTCAGCGAGCATACCCCATACATGGGAAGAACTTCCTAGCTTCCGTCTGGGGGCCGTGAGTCTATGTCACGTGGCCATAAAAGGGGTACAATGCATACATCTACCTGTAAGAGCTGGAAAGTCTGTGTAGTGATTACTTACACAGTGTTGACACCTACCACATTGAAGATCAGATTTTGATTCCCTAAAAGGTAGGTTCATTTTTCATTAAATGTGACAGAATGAATTCCAAGGTGTGCTTTTGCTCAGTCCAGTGTAATTCTTTCTACCTCAGGTAAAATCAGATGATGTCAATATGCTCATCTGCTGCTGACAAGCTACGAGCAGGGTTTGAACCTGCGTGGGGAAACCCCATTGGATTTCGAGTCCAACGCCTTAACCTCTCGGCCATCGCAGCGGAGGTGTCATGAATAGGTTTTGTGTTCAATTCCTTGGCTCGTTTCATTTCAGATAATTCCAACATTCCAGTCGTCTTTAAAATTCACAAGGCGGGGACGCGAATGTAACGTGGACACGTGCATCATGAACGATGCTAATATGGCATTTCAGCTCATAGCATTTTTGAATTTGCTTCCCATCTTTGGGGTTATCCTGGACCTAAAGGGCAGCTGTTATGGACTGAAGACAGCTAGAGGACAGGTCTAGTACCCATTCCTTTCATCCCAAGTAGCCTCAAGCCTGACTATGACACCAAGTGTTCTTTTGCTCCATTCGGTCACGTGAACCTTTATTATGCCTTACCTCCTACCCCTGTGCCCAAATAGTAGCTTCCACGACTGAAGCCGTTTCTCCGTTCAGGAGGTCTGACCATCAGGATGGGCTATGGAGGTTGACAGCGACTGTGCCGTGCGCCAATTGTGCGTCCACTACTCAACCCAAGGGTTCAGCGAGCATACCCCATACATGGGAAGAACTTCCTAGCTTCCGTCTGGGGGCCGTGAGTCAGCTCATAGCATTCTTTAATTTGCTTCCCACCTTTGAGGTTATCCTGGACCTAGAGGGCAGCTGTTATGGACTGAAGACAGCTAGAGGACAGGTCTAGTACCCATTCCTTTCATCCCAAGTAGCCTCAAGCCTGACTATGACACCAAGTGTTCTTTTGCTCCATTCGGTCACGTGAACCTTTATTATGCCTTACCTCCTACCCCCTGCGGTACCAAATAGTAGCTTCCACGACTGAAGCCGTTTCTCCGTTCAGGAGGTCTGACCATCAGGATGGGCTATGGAGGTTGACAGCGACTGTGCCGTGCGCCAATTGTGTGTCCACTACTCAACCCAAGGGTTCAGCGAGCATACCCCATACATGGGAAGAACTTCCTAGCTTCCGTCTGGGGGCCGTGAGTCTATGTCACGTGGCCATAAAAGGGGTACAATGCATACATCTACCTGTAAGAGCTGGAAAGTCTGTGTAGTGATTACTTACACAGTGTTGACACCTACCACATTGAAGATCAGATTTTGATTCCCTAAAAGGTAGGTTCATTTTTCATCAAATGTGTCAGAATGAATTCCAAGGTGTGCTTTTGCTCAGTCCAGTGTAATTCTTTCTACCTCAGGTAAAATCAGATAATGTCAATATGCTCATCTACTGCTGACACGCTACGAGCAGGGTTTGAACCTGCGTGGGGAAACCCCATTGGATTTCGAGTCCAACGCCTTAACCTCTCGGCCATCGCAGCGGAGGTGTCATAAATAGGTTTTGTGTTCAATTCCTTGGCTCGTTTCATTTCAGATAATTTTAACATTCCAGTCGTCTTTAAAATTCACAAGGCAGGGCACGGAATGTAACGTGGACACGTGCATCATGAAGGATGCTAATATGGCAATTCAGCTCATAGCATTCTTTAATTTGCTTCCCACCTTTGAGGTTATCCTGGACCTAGAGGGCAGCTGTTATGGACTGAAGACAGCTAGAGGACAGGTCTAGTACCCATTCCTTTCATCCCAAGTAGCCTCAAGCCTGACTATGACACCAAGTGTTCTTTTGCTCCATTCGGTCACGTGAACCTTTATTATGCCTTACCTCCTACCCCTCTGTACCAAATAGTAGCTTCCACGACTGAAGCCGTTTCTCCGTTCAGGAGGTCTGACCATCAGGATGGGCTATGGAGGTTGACAGCGACTGTGCCGTCGCCCTGTGCGTCCACTACTCAACCCAAAGGGTTCAGCGAGCATACCCCATACATGGGAAGAACTCCTAGCTTCCGTCTGGGGGCCGTGAGTCAGCTCATAGCATTCTTTAATTTGCTTCCCACCTTTGAGGTTATCCTGGACCTAGAGGGCAGCTGTTATGGACTGAAGACAGCTAGAGGACAGGTCTAGTACCCATTCCTTTCATCCCAAGTAGCCTCAAGCCTGACTATGACACCAAGTGTTCTTTTGCTCCATTCGGTCACGTGAACCTTTATTATGCCTTACCTCCTACCCCTCTGTACCAAATAGTAGCTTCCACGACTGAAGCCGTTTCTCCGTTCAGGCGGTCTGACCATCAGGATGGGCTATGGAGGTTGACAGCGACTGTGCCGCGTCGCCAATTGGCGTGCCACTACTCAACCCAAGGGTTCACGAGAGCATACCCCATACATGGGAAGAACTTCCTAGCTTCCGTCTGGGGGCCGTGAGTCTATGTCACGTGGCCATAAAAGGGGTACAATGCATACATCTACCTGTAAGAGCTGGAAAGTCTGTGTAGTGATTACTTACACAGTGTTGACACCTACCACATTGAAGATCAGATTTTGATTCCCTAAAAGGTAGGTTCATTTTTCATTAAATGTGACAGAATGAATTCCAAGGTGTGCTTTTGCTCAGTCCAGTGTAATTCTTTCTACCTCAGGTAAAATCAGATGATGTCAATATGCTCGTCTACTGCTGACATGCTACGAGCAGGGTTTGAACCTGCGTGGGGAAACCCCATTGGATTTCGAGTCCAACGCCTTAACCTCTCAACTATCACAACGGAGGTGTCGTAAACAGGTTTTGTAAACAGGTTTTGTGTTCAATTCCTTGGCTCGTTTCATTTCAGATAATTTTAACATTCCAGTCGTCTTTAAAATTCACAAGGCAGGGCACGGAATGTAACGTGGACACGTGCATCATGAAGGATGCTAATATGGCAATTCAGCTCATAGCATTCTTTAATTTGCTTCCCACCTTTGAGGTTATCCTGGACCTAGAGGGCAGCTGTTATGGACTGAAGACAGCTAGAGGACAGGTCTAGTACCCATTCCTTTCATCCCAAGTAGCCTCAAGCCTGACTATGACACCAAGTGTTCTTTTGCTCCATTCGGTCACGTGAACCTTTATTATGCCTTACCTCCTACCCCTCTGTACCAAATAGTAGCTTCCACGACTGAAGCCGTTTCTCCGTTCAGGCGGTCTGACCATCAGGATGGGCTATGGAGGTTGACAGCGACTGTGCCGTGCGCCAATTGTGCGTCCACTACTCAACCCAAGGGTTCAGCGAGCATACCCCATACATGGGAAGAACTTCCTAGCTTCCGTCTGGGGGCCGTGAGTCTATGTCACGTGGCCATAAAAGGGGTACAATGCATACATCTACCTGTAAGAGCTGGAAAGTCTGTGTAGTGATTACTTACACAGTGTTGACACCTACCACATTGAAGATCAGATTTTGATTCCCTAAAAGGTAGGTTCATTTTTCATTAAATGTGACAGAATGAATTCCAAGGTGTGCTTTTGCTCAGTCCAGTGTAATTCTTTCTACCTCAGGTAAAATCAGATGATGTCAATATGCTCATCTGCTGCTGACACGCTACGAGCAGGGTTTGAACCTGCGTGGGGAAACCCCATTGGATTTCGAGTCCAACGCCTTAACCTCTCGGCCATCGCAGCGGAGGTGTCATGAATAGGTTTTGTGTTCAATTCCTTGGCTCGTTTCATTTCAGATAATTCCAACATTCCAGTCGTCTTTAAAATTCACAAGGCAGGGCACGGAATGTAACGTGGACACGTGCATCATGAACGATGCTAATATGGCATTTCAGCTCATAGCATTTTTGAATTTGCTTCCCATCTTTGGGGTTATCCTGGACCTAGAGGGCAGCTGTTATGGACTGAAGACAGCTAGAGGACAGGTCTAGTACCCATTCCTTTCATCCCAAGTAGCCTCAAGCCTGACTATGACACCAAGTGTTCTTTTGCTCCATTCGGTCACGTGAACCTTTATTATGCCTATACCTACCCCTCTGTACCAAATAGTAGCTTCCACGACTGAAGCCGTTTCTCCGTTCAGGAGGTCTGACCATCAGGATGGGCTATGGAGGTTGACAGCGACTGTGCCGTGCGCCAATTGTGCGTCCACTACTCAACCCAAGGGTTCAGCGAGCATACCCCATACATGGGAAGAACTTCCTAGCTTCCGTCTGGGGGCCGTGAGTCAGCTCATAGCATTCTTTAATTTGCTTCCCACCTTTGAGGTTATCCTGGACCTAGAGGGCAGCTGTTATGGACTGAAGACAGCTAGAGGACAGGTCTAGTACCCATTCCTTTCATCCCAAGTAGCCTCAAGCCTGACTATGACACCAAGTGTTCTTTTGCTCCATTCGGTCACGTGAACCTTTATTATGCCTTACCTCCTACCCCTCTGTACCAAATAGTAGCTTCCACGACTGAAGCCGTTTCTCCGTTCAGGCGGTCTGACCATCAGGATGGGCTATGGAGGTTGACAGCGACTGTGCCGTGCGCCAATTGTGCGTCCACTACTCAACCCAAGGGTTCAGCGAGCATACCCCATACATGGGAAGAACTTCCTAGCTTCCGTCTGGGGGCCGTGAGTCTATGTCACGTGGCCATAAAAGGGGTACAATGCATACATCTACCTGTAAGAGCTGGAAAGTCTGTGTAGTGATTACTTACACAGTGTTGACACCTACCACATTGAAGATCAGATTTTGATTCCCTAAAAGGTAGGTTCATTTTTCATTAAATGTGACAGAATGAATTCCAAGGTGTGCTTTTGCTCAGTCCAGTGTAATTCTTTCTACCTCAGGTAAAATCAGATGATGTCAATATGCTCATCTACTGCTGACATGCTACGAGCAGGGTTTGAACCTGCGTGGGGAAACCCCATTGGATTTCGAGTCCAACGCCTTAACCTCTCAACTATCACAACGGAGGTGTCGTAAACAGGTTTTGTGTTCAATTCCTTGGCTCGTTTCATTTCAGATAATTTTAACATTCCAGTCGTCTTTAAAATTCACAAGGCAGGGCACGGAATGTAACGTGGACACGTGCATCATGAAGGATGCTAATATGGCAATTCAGCTCATAGCATTCTTTAATTTGCTTCCCACCTTTGAGGTTATCCTGGACCTAGAGGGCAGCTGTTATGGACTGAAGACAGCTAGAGGACAGGTCTAGTACCCATTCCTTTCATCCCAAGTAGCCTCAAGCCTGACTATGACACCAAGTGTTCTTTTGCTCCATTCGGTCACGTGAACCTTTATTATGCCTTACCTCCTACCCCTCTGTACCAAATAGTAGCTTCCACGACTGAAGCCGTTTCTCCGTTCAGGAGGTCTGACCATCAGGATGGGCTATGGAGGTTGACAGCGACTGTGCCGTGCGCCAATTGTGTGTCCACTACTCAACCCAAGGGTTCAGCGAGCATACCCCATACATGGGAAGAACTTCCTAGCTTCCGTCTGGGGGCCGTGAGTCTATGTCACGTGGCCATAAAAGGGGTACAATGCATACATCTACCTGTAAGAGCTGGAAAGTCTGTGTAGTGATTACTTACACAGTGTTGACACCTACCACATTGAAGATCAGATTTTGATTCCCTAAAAGGTAGGTTCATTTTTCATTAAATGTGACAGAATGAATTCCAAGGTGTGCTTTTGCTCAGTCCAGTGTAATTCTTTCTACCTCAGGTAAAATCAGATGATGTCAATATGCTCATCTACTGCTGACACGCTACGAGCAGGGTTTGAACCTGCGTGGGGAAACCCCATTGGATTTCGAGTCCAACGCCTTAACCTCTCGGCCATCGCAGCGGAGGTGTCATAAATAGGTTTTGTGTTCAATTCCTTGGCTCGTTTCATTTCAGATAATTTTAACATTCCAGTCGTCTTTAAAATTCACAAGGCAGGGCACGGAATGTAACGTGGACACGTGCATCATGAAGGATGCTAATATGGCAATTCAGCTCATAGCATTCTTTAATTTGCTTCCCACCTTTGAGGTTATCCTGGACCTAGAGGGCAGCTGTTATGGACTGAAGACAGCTAGAGGACAGGTCTAGTACCCATTCCTTTCATCCCAAGTAGCCTCAAGCCTGACTATGACACCAAGTGTTCTTTTGCTCCATTCGGTCACGTGAACCTTTATTATGCCTTACCTCCTACCCCTCTGTACCAAATAGTAGCTTCCACGACTGAAGCCGTTTCTCCGTTCAGGAGGTCTGACCATCAGGATGGGCTATGGAGGTTGACAGCGACTGTGCCGTGCGCCAATTGTGCGTCCACTACTCAACCCAAGGGTTCAGCGAGCATACCCCATACATGGGAAGAACTTCCTAGCTTCCGTCTGGGGGCCGTGAGTCAGCTCATAGCATTCTTTAATTTGCTTCCCACCTTTGAGGTTATCCTGGACCTAGAGGGCAGCTGTTATGGACTGAAGACAGCTAGAGGACAGGTCTAGTACCCATTCCTTTCATCCCAAGTAGCCTCAAGCCTGACTATGACACCAAGTGTTCTTTTGCTCCATTCGGTCACGTGAACCTTTATTATGCCTTACCTCCTACCCCTCTGTACCAAATAGTAGCTTCCACGACTGAAGCCGTTTTTCCGTTCAGGAGGTCTAACAATCAGGATGGGCTATGGAGGTTGACAGCGACTGTGCCGTGCGCCAATTGTGCGTCCACTACTCAACCCAAGGGTTCAGCGAGCATACCCCATACATGGGAAGAACTTCCTAGCTTCCGTCTGGGGGCCGTGAGTCAGCTCATAGCATTCTTTAATTTGCTTCCCACCTTTGAGGTTATCCTGGACCTAGAGGGCAGCTGTTATGGACTGAAGACAGCTAGAGGACAGGTCTAGTACCCATTCCTTTCATCCCAAGTAGCCTCAAGCCTGACTATGACACCAAGTGTTCTTTTGCTCCATTCGGTCACGTGAACCTTTATTATGCCTTACCTCCTACCCCTCTGTACCAAATAGTAGCTTCCACGACTGAAGCCGTTTCTCCGTTCAGGCGGTCTGACCATCAGGATGGGCTATGGAGGTTGACAGCGACTGTGCCGTGCGCCAATTGTGCGTCCACTACTCAACCCAAGGGTTCAGCGAGCATACCCCATACATGGGAAGAACTTCCTAGCTTCCGTCTGGGGGCCGTGAGTCTATGTCACGTGGCCATAAAAGGGGTACAATGCATACATCTACCTGTAAGAGCTGGAAAGTCTGTGTAGTGATTACTTACACAGTGTTGACACCTACCACATTGAAGATCAGATTTTGATTCCCTAAAAGGTAGGTTCATTTTTCATTAAATGTGACAGAATGAATTCCAAGGTGTGCTTTTGCTCAGTCCAGTGTAATTCTTTCTACCTCAGGTAAAATCAGATGATGTCAATATGCTCGTCTACTACTGACAAGCAACGAGCAGGGTTTGAACCTGCGTGGGGAAACCCCATTGGATTTCGAGTCCAACGCCTTAACCTCTCAACTATCACAACGGAGGTGTCGTAAACAGGTTTTGTGTTCAATTCCTTGGCTCGTTTCATTTCAGATAATTTTAACATTCCAGTCGTCTTTAAAATTCACAAGGCAGGGCACGGAATGTAACGTGGACACGTGCATCATGAAGGATGCTAATATGGCAATTCAGCTCATAGCATTCTTTAATTTGCTTCCCACCTTTGAGGTTATCCTGGACCTAGAGGGCAGCTGTTATGGACTGAAGACAGCTAGAGGACAGGTCTAGTACCCATTCCTTTCATCCCAAGTAGCCTCAAGCCTGACTATGACACCAAGTGTTCTTTTGCTCCATTCGGTCACGTGAACCTTTATTGCTGCCCTACCCCTACCCCTCTGTACCAAATAGTAGCTTCCACGACTGAAGCCGTTTCTCCGTTCAGGAGGTCTGACCATCAGGATGGGCTATGGAGGTTGACAGCGACTGTGCCGTGCGCCAATTGTGTGTCCACTACTCAACCCAAGGGTTCAGCGAGCATACCCCATACATGGGAAGAACTTCCTAGCTTCCGTCTGGGGGCCGTGAGTCTATGTCACGTGGCCATAAAAGGGGTACAATGCATACATCTACCTGTAAGAGCTGGAAAGTCTGTGTAGTGATTACTTACACAGTGTTGATACCTACCACATTGAAGATCAGATTTTGATTCCCTAAAAGGTAGGTTCATTTTTCATTAAATGTGACAGAATGAATTCCAAGGTGTGCTTTTGCTCAGTCCAGTGAAATTCTTTCTACCTCAGGTAAAATCAGATGATGTCAATATGCTCATCTGCTGCTGACACGCTACGAGCAGGGTTTGAACCTGCATGGGGAAACCCCATTGGAATTCGAGTCCAACGCCTTAACCTCTCGGCCATCGCAGCGGAGGTGTCATGAAAAGGTTTTGTGTTCAATTCCTTGGCTCGTTTCATTTCAGATAATTTTAACATTCCAGTCGTCTTTAAAATTCACAAGGCAGGGCACGGAATGTAACGTGGACACGTGCATCATGAAGGATGCTAATATGGCAATTCAGCTCATAGCATTCTTTAATTTGCTTCCCACCTTTGAGGTTATCCTGGACCTAGAGGGCAGCTGTTATGGACTGAAGACAGCTAGAGGACAGGTCTAGTACCCATTCCTTTCATCCCAAGTAGCCTCAAGCCTGACTATGACACCAAGTGTTCTTTTGCTCCATTCGGTCACGTGAACCTTTATTATGCCTTACCTCCTACCCCTCTGTACCAAATAGTAGCTTCCACGACTAAAGCCGTTTCTCCGTTCAGGAGGTCTGACCATCAGGATGGGCTATGGAGGTTGACAGCGACTGTGCCGTGCGCCAATTGTGCGTCCACTACTCAACCCAAGGGTTCAGCGAGCATACCCCATACATGGGAAGAACTTCCTAGCTTCCGTCTGGGGGCCGTGAGTCAGCTCATAGCATTCTTTAATTTGCTTCCCACCTTTGAGGTTATCCTGGACCTAGAGGGCAGCTGTTATGGACTGAAGACAGCTAGAGGACAGGTCTAGTACCCATTCCTTTCATCCCAAGTAGCCTCAAGCCTGACTATGACACCAAGTGTTCTTTTGCTCCATTCGGTCACGTGAACCTTTATTATGCCTTACCTCCTACCCCTCTGTACCAAATAGTAGCTTCCACGACTGAAGCCGTTTCTCCGTTCAGGAGGTCTAACAATCAGGATGGGCTATGGAGGTTGACAGCGACTGTGCCGTGCGCCAATTGTGCGTCCACTACTCAACCCAAGGGTTTAGCGAGCATACCCCATACATGGGAAGAACTTCCTAGCTTCCGTCTGGGGGCCGTGAGTCTATGTCACATGGCCATAAAAGGGGTACAATGCATACATCTACCTGTAAGAGCTAGAAAGTCTGTGTAGTGATTACTTACACAGGGTTGACACCTATCACATTGAAGATCAGATTTTGATTCCCTAAAAGGTAGGTTCATTTTTCATTAAATGTGACAGAATGAATTCCAAGGTGTGCTTTTGCTCAGTCCAGTGTAATTCTTTCTACCTCAGGTAAAATCAGACGATGTCAATAAAAATATGTCCATCTACAGCTGACACGCTGCGAGCAGGGTTTGAACCTGCATGGGGAAACCCCATTGGATTTCGAGTCCAACACCTTAAACACTCGGCCATCGCAGCAGAGGCGTAAGAAATAGGTTTTGTGTTCAATTCCTTGGCTCGTTTCATTTCAGATAATTCCAACATTCCAGTCGTCTTTAAAATTCACAAGGCAGGGCACGGAATGTAACGTGGACACGTGCATCATGAAGGATGCTAATATGGCATTTCAGCTCATAGCATTTTTGAATTTGCTTCCCATCTTTGGGGTTATCCTGGACCTAGAGGGCAGCTGTTATGGACTGAAGACAGCTAGAGGACAGGTCTAGTACCCATTCCTTTCATCCCAAGTAGCCTCAAGCCTGACTATGACACCAAGTGTTCTTTTGCTCCATTCGGTCACGTGAACCTTTATTATGCCTTACCTCCTACCCCTCTCTACCAAATAGTAGCTTCCACGACTGAAGCCGTTTCTCCATTCAGGAGGTCTGACAATCAGGATGGGCTATGGAGGTTGACAGCGACTGTGCCGTGCGCCAATTGTGCGTCCACTACTCAACCCAAGGGTTCAGCGAGCAACTTTTACAGAAAGGAGGTTTTGACAACATATTCACCTACGGCTGCCACACAGCAAGCAAGGTTTGAATCCTTGTGGGGAAAACCCCATCGGATTTCAGGCCTAACAACCTAACCTCTAGGATATCTCTGAAGAGGTGATTGAAGCTGGCTTTATGTGCATTTCCTTGGCTCGTTACATTTCTGTTAATTCTAACATGCCAATTATCTTTACAAGTTGTTGTTCTTATTATGCTTAGTGAGTGGTAAAAGCTTTACCATAATTTCAAATAATTCATTAGGAAACTGCACAGAGCAAGGTTTGAACACAAAGCAACTTCAACAGCCTTTAAGGCCAATGATTTAACCATTCAGCCATCTCATCACACCCACAACAGAAAGTTATGTACAATTCCTTGCCTGCAATGACTGTCAATTTTCACAATCATACACAGGGGGTTTAGAATGTCCATGTTTGTGCAACTGTATTGTGTGTTCTTTGCTTGTATAGCGAACAGTTTCTCTGCTTATCATGTGCAAGACGGACTGAATTCCTTTACATAGAGACCCTTTTTTTCCCATTACACATGGCAGTATAACTCTATCTCAAATTGTAGTGGGCCACATAAGGAGCACAATGTATATGTCTGCCTGAGGTTATAAGGTGTTTTAAAGGTATTTATTGTTATGCTCTATATTATCGTACAGGTTCCGGACCCAGGTGCCAGAAAGCCCCTGCACAGTTTAGTGTTTCATCCAACACAGCTGATTTAAATAGTCCACTAATAGGTGAAAGAAGGCATTACAGTCCTAGAAGAAATTTTACTGTCCATTTCAGAGTTCTAAATGACATGGAATGGTCAGAGGTTAAGAAAAGACACGCTGGGCTATAAATACATTTCCCTGCTCCAATGATCAACCTTTTTCATCCACATTTTTTTGTAGCTTTCAGTTCCTGCAGAAAGAGCTCAGCAGGTGCGTTCACAACGACAGGAGGAGAAATAAAAAACAAAACCCCATGTTAGCATTGGCTCACTGCAAGCAGGACTCAAACCTGCACAGGGTCATCCCATAGGCTTAAAGGCTTATTATTATTATTATTATTTTTTTTTTTTTACAGCACAGCCTCTGTACAGAATCCGCACAATAGATTCTCTGCCTCCTGCAATTAACCAGCATCCCAAATGTGGGAACACTTGCTTGTTGGCCCATCCTGTGTGCTCTTTATTAGTACAGTGAACAGTATCTCAGCCTCGTACACAGAAGATCAAGGTGGTTTCTTCCTCATTTAGAATTCCTAACTTGTAAACTCCTTTCTCTGAAGCATATAGATGAGGATGAAAACTTATGGATATTTTGGGACGTGCCAACTTTCATAGATATACATAAACCCCATAACTGCATGATTCTCGTAAACAGGGTCCATATTAGATAATTTGTCCAAACAGGAACACAAAAGACTTAAATCTGGATAATTTCCCTGTTTTTAATGATATAAAGAAACAGCTGAAATACAACAGTAAACAATTGCAGATTGTGTGAATGCACGAGATGGTAAGTTGTTTAACAATCATTTTATGCTCCAAACTAGAAAGAAGCTGAATAATTTAACCATCTCAAGGTATATTCCATAATCTAGCTGTTAACTGATTAACAAGTAAATTAACTGACAGCACAGAAGTTTGAAGAAACAACATTAAGGAGAAACAGACAGTGATGCATGATTAATGTATTATATACAAAGAAGTTTCATTTGAGGAAGTGTGCATTTAGCGTCCTCTCCTGGAGGCCCCACCCCTTCCTCTTGCAAATTTTCCTCCCTTAACTTTTTTCCGCACACCGCTTGATTGTTCAGCGTCATCGCCTTCGTCTCTTCCCCTCCTTTTCCTATTTTCTCCCTGCTCCTTCATCTCCTGTGAAGAGGGAAAGATGTAGGAAGAAAAAAGAAAAGGGAAAGAGACAGATGAAGAGAGGTTAGTATTACAGTTGTCATCTAGAATTCAGTGTTTGAGACAAATAACACACTTATTAATCTGAATAGGTCAATTTGCATGTGAATACAGACAATTTTAAGTGTTAATCATAAAAAAATGTACAAAAAAAAGAGAGACATACAAGTCGAGCGAATCTCTGTGCCTCGCTCACTCGCTCCACTAGCATCATCACTTCCTCTTCCTGTGTGGGGAAAGCAGGAAGTTTCTTCCCAATCAGAGTTTCGATACGCTGGAAAAGTTCCACATCATACCTGAAGACAAAACACACAACATTCAGCAGTGAGAAAGCTGCACTTTTATCTATTGACAATCCATGATTTACACAATGTGTTGTTTTTTTTTTATTGATGGTTAAGATCCCCCCCGTGCTGTATGTGTTCATTTAATTTGATCAGTTGCTTTTTATCTATTCTAAATTATTTGATCTGTGTTAAATGTAATCCATTCACAAAGAGTAGAGTACTGTCCTGTTTAGATTTATTGTGGTTTATTTATAGTGTTAAAAAGCATTAGGTATTTACAGACTGTGTGAGGTGTGATTTATTAGCAGGGTGAGATTTGTGACTGATTAAAAACGGTTTATGAACAGTGTGTTGAGCATGCTTTGTTGGATTACTGTGTAACGAATGTGATGGATTTTCCAGATCGTCCTGCTCGGGCCGTTCTGCCCACACGGTGGATGTAGTCCTGAAACACACGCACGCACAAAATTTACAACCAGCCCACATACACTGATGGAATACATAACAATACCAGTCTTTTTTTTTTTTTTTAAATAAACTTTAGTGGTCTGTGGTGTATATCTATATGTCTGTGTTGACTAATGTTTTTGTTTTACCTTGGAGTGTGTGGGGATGTCGAAGTTGATGACACAGTCTACATGTGGAATGTCTAACCCACGAGAGGCCACGTCTGTCGCCAGCAGCACAGATCGAGACTTCGACTTAAACTTATTCAGAGTACCTAGACGTTTATTCTACACATAACACAAACAACACAAAGCAGTGAGTCCATCCCCAGGTGTGTAACAGTGGATGTGTTTTTATCTTCTCAAAGAGGCAACAATGCATTTACACAAGTCTACAATATGTATATCTGAGGGGCATGCAGCAGTCCCGGTCCCCACTAAGGGGCATGCAGCAGTCCACAGTCCCCACTAAGGGGCACAAAGTACAACAAAAGAAGTACGAGTGTATCAAATGTGTAGGTGCGTACCTGACTCATTTGACCATGGAGTGGGATGGCGGTGATTCCCAGGTTCCTCAGTAACAGCGTCACCCGTTGTGTGTTGTTACAAGTACCGCAGAAAACCATGAACGAATTCCCAGCTAATTCATTCAGTATGGAGACTAGGTAGCAGTCCTAAAACACACACACACACACAGTAAGTGAGTGGGTATGCAATCTTGTGTTTAAATTAAGGTTGTGATTATTAGTTACAATGTATGAGCACCACCTGACTTTCTAAAATGATCAGGTAAATACACCCCCATCTATTAACATCTACCCATTCACTTCCCCCAATCAGTTGGTTAATTTCGTGAAATAAGGATATTGTTATACTAGATCATCTTTCTGGTTAATTTTCAAACAGGAACACCCCCCAATTCTAAATATATAATGTTTTTGCTGTTTCCTTGTTGTGAGTTACCTTATATTTAGCCGGGAGAAATACGTAATATTGCTGCAGCTTTTCCACTGTGGCGTATTTGGTAGAAACGGTGCATTTCACCGGATCCTTTAAGGCAGCTCTCTGCAATTTCTGGACCTATACACACACGTTCAGAAATGGATAGTGCACATTCATCAGTATTTATCAGCAGTAACTGAGTCTCACTAGAATTGTAATATGAATGAGAAATTAAGTGTGTGTACCTTCTTGGTCATGGTGGCAGAAAACAGGAATGTGTGCCTCTCTCTGGGAATCACCTTCAGAATATTATCCACCTGAGAGACAGAAAGAAGGTTTGAAGCTCAGAATGTGAGAAACAGCTTTATCCGTATCGTGTGTAATCATGATTTACCTCAGACTCAAAGTCCATGTTGAGGATCCGATCTGCTTCGTCCATGACCAAGAACTTCAGAGCTCGAAGGTTAAAGCCCTTTGTGTTCTCTAGATGGTCAATTAATCTACCAGGAGTAGCTAATATATACATACACACACACACACACACACACACACACACACAGAGAAACAGTTTAAATTCTTAAGGTTCTCGAGGGAGTGTTCTCAAGGTGAAATGGGAGTAACTGACTGACACACACTCACCAATCACAACATGGGGTTTCTTAGCCAGCACCATCGACTGTGACATGATGTCAATTCCACCAACGATGACGGCTGTATGAAACACACGGTAATTGTTAAAAATTCTCTCTCATGAAAAGAGAACACATGAAATGCAATATGGATTATCCCACAGCGCTGCTGAATTCTGGATTGTGATTGGGCAGAAGGTGCTCTACAACAGCAGCTCTGACAGTAGCACAAGTTTATATTAACGCGCTCGGTTTAACACATTATTGTTTCTATAGTAACATGGAGAGCGGACGCTGTGACGGACCTGTCTTGACCCCGATGCTGGAACCCAGGGCTTCAAACTGTTCTGAGATCTGGAAGGCGAGCTCTCGGGTGGGCGTCAGGACGAGCGTGTGGAGACGCTGAGGAGAAGAGAGCAGAGACTGCAGGATGGGCAGAGCGAACGCACCCGTTTTCCCCGAACCCGTCTCGGCCAGACCGATCACATCTCTCCCTAAAAGAGAGACAGACACCCAGAGTGAGACACAGAGACAGACGTACAGAGTGAGCCAGACACACACAGAGCAAGAGAAAGAGGAACAGACTGAGACAGACACACATACAGACTGAGACAGATAGAGAAAGACACGCACAGAGCGAGACAGACACGCAGAGAGCGACAGATAGAGAAACATACAGACAGACACACATACAGACTGAGACAGATAGAGAGACACAGAGTGAGACAGATAGAGAGACACAGACAGCGAGACACACAGTGAGACAGAAAGAGACACACAGACACAGAAAGCGAGACACACAGAGACACAGAGAGAGAGACACAGTGAGACAGAGAGTGAGACAGATAGAGACACACAGAGACACAGACAGATAGAGACACACAGAGACACAGAGTGAGACAGATAGATACAGAGTGAGACAGATAGACACAGAGAGACGCACAGAGACACAGATAGAGACACACAGAGAGATGCACAGAAACACAGATAGAGAGACACAGAGACAGAGTGAGACAGAGATACACACAGACAGATAGAGAGACAGAGAGATGCACAGAGACACAGATAGAGATACACAGAGAGATGCACAGAGACACAGATAGAGATACACAGAGAGATGCACAGAGACACAGATAGAGAGATACACAGAGACACAGTGAGACAGAGATACACACAGACACAGACAGATAGAGAGACAGAGAGACGCACAGAGACACAGATAGAGATACACACAGAGAGACGCACAGAGACACAGATAGAGAGATACACAGAGACACAGACAGATAGAGAGACAGAGAGACGCACAGAGACACAGATAGAGATACACAGAGAGACGCACAGAGACACAGAGTGAGACATAGAGATACACACCTAGAGACAGACGGAGAGAGACACAGGATTTTGGAGATAACACACGAGTCTCACCTTGAAGAGCGACAGGAATCGCCTCTATCTGAATCTTGGTAGGACTTTTCCATCCCAACTGATCACACGCCTCACACAGGACCTCTGTTACTCCCTACCACACACACACACACACACACACACACACACACACACACACGTAATGCTGTTACATCGCTCGGTATCTCTAACTCATTTCCGGTGTGTATAAATGTTAATAATCCTCTTTACCAGGTCTTTAAAGCTCTTTGTCGGCTCCTCCGCGTTTATAACATTAACGTCATCCTCATTTAATTCCGCAGAAACTTCTGTAGTGCAGGTTTCAGCTCTGTCCGGTGAATCCGCCATGTTTCAGGACCAACGTGTTGTGAAGACGAACTGCGCAAGAGCGGAAGTGACAAAGCGTGGCCGCAATGCCCTATGGGTAATGACGTTCCCATGGATGCGCGTGGCAAAAACAAATAAATAAATAAATAAGCGTTAAAACACCGCGACATAAAACGTTTACTTGTTTTTTTTTTAAATATAAAAATGTATTATTAAAACTTTATTAGCTGCACAAATGATTTAAAATATTCTGATAAGTTTGAGGCTGATTAATACAGTATAATTAGGACGCATAATTCCTGCTGTAAAGTATGGTTTAGTCCTACCGCCAGAGAATCACCTTTCACATCTCCTCCATACAGACCTGTTTACTGTAGATGTCCGAGTAAATATGAAGACTTCTCTGGACTGATTTATTGTTTATTTTCAATAAATAATTCAAATCAGCAGAGAAAAACAAACAGAAAAGCACAGGGAAAAAGTCAGAGGGTTTTGGTGTTTATTTTAGTTCAGAAACAATCACATTATTCCATCTCCAACTCTGACACTAAACATCTACATACAGAAAAACAAACTCAATATAAAAATGGTGCTTCAAACTCCTGTAAGGACCGAATCGCGCTGTTGATCTCACAAACAAAAGGTTCAATTAATGGATGCTAGCATAGAAATGAAATGCTAACGCCTACCTCGCCTCTTCGACCATTCATCTTTCACCTTTCCCACCCCACCCCCCTTTGTCTCACAATAACCCCTCCATCTCTCTCATGAATGCCTCGTAGACCTGGTCCTTCGTCTTCATGCTGGGAGGGGCGGAGCTTGAGCCGGGCTTGGCAAGATTTGCTGAGGGCATTGCTTTGAGACCGTGCCCGACCCTCTCCTCTTCCCTCCTCCCTCCTTTCTCGGTGGACATGGCCCCCTGTGGGCCCATTCGTTCTCGGCGCACACGTAGTGCCGTAGGAACAAATCTCGTCACTTCTGCTTTGGGGTTGATGATCTGCGGTTTTGCAGATATAGTGGCAGCGCCCGATTGGCCTGCAGCGCCGGGGACGCTCGTGATGTTGGCGCGCTTCTCTATGGTGTGGGTGGCGGGATTGACAGGTGTGGGAACGGTACCTGGAGGGGGGGGCATCTGCAGAGACGACGGGCGGATGGAGAGAGAGAGAGAAGGTGGAGCTAAGATGGAGGGATCGCTGGAGGAAGATGTGGCAGAGGAACTTGGCGGCTTCTGACGAGGAACGATGCTGGGAGGGGCGCTCAGGATGTTGGGGTTCAGAGGGGGCGGGAACATGGAGAGAGGCGGAGCCATCCGTGGAGGACCAGCGCGAGGAGGAGGGGGAGGAATTCCTACAGGAAAAACGTGAGCATGCGTGCGCGCACGCACACACACACAGAAAAACAGGTTAAGGACAGAAATGAAAACAGACATGCAGTACAGCTTAACTTGAGCCACTGGTAAGAATGACCAATGTTTTTGGGGTACTTCTTTACTATAGTATTAAAGTCAAATTTTTTCCAGTTTCTTAGTACGTCTGTATAATTGACTTGAGGGGTATGAAGAAAAGCTAGACTCCCATTTTTAAGGATATATGAGCCTTATAAAGACTAGTAATAATACTAACAACACACACCTGGTGGCGCTGGGGGAGGCAGCCTGGGAGGAGGTCCTCTTGGAGGTGGACCCGGAGGAAGGCCTGGTGGTGGGCCAGGGGGTGGGCCTGGAGGTCGCCCAGGAGGGGGACCAGGGGGCAACATACGAGGCATCGGCCCCCTCAGCGCACCAGGTAGATTTGGAGGTCTGAGGAATGGAGGGGCACCTGTAGATACGAACACAATTCAAAACACTCAATTTTTCCTTCATCTAGTTGGATTGAATTCCGGCACACTGATATTCCTGACTCACCTGGTGGAGGCCCAGGAGGCGGACCTGAGGGTGGGCCTGGAGGCCTCATTGGAGGAGCAGGGGGAGGTCCTAAAGGAGGAGGGCCGGTAATTGGCGGTGGCTGCAGATGAGGTGGTGGCTGCTGCTGTGGTGGAGGAGCTCCCATTGGTGCTGACGGTGGTGGGAGCCTGTTCAGCGAGGGAGCTGATTGGCTGTCGCCAGGGGGTTCCAAGGTCTCGCTGTCGGACTGATCGGAGTCTGTGTACTCCTCCTCTTCAACCTCCTCCTCTTCCTCTGGAATCGACTGACCTACACACACACACAGATTACTATAAAGACCCTAGATATCCATGGTATAGACCTAGACAGCTTTCAGCAAAGAACATCACCATATTTGTTTCTTCATTTGAGTCAAATAGCCTGATCTAGCTAGATAATGTAACTAGCTGCTGTTTGCAGTCTTACAAGTAGCATGTTTGCAGAAAGTTTGACTGCCATGCTTTTATTTGTGAAAGTAATCCAGTTCAAGAGTTCACATGACAAATTGTTTCTCCACATAAGAGAGAGAGAGAGAGCGCGAGTACCTGCCATCCTCAACATCATGGCCTGTAGAGGTGTGATAGCCTTCGTTTTCTTCACAACCCTTTTCTTTCGCTTCTTCCCCGGCTGTGGAATATCGGCAAAACGCACAGTGCGACCTAAACACCACATAAACCACATAAACATGAGCACCACATGCAGTACAACACAAACCATCCCAAAGCAATTCTCTCTCTTTCTGACCTCTTTCTCTCTCCTCATCCCTCTCTCGTTCATCCTGTCGGCTTCCCATGCCCCTCTTCTCCGACAGCTCATCCCCCTCTCCGTCACTCTGGTCATCCGATTCACTGTCTTCCTCTCCTCCCTCTGAGCCGCTATCGCTGTCTCGATCAGCCATGTCCACATCAGCCTCGCCTCCTGTACCTAACACAAGCAAACATCATGTGACCGAGCTGTGAATGTATAAGAGGGTTAGTAGTGTGACTCAGACAATTGTTCTTAATCCTAAACTCCACATACAATCAACTAGAGCTAAGTGACTAGTTAGAAACAACTCAGGCTCTGGTCTTAAGATCTTGAAGTGACGGGTGTGGAAAGGGCAAGTAAACTGTGAGCCTGGGGGACCTGTCACGTATATGACTTGTTCTAGATCTGCGAAGATGATAGCAAGCACGTTCTAAATAGGCCGATTTTTGTCCATGTTTTTTGGAAGCAGAACTTTGGTGTTGTGGTTTCAAGTCAACAAAGGGTCTAGAGGAATCTAGTCTTGGTATTCTGGTGACTTAAGGGATATGATTTAGAGACATCTCTATAGGCTTTTGTCTATGAAGACTAGGAGGTCTTAAGGGGCTGGAACTTGATACGTCTGGTCTTGGTTTTTTAGATGTCGGACCTCAGCATATCTAGTCTTGGTCTTAAGGGGCTGGACCACGAAATACCAGACCTTGGTCTCAAGCTAGACCATGTCACGTCTGCGTTGTTCTTAAGGAGCTGGAACTTGCCACATCTGGTGTCAGGTTGGACCTTGGTATATCTGGTCTTAGTATTTCTAGTCTAGTTCTGGCCCACTATCCATATCTGAGTACGTCTGCATCTGATCTCAGTCTAGGCCTGATTTTAAGTGGGCTTCACGATGTCAAATCTCATTCTATGAAGTGTCTGAACCTTCAGAACATCTAGTCTTGGTTTTGAGATGTTGGACCTTGGCACACCTAGTCTTGGCCATAAGGGACTGGACACTGACATGTCTGATCTTTGTTTTAAGGAGCTGGACCATGAAATACCAATTCTTGGTCTCAGGCTAGACCATGCATCTTCATGCAACTACTGCGTTGTTCTTAAGGAGCTGGAAATTGCCACGTCTGGTCTCAGGTTGGACCTCAGTTGTGTCTGGTCTAGTTCTGGCCCACTGTCAATGTCGGAGTATATCTTCATCTAATCTCAGTCTAGGCCTGATTTTAAGTGGGTTTTGCAATTTCATGCCTCATTCTGTGGAGTGTTTGAACCTAAAGAATTATGTTCTTGGTCTTGGGATAGACATACTGTAGATGTGTCTGGTCTTTGCCTCAAACTGCACCATGTGCTCTGGTTCTGGGTGACTGTCTTGGGACGTCTCAACGTCTGGGTTTTATAAGGTCTGGTGTAGACAAGTCCCAGTGCGTCTGTAATTGTGTACCTGGTTTATAGAGGTGAAGTATCTGTGGTGGTGGAGGCCCAGGTGGAGGTCCAGGGGGTTTACGTCCAGGTGGTAACCGAGGAACCCCAGCAATTGCTGCAGAGGACATCGCGGTCCCTTTACTGAGACAGAGAAAGTGTTCACACATGTTTACACACTGTAAATCAGAACCTGTCAGGGTGCAATCACCACGCCACAAAAATTCAAAAGATTTTTGGGACATTCTCCTGATAACCTCAACGTACAAAAGGTTCGGGTTCGGGACAGTCAGAATGGGAATAGGTTAAGGATTACAAATAGAGTTATGAACTAGTTAAGAATGACTTTAGTTATGTTCTTCTTAATTTACCCAAAGGTGGAGGTCTTTTTGAGGATTGATGGCGGCTGGGCTCCTGGCAGCGGGATGTCCTGAATGAGGACGCTGGAAGGTGCATGAGGCATATCAGGAAGAGGAATACTGTCCACCTCCACCGACTCGGCATTCTAACAGAGAACAGAAAGAGACTTCAGAGATGTAGTTATATTTTGGTGAGAATTCCATGTTATAATGAGTATAATTGAATGAATAAATAATGTCAAAACAAAATCCACACGCTCACCTTGACAGAGTCGAAGTACAGGGATAGCTGTCCTCGTTTGGTCTCGTACTCGAGCTCCAGTTTACGCAGTTCTTTATACGTCTCTGGATTTTCTCTCTCATACAGACGCACGATTCGCTCGAAGGTCTCACGCAACTTCTTCCTCTTATCACGCAGCACTTTATCGTTGAGCAAGGGCTGCTGTACTGGGTTAAACTCTGAGACACACACACCGATATAAACGCTCATGATTGTCTTAATGAACTGGAGACCAAACATTCGCATTTTGTGGAAATAACAGACCTGGACATTTAAATGTTTTTTTCCCCCCATTCACAGGGTTTCTTGTATACAAAAACAAATGTATAACTAATTTTAGTTCCCCCTGTGAGTTCCCTCACGGGGACCAGGACTCATTCAGGTGTTCCCTTACTAACTAATCACTTCTTTATCGGAAACCAGGACTCGAATAATCATTTCTTCAGGGCACTAAGGCCCTGTTTACACTAGTGCAGTTTCGGTTTAAAATGCACAACTGTTGCTATGGTTACGCCTGTCGTCTACAAAAACAGGGGTATTTTAAAAATATAATAATAAACGTGAATCCAATGTGAAATCGCAGCTTTATTAGCAGCGTCCTGGTAACATCACGCCAACAACATAGCATGAGTAACTTCCACTCTGCCCCTTAACATATCACGTGACCGAGACAAGCGTTTCGACTTGCGTAAAGAGCGAGTTGTAGACGGATGTAACGAAGAGAATCCGGTCATTTTTCAAAATGAAACATCATTCAGACTCCGATAATAAATAAAACGGAAATAATGCAAGTTATTTACTCTTTTTGTGCGGCCCGGTACCAAATGACCCACGGACCGGTACCGGTCCGCGGCCCGGGGGTTGGGGACCCCTGGTCTACACTACTCCGCCGTTTCCGAAACTGAAAAACAGAGACTTTTAAAAATGCCACAGACCCCATTTTAGTTTGAAAACTCCGGGCTCGCGTTTCAGTTTAAACGGACCAAAACTAAGACTTTTGAAGATGAAAGCGTGGCTTCGCCCACATTCGCCCCCTTATGGGATCTTCTGGATTATCGTATATCCTTCCCTGATTCGTCAAGCCCCTACCACTTGACCGTTATGCTTCCTTGATCGTATAAACGACAACACGAAGACTGGGTCCCAGGCTTTGCTGGCTTTGTTTTCATTCTTAGCAGCCGTTGTCCAGTTAAACTCTGTACTGAATAATAATGCAGCCGTCTACATGCACAAGAGGCGAGCTACGATTAGAGAAGTCGCCAACAAAACTCATTTCGAGCAGCGTAAGCCCTACACGGAACACCGATTTTGACTAGCAACCAACTTCCTGTTTAGACTTGTATGTGCGTGTCCAGCGTGCATGAATGATCACGTGACATGCGTATTCGGTCGTGTAGTGTGGACGGAGATCGTTTCTGAAACACGGCGGAAACGCCAGTGTGGACGAGGATCTGCTCATTTTAAAACAAAGACGCATCAGTGTAAACAGGGCCTACACCCTTTATCCCCATGAGGTCAGGGCTAAAAAGACAAGTATACACACCCATCTCATCCAGTTTCTCCATGTCTCTGATGATCTGTCTGGGGTCCTTCATCTTCAGAACAGCAGCTCTCACCATCATCCTCTGCTTCTTGTTCTGTCACACACACACACACACACACACACAATCTGATGCTACACACAGGATGTTATAAATGAACTCTGTTCAGTCATCACAAGACAAATGCCTTTACCTTCTTGAGCTCCCTCTTCCTGGCCTCCTTACCTACACACACACACACACACACAGTACAGCTTACGATTAAAGCAACTTCCAGTCATGGATTTTAAATCTCTCGCAGCTTGAAATCTGATCACATTCCGTTTCGTGAGGAATCTTTCATTCCGTGAATAACACTAAGACATTTACAGTAGTCATGGTAACGTCTGTAACCAACAAAATGCCATTATTTCAGGATCCAGTGCTTTCTGTCTGCATTCTGTACAAGTATCTCATCAGATCTCCATGAGAACATCTTCATTCGTCTCACGGAAATGCCACATCGTCCGAGACGGAGGAGTCTAATCACCATGATTAACTGCGAGAGAGAGAGAGAGAGAGAGAGTGTGTGTGTGTGTAGACTCACGGGCCTGGTCAGTAGGGTTCATGAATTTTCCACTCTTGGTGGACGAGGTGGATCGACGCCCCATGGTCTCCAACACACGCCTTCACCTGAAACACACACACGTTGTTATTATTATTACTTTTTAACCCACATTACTGTTGCTCCTGAAAGAAAGATCCGGGATTACAGGGTGGATAAAAAAAATGAGTTCCAGTGAAGAGAGAAGAAGTTCAGTGAGGAACGACACAACAGTTCTCTCTCGTCTCATCTCATATCATCTCGTCAAATCTCGCGAGATGTCGTTACGTAAACACTCCAGAGTAAAGTACGAGCTTTCCCACGCCACATACAAGCACATTACTCCCCTGGTGTGAGCGCGTGTCGGGTATTACTCCATATAAAAGAACAACTCTACAGAGAAGGTACAATCCATTTAACCCACAGACACAGCGGTGAGAACTGAACCCTTCAACACTCTCCCCAGGGGAGAGAACATGAACATCCTCTCAGGAGGGTGAACTGTAGTCTTATTCATTTAATAACGCGATCTCTGGTCGAATACGTTATGACCAGTTAGCCTGAGGCTAATCTCCTGCAGCTGATGCTAGCTGAGCTAATAGTGTTAGCGTTCCCGATTAAACAGCAGGTTTAACATGGCCGCACCTCAGCCTCGGAGAAAAGAGCGGGATTGAAAATCCCCGGTTCCGGAGTGTGGAGTGTAGCTCAGGCCGAACACTGCTCCTAACAGCTTCAGATCAGCTCAAAACCCGAGCTAGCGTGCTGAGAATCCGCCATGTTTCACCCTCAACCCGACACACAGCGGAAAACACTCGGCAACTACTTCCGGTTTTATTCTTCGGCGGGTTTTTGTTCATAAAGCCAAGACTGAACGCTTTCAAAAGTGCAACGCCTCCTCCTACCGGTCACAGTGCATCATTACTCTCTCTCTCTCTTTCTCTCTCTCTCTCTCTCTTTCTCTCTTTCTCTCTCTCTCCTTGCACTGTGTTTCTATTATGGTATTATTATTCTATCGTG
>CM022765.1:28657437-28664937 GCA_012411365.1 Ameiurus melas
CTTTAAAAACTTTTGTCAGTGTTGTAGTGGTACTCCTTTATCTGGACCTTTAAGAAAGGAATTGAATGTAATCAGACCGTTATAAACATTAGTTGTTGGCCCCTGAGTTAAGGGATTGTATGTCATGTAGCCTGACAAAAACAAACAAAAACAAACCCAGAACAGTTTACTCAGCAAAAAATCAGCCCCTCTAGGATCTCGTGATTTTGTGATAGCAGAAATTAACGCCAAATCAAGGAAACGATATTCGGAGGGGCTGCAACTTAAATTATTTTTTTTTTTACCTGCATCACTGGGAGAATCAGCTTTATTAACTGTTGTTTCAAAAGCACCTGTAACAGAGTAACGGCACTCATTTAACACACAAACATCTGTAGAAAGTAAAACATAGTCATGACACACACACACACACACTCACCCATGCATGCACACAGGCCGATGAGAGCGGAGAGCAGCAGGATGGTCAGAGTCTTCATCGTCGCTCACGTTGAAATTCGCACACACACTCACACTCGCTGGGTTTATATCTGCAGCCCCGATCAGTGTGATTGGTGGAGGAATCGGATAACACACACACACACACACACACACACACACAGTCACACACACACACACACGGGTTGATTTGGGCTTGTATATAATTTTGTGCATGTAAAATTGTAGCTCTTGTGCTTTTAATTGAAACTTTAGCTTTGGTGTAATTTAGTCTGAGTAGCTGGCCCACTCTCGGCCTACCCTCAGCCTCTCTCAGCCTACCCTCAGCCCACCCTCAGCCCACTCTCAGCCCACCTTCAGCCCACCCTCAGCCCACTCTCAGCCCACCCTCAGCCCACCCTCAGCCCACTCTCAGCCCACCCTCAGCCCACTCTCAGCCCACCCTCAGCCCACCCTCAGCCCTTCAGCCCACTCTCAGCCCACTCTCAGCCCACCCTCAGCCCACCCTCAGCCCACTCTCAGCCCACTCTCAGCCCACCCTCAGCCCACTCTCAGCCCACTCTCAGCTCACCCTCGGCCCACCCTCAGCCCACTCTCGGCCCACCCTCTGCATCCTTTCTTGCTTTACTGACAGTCTGCACTTGACCTGGCATGGACTCCACAAGTTTGTGCAAAACCTTAAGATCCATTTCTGATCAAATCCATCCAGAGTGTAGTCTGATCACACGAAGAGATTAGAAGAGATTAGACCTTTGTGTAATGTGGAAAATCTGACCTTTTTTTTTTTACAAAGTAGTTAACACGGCCATTTATCACACATTTGCTTACACTTAAATATGGAGCTGGAAATAGTGCAGTATTTCTAATATTAAAGATATAGAACATTTACTTTTTTGTTTAATTCCAATTAACTTCAAACGAAAAAAAAACAACAACCCAGATTGCTCATGTGGTTTCAGACTTTTGAACCACACTGTACTGTATATTTAAAATAAAATGGTATCTAGATGCAGTTCCCTAAATAAACCTTTCATAATATAAGACCGTTGAAGGCCCTTTATTGCAGACATTGGGCCTCATCACGCTGGATAAGAACAAATTTACTTGTAAATTATTCGCAGGAGCATTTACTCAAGAAAATCCAATTAAAATCCAGTTTAAAATAATAATAATAAATGCTCATACTCCTACATATGTTTTAAATATAAATGTAAGAGTAAGGAGATTCACTAAGGTGAGGTAGATTTCAGCCAGCCAACGCTGCCGTGTGTTAGCGAGGCAGAGTGACGACAACTTCTCACATTTCCATATTGCAAGTTTTTATCATGAAAATAAACTTTAACCATCGGTTTATGTTTAGCACAGATGATTAAATCTGTTTGAGCGGAAGAGTACAGAATGTAAAATGTGTTAAAAGTTCAAATGCTCCGGAGCTGGAGCAGCGGTTTACTGCCTTTGGATTGAAACTTGTTCAATGTGGCTGTGTCCTAAACACAGCACCGGTCTCAAGTCTATTCCCAGAGATGCAGCGTTTGGACCCGCCGTGTGTAATTTAACCGTCTGGCTTTCGACCGTTTCGGAGACTTGGAGCACCAAAACTTTATCTCCGACCTTCTAATCTTGCCTCGAGAAGGATATCAGACATGTGCGGAGAGAAACGTGTCACCCGGCATGTGACCCCCCCCCCACACACACACATAGTACACTTATAATATGAAATAAATATGAACTCTGTGCTCTGTGGATGAGTTCTGGTTCTGTCAGTTCCTCAACCTCAGCTACATCACTCCAGTTCGTAATTCATCTGAGTTAGAGATGTGAGTGATGTTCATGCTAATGTCCACATTAATGATACGGGCAGCTCAGCGGTTGAGTTTTTGTGCTAACGATCAGAAGGTTGCGCGTTCACACACTTCAGCAAAACCCTCAGCCGCTCAGTTGTATCCTATCTTGTTGAAAAGTCATTTTGGATAAAAGTGTTAGCTTTTATTTATAAATGCAACGTCTATGTTAGCAAACACGGTCTTTCTTCGTCCCCTGACCTTACCGGGCGCTCACGTGGCTTTTTTCTTGTGTCCAGTGGGATCTGGTTTTTAATAGTTTTTAATTTATGCATTTTTAAAGGAAACATTTTAAAGTATTTTATTTTTCCTTGAATATAATATTGCTTGGAAGCTGTCTCAGTACTGTAAAGTCATAAAATAAACAAACTTTGTATTAAATATACTATGTATTTTTTTTGTAATAAAACACTACTGTATGCTCCTGGGCACAAACAAACAAACATACAAACAAACAAACAGACAGACAAACAACAATAATAAATAGATATATTGTTATGGTCTTAACAACAAATCATCGATCAGAAAATGAGCAAGAATTAAAGCAGTGCACTCCTGAGGCCTCCTGCGCCACTTATGTACTCGTTTACGTTTGCCGCAATGAGCTGTTTGGGGAAAACAGGGACATTCACTTATATCATGTCCGGGTGAACAAAATTAAAATAATATATAATGAAATGAACTAACTAATAAATACATAAATAAAATGCTGCTCGCAAGTTTACCCACATGGCTTAAACATTTAAAGAAAGCTATCCCATAATAAGTTATCTTATCTAGCTGTTTAATTTCCTGATCAGTGATTTGTTGTTAATATCATTGAAACACTCATATTTGGCCCATTTTGGTCTTGGCCCATGGAGTGCAGATACACACAGTACATACATATCCTAAACGGTCCCTTCTAAACACACACTCGAGTTTAACCCAATCCGTGTGCTGAGAGAAGC
Organism: Ameiurus melas; assembly: GCA_012411365.1. NCBI lineage: Eukaryota > Metazoa > Chordata > Actinopteri > Siluriformes > Ictaluridae > Ameiurus > Ameiurus melas. The sequence goes on from CM022765.1 coordinate 28,660,664, forward strand.
CATGGACGTTCTTATACACTCCCCAAACACACACACACACACACACACACACACACACACACACACACACACACACACATACCAGGGTTCAGTGCACGAGCAACATAATTTTAGAAATTTTCAGACGGAATAACGCCCATGGTTAAAGTAGTGCAGTGTTTTGCCTGACTGCGCAGTGACTCTCAGCAACACACACACACACACACACACACACACACACATTTCCCAGTCTTGTGTTCATATGTATATATATATATATATATATATATATATATAGCATTACAATGCTTTATTAGCTATGCTTATTTAAATTTAAGCTCTTTTCCTGCACCGAATTGAATCAAAATTTTATTTTCCTTTCCTGCACCAATTAAAAATAAATCACATTAACGTTTTTAAGTTAAAGGACACAAAATATTAAAGATGCACTCTATCTGTGACTACATCCACTCTGTATTATCACCGACGGCTAGCGATTAGCGGTTATTATCATGCTAGCTAATGTAAGCGATTAGGAATAAAGCTGTTAGTTAGCCTTAGCTCATATTTCCTATCATCTTCTTTTGTTCCTTGGTGAAAGAAGCGATCATTTGAAATTCTTTCATATTAGTCATTATAAGAGTTTCACTTTTCTGCGTTAAATTGAGTCAAGAACTCGAAGCTGAACGTTTACATTTTTAGCAGAATTTTTTATTTTATTTAGAGGCATATGTTTGATGTACTTTTTCTTGAGCACCTCTGATGATAAAATCTGTCCTGCAGTCAGAGCAGGTTCGGCTCAGACTCACATCACAATAAACTCTCAAAAGCACAATAAACCAAATCGCTATATTAGTAGATTCATGTCACAATTAAACATTTTCTGCATACGGTACAATAAACCAACACACTCTTAATTCATTCATTCATTCATTCATTCATTCATTCATTCATTTAAGTTAAAGACCTTGTGGTCAGAGCCTCAGTAAACTGTGTTTCAAATCACAAAAGGGCAAGAAAAGGAAACTATGACTTTTGTAATGAACATTTTACTTTATTGTTTTATTTTTGGTGTAAAAAATAACAGTTTTGTGATTATGTGTGAAAGTAAAAAGCGTGTGAGGTAATGTGTGTGAGGATTATGATTGTGTGTGTGTGTGTGTGTGTGTGTGTGTGTGTGTTAGTAAGTAAGTAAGAGTGCAAATATAATGCAAATGAAGTCAAAAACATACATTAGTAAAATATGAGATTACACAAACACTATTCTGATCTGATTTGGTTTAAACTGATTGGGTTTAGTTGAATTTAGTTTGGAAACAAATTCAGTTGAAATGAAATTGGTTTAATCCAATCCATTTCACTTAATTAAATCAGTTTAATGTATAAGTGATTTTGGTTTCATCCTCTTCGGTTCAGGTGAATCACATTTAATTGAATTCAATGAATTAAAGTTGTAGTGTAATCAAATAATTCCATAAGCTCAAAAGCTAGCATAAGCTCCTGCTCCGAAGCAGCTCAGAAGCATGTCTGTCTTGATGCTGTAAATTTGCTCTTGTGAGTTCACAATCGTATTCATATTCAGTAAAATTGGCGACATTTCGTTTTAGTTGTGCTCTCATATAAAGAAAACTTGGCCACGATGTCACGGCTCATTTCGCTAGAGTTAATAAATCAATGCTATGGACGGATTTCTAACAAACATGTACTACGCGATTACATATTTAGACATATTTCAAAGCATATTTCTAATAACTCTGTATAGCAATTTAAAATCATAATAATAATGATGATGTAATGTACTCCGGTAACAATGCTCCATCTACTGATATGCATTAAAATCATATAAGTTTTTTTTCGACAGGGTCCTTTAGGGTCGTTTTCACTTACGGACTGATCATGATTAGTAAATCTTCTTATATCGTCACGGAATAATCTCACGGTTTAACCCGAGTCAGGCATCAGAAAGAGAAATAAAAGTTACACACAAAAACATAAAAATGAATGTAGCGTTGATTTCGATTACACTAACATAATGTTGAAATTCAGTGTGTGGTTCAGTACACACACAGTGTGCATGCCTGCTCAGTAACGGAGGCCGTTGTTGTTGACTCGCTGACCACCGAAGTACTGCTGATAGGCGAACTGGGAGCCATAGCGACGAGCCATTATTCGACAGTTAAAGTAGTCCTCGCAGATCTCAGAACGACGTTCAGCTGGAGACTTGGTCACACTGAAACACACACAAAAAAAACACCCTTGTTTCATGTTTGTACGTAGATGCAGTAAAGATGATCCAACTTGTGTGTGAATATGTTTGTGTGTACTTGGGTAGGTGTGTGTTTATGTGTATTTGGGTAAGTGTGTATTTGTGTGTACTTGGGTAAGTGTGTATTTGTGTCTATTTGGGTAAGTGTGTGTTCATGTGTACTTGGGTAAGTGTGTATTTGTGTGTACTTGGGTAAGTGTGTATTTGTGTCTATTTGGGTAAGTGTGTATTTGTGTGTACTTGGGTAAGTGTGTATCTGTGTGTATTTGGTAAGTGTGTATTTGTGTGTACTTGGATAAGTGTGTATTTGTGTGTACTTGGGTAAGTGTGTATTTGTGTGTATTTGGGTAAGTGTGTATTTGTGTGTACTTGGGTAAGTGTGTATTTGTGTGTATTTGGGTAAGTGTGTATTTGTGTGTACTTGGATAAGTGTGTATTTGTGTGTACTTGGATAAGTGTGTATTTGTGTGTATTTGGGTAAGTGTGTATTTGTGTGTACTTGGATAAGTGTGTATTTGTGTGTACTTGGATAAGTGTGTATTTGTGTGTACTTGGATAAGTGTGTATTTGTGTGTATTTGGGTAAGTGTGTATTTGTGTGTACTTGGATAAGTGTGTATTTGTGTGTACTTGGATAAGTGTGTATTTGTGTGTATTTGGGTAAGTGTGTATTTGTGTGTACTTGGATAAGTGTGTATTTGTGTGTATTTGGGTAAGTGTGTATTTGTGTGTACTTGGATAAGTGTGTATTTGTGTGTACTTGGATAAGTGTGTATTTGTGTGTATTTGGGTAAGTGTGTATTTGTGTGTACTTGGATAAGTGTGTATTTGTGTGTACTTGGATAAGTGTGTATTTGTGTGTATTTGGGTAAGTGTGTATTTGTGTGTACTTGGGTAAGTGTGTATTTGTGTGTATTTGGGTAAGTGTGTATTTGTGTGTACTTGGGTAAGTGTGTATTTGTGTGTATTTGGGTAAGTGTGTATTTGTGTGTACTTGGGTAAGTGTGTATATGTGTGTACTTGGATAAGTGTGTATTTGTGTGTATTTGGGTAAGTGTGTATTGTACTTGGATAAGTGTGTATTTGTGTGTACTCGAGTAAGTGTGTATTTGTGTGTACTTGGGTAAGTATGTGTTAGGTGTGTGTACTTGGGTAAGTGTGTATTTGTGTCTATTTGGGTAAGTGTGTATTTGTGTGTATTTGGGTAAGTGTGTGTTTGTGTGTGTATTTGGATGTGTGTTGTGTGTGTGTGTGTGTTTGTCTGTACTTGGGTAAGTGTGTGTTTGTGTGTGTACTTAGTTAAGTGTGTATTTGTGTTTATTTGGCTAAGGGTGTGTTTGTGTGTGTACTTGGGTAAGTGTGTATTTGTGTGTATTTGGGTAAGTGTGTGTTTGTGTGTGTTTGTGTGTGTACCCCCATCTGTAGGTGTTGTAGTTGTTGCGTCCAGGAGAGTTCATGAATGTGTTTGCTCTGTAGCGGTTCAGGACCAGGTCTGTTGTACACACACACACACACACACACACACACACACACACACACACACACACACACACACACATATAATAAACAGAAGAAGAGAATGAACCTGTCTAAATAAATTTGAGTTGTACTCAGAATACAGAAGGATACCAGCTTCTGCATGCCACATTCAGGAAAAAAAAGGAAGTAGCAGAAGATTTAAAAAAAGGTAAAAACAACAACAACAACAACAACAACAGAAAACCATGGCCGCATGTGCGGAAGTTCTAAATTAAGACACATAATTTTGTTTTTGTATTTTTTTGGGGTGTTTTCTATTGCAATAGAATCCAGAGTTTAATGAGGTTAGTGTCTGGGATAACTGAAAGTAAATGTGTGGATTAACTGAACTAGTAGAAATAGCTTTTTGTTGGACTTTAAAGAGATTATTTAACTAATACTGTCATTGTAATGTGCAGTTAATTTTTGGCCTTGAATGGCATTCCATTGTTATTGTTGTTAGAGGTCTGAATACCAATGTGTTGTATTTCAGTTCTACATCCTCACTGTAT
>CM022765.1:28674937-28729937 GCA_012411365.1 Ameiurus melas
CAAACCCGTATGTTATTTACAGTGGAACATAGAAAACATATCAAATGTTTAAACTGAGGAAGTGTACCATTTTAAAGAAAAAATAAGGGAAGTTTGAATTTAACGGCAGCAACATGTCTCAAATTTATTTTGAAATTTTTCCACAAATTGTCGACGCAATTTTCCGCAGATTGGTGAACCTCTGCCCATTTTTACTACTGAAAGACTCCGCCTGTCACAATCTCCCCTGCAGACAGCGCTGCGGCGTGCGACATGTAGGGAGAGCTGGAGGACCCACGCATGTGGGAACGTTGCATTTAGAGACGTTGCATTTAGCATAACAGTATGGGAAGCGCCTTGCGCAAGTGACCGGTATCTGAAGCTTGTGTAAAATCATGCCTCTACTTATAGGCCTGCCATGATCAGGTGACGTGGCAATTCAGCACGTCGCATGATATATATATGGCACCTGTGAACCACGTCGCCAGCCTCTATTATCTGAAGCGAAGACGCAGTTCACAGGAATGCCCTGGTATGACAGAGCTATGCAACGTCTTGTTCCCTTCTCAGGGAACAAGGTTACATGCGTAACCCTGACGTTCCCTTTCAAGGGGAACTTCGATGTTGCATTTAGCATAACAGTATGGGAATACCCACTCCGTCATACCGAGGGTACGGCCCTTTCAAAAAGACCCAAGCCCAAGGGTCACTGCATGACACTTGAGCCCGGGGTGGAATGACGAATGAAAGTGTGTGGCATAGACCACCCTGTAGCAGCACACATCCTGCAAGGATACCCCTTTGGCCAAAGCCTTCGAGGAGTTGACCACCCTAGTGGAATGACCTCTTATGCCCAGAGTCGTGGTGAGACCATACACCTTGTAAACCATAGAGAATATCCCATTAGATATGCGCTGCTTTGACAGAGCATCACCTTTGCTTTCGCCGCCAAAGCAGACCAGCAGCTGCTCCGACTTACGCCACTGGCCAGACCAGTGGCCGTAAGAACAGAGAGCCCTTACTGGACACAGCAGGTGCATCCTCTCTTGTTCCAGTGTGAGGAACGGAGGAGGGCAGAAAGCCTGCAACACCACAGGGTGGGCAGCTGATGTAGGCACATTAGGCATATAATCCGACCTGGGATACAGGAAGGCCTTGGCTAATGGGGGGCAAAAGTCAAGGCAGGAAGGGACAACAAAGAGAGCTTTTAGACCTCCCACTCGCTTGAGAGATGTCAAGGACAGTAGAAGAGCTACCTTTAGAGTCAGAAACTTCTCAGAGGCTGACTGTAAGGGCTCAAATGGGGCCCCTGACAGACCTTCCAAGACCACGAAAAGGTCCCAGGAAGGTATGCGTGGCCTGCAAATGGGCCTCAGCCACCTGACACCATGCATGAACCTCGAAGTTAGAGGATGTTGCCCCACAGAGGCTCCATCAACAGGGGCATGGCTGGCTGAAACGGCGGCCACGTAAACCCTGATTGTAGAAGGAGCCAACCCAGCTGAGAAACGTTCATGTAAGAATTCCCGGACTGTAGCAATTGTGCAGTTCACTGGGTCTAGCTGACGTTCCTCACACCACAAAACAAAAAGCCACCACTTGAGCGCAACAATTTCCTTGTGGATGGTGCTCTAGCGTTTAACATGGTCTCTACAACCTCAGTTGTGAGACCAGAATCTATGAGCTGGTGCCCCTCAGGGGCCAGACCCACAGTTTCCATAGTTCTGGCCGAGGGTGATAAATCAGCCCTCCGGCGTGAGACAGAAGATCCCTGTGGATGGGAATCTCCCAATGAGTGCCGTTAAGCAGGGAAATTATCTTTGAGAAACATATTCGAACTGGCCAATAAGGTGCTACTAGCAGCAGACATAGACGGTCTTGGCGAACTCTCGCTAGAACTTGTGGGAGCAGAGCAATCAGGGGAAAGCATATAGACGTGACCTCAGCCATGTCTGCACCATGGCATCCAGCCCCAATGGTGTTGGAGGAGTGAGGCGAACCACCGCAGGCAGTGTGCTGTCTTCTCGGAGACGAACACATCCGCTTCTGCTTGTCCGAATCTTCGCCATATGGACTCCAACCCCCGGGCCTCAGCCCCTGCCTAGACAGGATGTCTGCCCCTACATTCCCTCTGCCCAGATATTTGCGCCTGACTGAATAGGGGGCATGAACGTAACCCTCCCTGGTGGTTGATATATGAGACCACCACTGTGTTGTCTGACACAACTAGCACATGGTGAACTCTCAACTGAGGAAGAAAGAGTTTCAGTGCTAGGAATACGGCCCGCATCTCTAGGCAATTTATATGCCACTCCAGATGAGGGCCACTCCAAAGACCATGAGCTTGTCAGCCATTTAAGACTGCATCCCAGCCCGTGAGGGACGCGTCTATCATTACCGTCTTGCAGTAAGGAGACCCCCCTAGAGTGTGACCTGAGGCTAGAAACTGCGGGCACCTCCAAATAATCAGAGCACATAGGCACTGATTACTCCCAGAGGTTTCATCCAAAGATGAAACCCCCGACTTTTCAGCCACCACTGAAACGGTCTCATTGCAATAGGCCCTACAGTATGACGTTGATTGCTGCTGCCATAAGGCCCACAATCTCTTGTAGAGACTGGATGGGATGTCCAGACCTAGCTTTATCTTGCTCAAAGTTGATAGGATTGATTCTACACATGTTGGGGATGTCCTCTGCACTGGAGAAAACATCCTTTTTTTGAGGTTCAACCTGAGCCCCAAGCTCCTCATTTGGGTGAAAACAACACCTTGATGTTCAACTGCCAGTTCCCTGCACACCTCTGAACCGGGGGGGGGGCGAGCTCTAAACTGGACCTGGTAACCCTTTTCTACTGTAGACAGAACCCATGGAGACACATTTGGCAGTAGTTTCCACCCTGCCCGATGGTCTTTTAGTGACATTTACTATTCCAAATTCTATGGGAGCGAAAGTATCAGGTTTTCATTGCCCTGTGACAGCTCACTGACAAGAGAACACCGAAAACTTGGGAACCACCTTGGCTAGGGGAGGCCCTACAGTAGCACTGGGGGCTACCTGCCCTAACAATCTCATGTCCACTGATACATCACTCCATGGCCCCTCAGGACCACTCTTCTTTGCCTGCTCGGCCTTTATGACCATTCTCAGATCAGGCCTAGTAACAGACCACGACTGTGGCCGCCCGGTTCCCCTGGCTGTCTGCGGGGTTGGCGGGCTGCCATACTCACCTTCTGGGTCTCCCTCGCACCAGTGCTGGCCCGGGCTCCGCTCATGGATGCCCGGGTGAGCTTGAGACAACAACGAAGAAACTGGCTTTTTTGAATGCTGCCATATGTCGATCTCACTCAGCAGGTGGAGCCACCCACGCCTCGCCGGCGGCTGATTGGCGAACCTGGAGCGAGATGTTCACCAATACAGTTCCAGAAGGAGGGGATAAAAGGATGCCCTTTCGCCCGAGGAAGACTGAAGACCGACTCGGCTACGTAGGCATCTCATAGACGAGGTATTTCCACCGAAACCACGCAACACGGGCTTCCCTAACCTCTCGCGTTTTTTCTCTCTCGCTCTCTCTCCTCTCCCTCTCCTCTCACAGAGGGCTCCGCCCGGACGAGGACGACGACAGACGAGGACAGTAGTGATGCTAAAAAACCGGCATAGAGAACCGCTTCTTCCCAGCTTCTTCCGGGAATCCCGACACACCCCGAAGAACGCCGCTACGCCAGCCCTGCCCCCGCCGGGTTTCCCATATCCAGCCACACACAAACACGCACACACTCACACACACACCGCTTCAGACTGATGGAAAATAAATCCTTGTTTTTGCACTTCTCTCACCACAACCTGCCTCCCGCGTGTTTGTGCTACGCCTCCCCCCCTGGGCTGATCCCGCTACAATATATATATCACCTGATCATGGCAGGCCTATAAGTAGAGGTATGATTTTACACAAGCTTCAGATACCGGTCACGTGCAAGGTGCTTCCCATACTGTTATGTTAAATGTAATGTCAAAGTTGCCGTTGAAAGGGAACTTAAGGAACAGATTGCACACAGCTGTTTACCACCCCCATCTCATTTTTATTGAACGTTTCTGCTGAACTAAACATTTCTGCTGAACACGTTTACCAAACATGTCTGCTCAACATTGCCTTTTCTCTTATCTCCTCCCTTCCCTTTCCCAAATATTTCATTGAGAAGAAAAAATAAACAAATTGAGTAACACACAGCAGTAAACAATCACAGGTTTTTTTTATACTAACAAAGGAAAACAAAATTAAAAGTACCGAAAAACCACCCCCCGCCCCCCCGGCTCATCATGGCTACCCAATAACTGTCGCTGGTTATAAAGATATTGTAAAACCCAACAACAGGCACAAAAATTTAAGTGGGAAGTGTCTGTAACTCCATAAAGTATACAATAAAGGGATGCAATTTATAAAAAAAAAAACTTGTCCGTACAACCATTCATCGTATATCTTATTTTCTCGAGTTTCAGAAAAAACATCACATCCTTTATCCACTGAGAGATAGATGGGTATTTAGCAGACTTCCAATGCAACAGTAGGGAACGTCTAGCTATAAGGGATGTGAAAGCAATAGCATCCTTTTCTATCAAGCTCAATAGAACTGAGGCTTCAGGAATTCCAAATACAGCAATCAATGGACAAGGCCTTAAATCTACCCTGAGAATAGTGGATATGATGGTAAAAAAAATGGACAATGGACACGTGCGTTTGTTTTGGCTCCAGTTTTGTCTCCTTCCTGTTCAGTTGTTGGTTGAGGTTAAAGGGTGTGTCTTTATTGTTTCCAGCTGTCTGAGTTCAAGATTGATTAATTGAGTTATTTAAACCCCTCGTGTTGCTGTGTACTTGGCGCAGTATTAAAACATTTATCTAAGGATAACTAGCTAACGAAGTCTAAGTATATGTATATACGCTTAACTAAACAAGACTACTTTATGTATGTGTTAGCCACTTTGTTGCTAAGCGGTCGGGCTCTCATGTTCTGTTTTGGTTTCATGTTTCATGCCTTTAATCTATTTTCATGTTGAAGAACATGTATCTCGGCTCATGTTCACTGACCTCGAGTTAAAAAAGGCTTTAATGTGTGCTTGATTCCGCTATAGTCTCGTTTCGTAACAGAATACTGCACCTTAAGACTCGGAAGCAGCAGATAAACATGGACTACATGGGCTTCACTCTGCCACTTCTGTTTAAGGAGCACTCTGCTTCGCTACAGAAGCAGGAGGAGTACTACGCTTCATTATGGTTGTAGGCGGAATACTACGCTTGGGATCGGAAGGAGGAGTACAACGCTTCACTATGGAAGCAGGAGAAGTATGCTTCTCTATGGAAGGAGAAGTACTATGCTTCTCTACGGAAGATGGAGGAGTATTACACTTCTCTACGGAAGGAGGGGTTCTATGCTTCGCTACGAAAGAAACAGGAGGAGTGCTACACTGCTACAGAAGGAGGAGGAGTACTACGCTTCGCCAAGGAAGCAGCAGGAGGAGTACTACGCTTCGCTATGGAGGCAGGAGGAGGAGTTGTATGCTTTGCTACGGAAGGAGGAGGAGTACTATGCTTTGCTACGGAAGCAGCAGGAGGAGTACTACACTTTGCTACGGAAGCAGAAGTAGTACTACACTTTGCTACCGAAGCAGCAGGAGGAGTACTACGCTCTGCTACGGAAGTAGGAGGAGTACTACGCTTCGCTACGGAAGCAACAGGAGGAGTACTACGCTTCGCTATGGAAGCAGCAGGAGGAGTACTACGCTTCGCTACAGTTGCAACAGGAGGAGTACTACGCTTCGCTACGGAAGCAACAGGAGGAGTACTACACTTCGCTACGGAAGCAACAGGAGGAGTACTACGCTTCGCTACGGAAGCAACAGGAGGAGTACCATGCTTCGCTATGGAAGCAACAGGAGGTGTACTATACTTCGCTACGGAAGCAACAGGAGGAGTACTACACTTCGCTACGGAAGCAGCAGGAGGAGTTTATCCCAACTGAGCAATCTAGTTTCATGTTTAAGACCGCGTATCTCGGCTCATGTTCATTGACCTCGTGTGTGAGTTAGTAAAGACTTTAATCTGCACTTGCTTCTGCTATAGTCTCGTTTCATAACACCGCCTCTCTAAGATACTCTTTTTATACCCAATCATCTTTCTGACCTGTTCCCAATTACTCTACAGCTACTTCTCTGTAGCTGTTTCTTGACTTTCTTTCCAGCCTTTTGTTGCCCCGTCCCAACTTTTTTGAGACGTATTGTGGCCATCAAATTCAAAATTACCTCTTTTTTTTCTTAAAATGGTACATTTCCTCAGTTTAAACATTTGATATGTTTTCTATGTTCTATTGTGAATAAAATGTGGGTTTATGAGATTTGCAAATCATTCTGTTTTTATTTACATTTGACAAGGTTTGCAACTTTTATTGGAATTGGGGTTGCACCTGAATCTACATTTTATCTTTATTTCTATGACAAATTTGGAGTAATATATAATATGCTTTAATTCCATCCCCAGCTCTAGCCTACATGAAAACACCACATTGTTCTGTCCCTTGATTTATGCAGCTCAGCATGTGAAGTTATTTGGAAAGTTGAAAGAGGAAGTAACACACACGCGTGCACACACACACACACACACACACACACACACACACACACACACACACACACATTCTTTCACATTCAACCAAACCTCAAGTAGCTCTTACAGTACCAAAAATATCAGTGCTCGACACTTAATGGTCCCTGTTTCTGATTAGGAACTCGTTAATCTGCGTGCTTTTACTTTGAGAAGATGTTAAGTCTCGCCAAATTCCCTGCTTCTATTTAATGACTGAGCTTATTTCTTTTTCAAGGAAACCACTATAGCCATCTCCAAAACTATTACGACTCACAAAAAACTAAACGAAGAAATGTTCAAAAGAGGGCGTACATGCAATAACGTATAATCGGAGCAGACTAAATAGAGAATCAACTGCACACGTTACGGACCCTTTTCATTTTCTGTGATTCTCAGCGTGCAATTATTACAGCAGTGTTAAAGTGCCGCATTCATTCACATAAAGTGGACAGAAATCTGCAGAACAGATGTGCACACACATGCACACGTGCGCACACACATACACACACACACACACACACACACATACACCCACCACACATAAACACGCACAAACACAGATTTTGCTTCAGGGGTCATTATACTAAGACAGAACATTTTTAAAACAGGACACTTTCGAACCAGAACCATTAAAATATGTAGTGTGATTTGGACCATAGTCTATTTGGATTTCATGGTTTGTAGTGGTTTACACCAGACATAAACATGCCACAAACAGAACCCAACAAAGTACCAGTAGAGACCCACAAGAACCATTATAGTTTCCATTGAAAGCAACACAATTCCCATTTATAACCATTAAAACCATATGAATTTCTGTAATTGTTTATGTTTTTGTTTTTTTCCAGGAGTATGGATAAAGACACCAGAAACTGTGGAGCGAAATAAATCAAGTCACATTAGTGCGGGTGTGTGTGTGTGTGTGGGGGGGGCGGTTTGATGAAAGAAGCATTTCATTACTGTAGTGACCCGAAGAAAACGTGACACATGGGAAAGTAACACTTGGACTGCAGCCATTGCCGGAAAATTACCCGCAAAATAATGTGAACCGTTTAAAGATTTTTTAAAACAGTGACATCTAGTGGCCATAAAGAATAAAGCTACGGTGTTTATCATGACTTCATAAAGTTTACATCAGATCTGTACATCACAATTACTGTATAAAACAATAAAACCTATTTTTTTTATCATAATGTGCAGTATACCATGACAAGAAACTGTTTCATCACACAGCAATAGATTTTGAACAGATAATGAATTAAAGCAAATATTTAATATTACACTATGTTATGTACCTGCGATGTTTCTGTTCCACTGACATTCTAAACAAAAATCCCCCTTTTTCATTAACTCATAAACTTTCTCTCTTTCTCTCACTCTGTGTGTGTGTGTGCGTGTGTGTGTGTGTGTGTGTGTATGTATGTGTGTGTGTGTGTGTGTGTGTGTGATAGAGAGAGAGAGAGGGAGAGAAGAGACTGTGTGTGAATGCTAATGCGGTAAACAGGATTACAGAGTTACAAACCTTATCTTCTCACTACCAGCAGTTGCTTCTGGAAGGTTCTGAGCTCAGAGAGAAACACACACACACACACACACACACACACACACACACACACACACACACACACACACACACACACACAAACACACAAACACCTGAATGTGAGGAGATAAAAATGCAAAATGGACCTTCCATTTAAGACCAGTAAAGCATTAAAGTCACACACAGAAAGGTAAAATAATTAACTGAAATAAACACTACACATCAGTACATAAAATAAGCAGTTAAAATAACAAGATTAAATATTATCAGGGTCATTAAAAAAGCTCACAAGGAACCAATAGTGTTACTACAGAAACAATGGAGTGTATTGTAGAAAACTAATCATCATCTCCTGACCAATCACAATCCAGATCTCAGTAGCGCAGTGGAATATAAGATCATTATTATTTATTGTGGTTTTTTTTCTTTCTCTGAAGTTTCTGAGGAGCAAGATATAATTAATGATAACCAGTTTTACATTTTATCCATACACAGACTATGTGAGAATCTGAAGTACATGTTATATAAGAGTGTGTTTATAGATCAGAGATGCTAAACACACACACGGCTACTGACGCAGAAGCCTTTAGCCAATTAGCTAATAATAACAGCAGACTACACACCCGGCACACCGTTTTGCTCCTTATACAAACATCTGTTTTTATGTTCTGTATACATTCATTCAGGCTAGAATCCTGCTAACGCACGACGTTATTCAAAAAGCTATTACGCACAGAAATACATACATAATATTTTCATTTACATCTTCCCATTAGATACTCTTCATCCTGGCCTTACGAAAGGTCAAATCATTTACATTTATGGCGTTCAGCAGACACCCTTATCCAGAACGACTTTAATTTGTCTCATTTTTTTCCCAGTTTCATTTTTATTGAATATTTCTGCTGAACATTACCTTTTCTCTTCTCTAATTTCTACAACTGAGCAGTTGAGGGTTAAGGACCTTGCTCAAGGTCCCAACAGTGGTAGCCTGGCAGTGCTGGGGCTTGAACCTCTGATCTACAGACCTTCTGATCTGTAACCCAGAGCCTTTAACCACTGAGCCATCACTGCAACAATCTTTAATAATGCTTTCCATTTCCTTTGTCCATTTCCTTTGTCCATTTAAACTGTCCCAATGCTGTATTTTTTCCTCAGTTTGGTTCACTTTCACTAGGCAACATTTCGAAGTGTACCAAAATGTGTTTATGCTGGTCACATGTGAGTAAAATGTCCTCTCATTGGTCAGAGTGTGCATGTTTATGTTTCATGTTTCTGCACATAGACAGCAGCTCCTCGAGCTTATTGTGACTTTCATTTTCGCAGTAGTGTTATATAATGTAGTTAAAAAATAGTTTGTCAGACCAAATTTGACCTCATCTTTGGTCCAAGTTAAACTGTGATTCATGCAAAACGTTAGCAACGCAAACACGCTTTTTATGTAACTCAGTTCCCATTGTGCATTGCTATACAAGTTGGTCCGTTGGGTCGGATTGCTTTCTCACCTAAAGCGAACCGCACCAGAGTTCATTTGCAATTGGGCCAAGACCACCTCATTCACTTTGTTCCATTGGTGCGGATCCGCGTGAGTGTGTGTCGATCTTTACATTTACATGTATTCATTTAGCAGATGCAAACGAAATAAGGGACTGAACCAAATGAACTGAATCAATGGGGAAAAACACTGCAGGTTCCGAAACAAATGCTCCAAAGAATCCAGGTGTGTTAACGCCCTTAGACATCTTGTGGACTTATCTTGGCTGTTGTAGCTGCACACTCGCTATTGTCAGCCACCACCACTGCAACAACATTAGGCCTTACTGTGGTGGACTACATCATTATTACATCATTACAAATCTGATGACTCGTCTACTTCAGCCAATCAGGAGATCCCTCTGTGCTCAGGCCCCAGTGCTTCATCCACACATCGCCCAAATTATAATCCTGGAGTCTGGATATATATTATACAATAATCTGCAGAGTTATAACTAACACACTCCATGCTGCACAAAACTGTACAATACACACACACACACACACACACACACACACACACATCTTTGAGTAGTTACGATAGGCGGATGAGAGTGACGGAGCAGAAGGGGGTGTTTCATGATGAGAAAAGACGGATTGAGGGATCACGAGTCCCCTATAAAAAAGACAGACCAAGGCTATCGGATTATTATATCACCCCCACCACACACACACACACACACACACACACACAGACAAACGCACACGCACATACACTGCTGTCTTCGTATTACTTCCACACACACACACACACACACAGTGAGAGGAGCTTTGCAACAGGTAAGTCAAACATTTACACAAGATATACTAAAATATACAATTATTCAATCATTTTTAAACGTTAGTGAATTTTTTTTAATTATTATTTATTCTTGCTGTAATTCCCATTAGCATTTGGTTTTAAATAAAAAATAAATAAATAAAATCAAGTGCTGAGAAAATGATCTCTAACTTATTTAAATCCTTATTTAAAATTAATTCTAAATTAAACTCCGAACTGGATGGTATAATTGATAATCACCTCTATGGCATTACAAATACACCAGTTATTTTTTTTATTCTAATTTTTATTTTATTTTATTATTATTTTACTTGGTTTACAAAACTAATTTTGGTTATACAGCTGTTGACGGAAACCTCAACATCTCGGCTCAGGGTGGCCCTAGCTCCTTGGAACAAAAACTTATCTCTAGACCGCATTACAGTATACATGATCATGTACAAACATTTAGCACATACTTAGTCCTTAGACTTAGAACTTAAGTCCAATTGTAATGCTCAAGATTTCTCACAATTCCATTTTAGGTCAGTTTATAATGGGAAGGGTTCGACTCTCGGTGTTCATTTTTTAGGGGATCTCTGGGTGAGTATAAAGTATGTGCAGAACATTTCAGGTTTGAGATTTTTTATGGGAGTCAAAAAGTGCGATTAAAAAAATAATCCCCTCAATTTCCAGTTGAATACCTCTGTTGGGAGTCACATACAAAACTGAAATTTTCACAGAAATAAGTCCTAGTCCTAGCAGATATAGTAGCATTCTGCTATAATAATTGTGGGTTTGAGATCCCTCTGGTTACTGAGCTAGGGCTGGTAGAAATCTGGGGAAAAGCCTATTTTATTCATGTTTTTTAGAAATGAACAACTGTAATATGAGAATAACAAATAATACAAATGAACATATTATTAACAGTCATTATGTTTATGATTGACATACAGTAGCTTGTGCTAGTCAGTGAGGTCTAAAATGTTACTGCATTTGATATCGGCAACAGTGAAGCATGATCTGTCACAGGGTTCTCCTACTCCGGGAAGTGGTAGCGCAGTGGTGAAGATAATTGTAAGTCTGCCAAATGCTATAAATTTAAAACATTTGCAGAGTTTAACCTCCAAATGTACCTACCTGTAATTTTCTAGTAATCCCAAAACACACACACACACACACACACACACACACACACACACACACACACACAAAGCATGTGTAAAGCTCTGTATTAAGAGTTGTGGTGTGTTTTAAGCTTGTGTGTGATGTGTGTGGTGATGTTGTTGTTGTTATTGTTGTTGTTGTGTGTGTGTGTGTGTGTGTGTGTGTGTGTTAAGCGTTACATCAGCGTGAAGATTAAAGTTGCACAACAGGACAGTGAACTGTCACTCACCACTAAGCTTAATGAGATAAAGAGTTTAAAGCAGGAGATCAGGATTTAAGATGCTTTTATAAGTGAATGCAAACAGGTTTGTGTGAGTCCTACAGCACGTGTCGTGTTATTATAACCTTAACCAACTTCATAGTAGCCTGAATTAAGGGTGAATTAATTCATTTGTTTTCATTGTCCTTTATCTACAATGAAACCAATGCCTGCTGACAACACATTGCTGGAATGTTTGGAATGACTGTAATTTAGAAATATTTTCACAATTGTAGCAAATCAAACAAACAAACAAACAAACAAAAACAAACATGCAAGGAGGCTCATGAGTGGCACGACAGTATAGCATGAAGAGATCACTAATTCATAGTTGGGAACCCAAGAGAGCTAAACTGGTCATGTTCTCTCACTGGGAAGGACAGAGTCACATTGGCAATCAGAAAGACACTAATCAATCGTGTTCATGGGCAATTACCATTTACCTCCTAGTGTTCAGCTGCCTAGCATGGGCAGCATTTAGAGAGCATGTGGTGTCTGGAACTACATGACTCAGAGGAAGCACATGTCAGCCTTCACCCTCCCTAGTTGGTAGCAATCGTCTGTTAGGAGAGAACAGGAAGTTGGTGGAAATAGTTTTTTTTTTTGGCAAAAAATACTAATACATTGCAAAAGCATGAACATGAAAATAGGCAAAGGGTCAACAATGCAGGTAAACTTAACTGAGTGGGACTGGAGTAATTTATACTGGAGTCCAAGAAGTCTCAACACAGCTCCTACACCTGTTCATTCCTGATCTCTTTGCATTAGTAACCTGTCGTCAGTATGGTGTGTTGTGGAAGGAGTATGACACTGACTATAAACACCTAATACTAGGAGACCAGGAATGCACAGATGGTGTAAGAAGGAAGAATGATCTCTGTCCACTTCCAGCAAGAAGGGTTTTAAAGATCAATACATCTTTATCTGTATAAAATGATGGTAAATTTAGGAAGGGAAAGTTAGAATGCACACAATTGCATGGTGTAAGTATGATTAAGACTCCATAAACAGGAAGGGGAAGTTTTAATCACCACAACCATATATGCTATTTTGCTTTACACTGCAGTGCTGCTGAATTCTCTCACTGTCGATGTACTGACTATGTGCTACCAAGGCTAGGAGATCAGTGTTGAATGATTGGTGTAGCCAGGAGGGTAGAGAAGGGGTCTCTAGAGAGTCTGGTACCTTTTGTCAATAAGCATGGCCAAAGAAAACACTACAAAAACCAGCTAAAATATTTCCACATTGCTGATCAGTAGACATGCAAGAGTTTCCTGTTTACCCTAGCTGTTTCAAGCGGTTTAGCTAAGACAGAATGCTGTGAACATCTTTCAATGTTTCAGTCCTGGTGAGAAAACCTCACCCAGTCTTCGGGTTGCAACTTGGCTTTTTGGTCTGCTGACATAATAATAATAATAATAATAATAATAATAATAATAATAATAATAATAATAATAATAATAATAATAATAATAAACTTTATTTTATAAAGCGCCTTTAAAGCAGCTTCTCAAAGCGCTGTACATAAAATCACAAATCACAGAAAAATAAAACAAATAAAAGTTAACTAAAACATATACAACAACGTTAATAGTAAAAAAATAAATATAAAACAATCATAAAAAGACATCAGCAGTCAAATGCAAGTTTAAAAAAGTGTGTCTTGAGAACAGCTTTAAAAATGCCAAGAGTCTCGGCTTCCCTGATTTAAGGAGTAAGAGAGTTCCAGAGTGAAGGAACGGATACAGAAAAAGCCCTGTCACCCTGTGAGGAGCGCAGTTTGCGATGTGGGGTGTAAGTGAGTTAAGTAGTGTGGAGCCAATCCATGTTGTATCTTGTATGTCAACATCATGATCTTAAAATCGACACGAAACCTGACCGGGAGCCAGTGTAAGAACTTCAAAACAGGAGTCATATGGTCATATTTCCTGTTTCCCGTCAGGATCCGGGCGGCAGAGTTCTGAACATACTGCAATTTGTTTATTGCAGTTTCAGAAACTCCAGCTAAAACGGCATTACAATAATCCAACCGCGTGACAATGAATTAATTGATCAGTTTTTCAGCGACAGATAAGTTTAGCATTGGTCTTAATCTGGCTATATCTCTGAGGTGAAAAAAGGAGGTCTTCACAGTGTTCTGAACAAAAAAATCAAAAGTGAGGCTGGTATCAAAAATTACACCAAGGTTTCTCATTTTACTCTGGGTCTCTAGAACAGAGCCATCAACAAACAGAGACAGAGGAGCTGCCTTGCGAATTTGGTGACGGGAACCTATAAGCATGACCTCAGTTTTCCCGCTGTTCAGGAACAGAAAGTTATTATTCATCCATGTTTTTATCTCAGAAATACAGCCAGAAAGATAACAAACATCAATGTGTTTCATCAATAATTTTGGGTATCGTCAGCATAAAAGTGATAATGGAGGCCAAGTGTTCGCAGCAGATGCCCAAGTGGAGAGAGATAAATATTGAAGAGTAGAGGGCCTAGAACTGAACCCTGAGGAACACCAGTGAGCACCGAGCAAGTGTCAGACCTAAACCCACACATAGAAATAAACTGGGAACGGTCAGTAAAATAGGATTTAAACCAGTTTAAAACTTTCCCGGACACACCAAAAACACTTTCAAGGCGGGTAACTAAAAGACCATGATCCACAGTATCAATGGCGGCTCTAAGGTCAAGAAGAATAAGAATAGAAGTAGCTCCAGAATCAGAGGCCATCAACAAGTCATTGGTAACTTTGACCAGCGCCGTTTCAGTGCTGTGAAATTTGCGAAAACTTGATTGAAGGGGTTCAAAGAGGTTATTGATTGTCAGATGAGTACAGAGTTGAGAGGCAACAACATGCTCAAGTATTTTTTGCCAAAAACAGAAGATTTGAGATGGGGCGAAAATTATTAAAATCATCCAGGGAAACTTTTTCTCTCTTTGGTACAGGAGTAACAGCAGCAGTCTTTAGTACTGCTGGAACGACCCCAATCTCCAGTGATTCATTTATAATACTGAGGATAGTAGGGCACCAAACATCGAAGCACATTTAAACAGATTCATAGGAATTGGATCCAGCAGGCAAGTGGTTGATTTCATGCTGGATACCTCCCTTGTGAGAGCCTCAGAATCAAGCAGAGAGAACTGAGTAAAAGAAACACCAGTGAACCCAGATGGATGAAGGAGTGAAGTGGCACAGTCAGGGCCAACAGAAATTTCTTTTTTGCGAACATTGACAATCATAGAATTAAAAAAATTTAAGAAAGGAATCACAGTGCCACTGAGAAACAGGCAAAGTGGTAACAGCATTAACTTGAAGCAATCTGTTTATGTTTTGGAAAAGTGTCTGGAATTATATTGATTATTTACAATAGCCTGAGAGAAGTAAGAGGATCTTTCAGTCTCCAGTAGTACACGATAATCCCCCAGCAGGTCCTTCCACGCTTGACAGTAGACACTCAGTCCGGTAAGGCGCCATTTTCGCTCCATTTTCCGACATACAGCCTTTCTAGAGTGCAGATTGTCATTATACCAGGGAGCAGAGCGGGCGAATATGACCTTACGTGACCTTAGAGGAGCAAAAGTGTCAAGATTAGCAGCAAGAGTGGAATTTAGCTGCAGAACTTTCTCCTCCAGTGATGAGGGATGAAGATTTGCTTAGGATAGAAACCACAGAATTGGAGAAAGCTGTCTGATCGATGGACTTCCACTTCCATAAGTTTACTTACATAAGGACATCCTTATGACATACTGGTAGATGCATCTACAGCATTTCCTTCCTTACTCTTTCTAAATTTCTAAACCACGCCTCTACAGATGGTTTCCTCTTTGTGTGGGCTTCCAAGAGAGCAATGGGAACTAATATCCAAAGTACATTGAAATGGGGTAATGGGGTAATGGGGAGTCCTGTGGAAGAATGCCCTGATGTGTTCGCAGTATGGTAGGAAGTGAGAATTTCAGTGGTTGTGGCAATGGCATTTGTGGAATCTTCTCTGGTTCGCCTCAGCTTTGTGAGGTGAAAGTAACTACGATTACCAGCTCTCCATGCTTAGGACTTTCCATAGCTAAGAGGCTAATCATGGGACTCTATCCTTCATGATGTCTTTTGGAAAGTCATATAGGATAAACGCTTTGTTTAAGAAAAGAACATAGTTACTTGAAATGCAGTTGACTGAGAACCTAAAAGCATTAACATTGTTTATTACAATCAATATAATTACATTTGCCTAAGAAAATGCAAATCGGTTGACAGATGAGACCAAGGATTAACCAAGACTGAGGTACAGGTTGAAGGAGTGATCTGGGAGATATGGCCTTAACAGCAACAACAACAACAGCAAAATAACAGATATAGAGTTGGTAAACTGTCCATGTGAAATCTGGGGACCTCCTCACCACTGACATAACTGTTTATCTTGATTTATACCAAAGTGCTGATGAATTCTAGATTCTAATTGGTCAAACTGTGTTTTTTATTTTCTATAACAGGTTTATATGAATATTGTTGTTTCTCACTCACATTGCATGTGGTTCTGTAAGAAGATGTTTATCTAACGTTTATGGAAGGAGTCTCCAGTGTCAGAGCTGTGCAACAGTCAGAGATAAAGCAGTAACTTTAAATTTTCCCACATCTTCAAGACACATTTTTCTGTTTGATTAAATTCAAGGGAGAGAAAAAAAAGAGAGACTGGTGAAGCAATGGCTGTTTAAGTGAGAACAGGAACGAACTTGTTTCACAAATGTTGCACAACATTAAATGTCATCATTTGCAGTGATTTACGGTTAGTTTTACTTTAATAAAGGAAAAAAATAAAACATTTGGGGATGTGCTGTTAGAGGGGGAAAAAACTCAACTTCAGGGAAGTAACAGTAACAGTAAATCTGTTTGATCGCACCACCCCGTCACTCTAACTGGGTTTTACTGGAACAGATAGAAATGTGGTTGAGAATAAAAACACTGGGACCTGAAGCTTCCAGAGTAAACACGAGAGCCGGTACAGTATAATCTTGTAATCCAGTAAATGACATCTGCTGCCTCCTTAATACAGCCTACACACACACACACACACACACACACACAAACACACACACACCCACACCCACACACACACACAAACACACACAAATCTTAATCTTAATCCAGATTAGCGTTTAACTCACTGAAGGTCAGGGAGCAACAGAGACCAAAAAACAATCTCTCTTTCCCTCTGTCAGGATGAACTCAGCACCCCCTGCAGGAAGTGCATTATCAGCTCCAGCGGGCGGAGTCGGCCCAACTACGCCGAAAAAGGGCCCACCAAAATTCAAACAGAGACAAACACGCACATTTAAGAGCAAGGCGCCTAAACCTGGCCAGAAAGGGTGACTTACACACACACACACACACACACACACACACACACACACATCTGAAATTAGTGCTGTAATTTAATGTGTTTACTCACTGACTTCTGATATATATATATATAATATTTTTTTAGGTTTGGTGATGACATTCCAGGAATGGAGGGCCTTGGCACAGGTGTGTATTGTCAGTTACGTCCAACACACACACACACACACACACACACACACACACACACACACACACACACACTTCTTAAGAACACATTTTTAAACAGTTACCTGTGGACAAACCAGTTTTAACTGTCTTTAACTGTCGCTCTTTTGTTCTCTCTGTTTATTTTTCTTTTCTTTTGATTTTTCATTGCCCTTCACTGTTCATGCTGCTCCGCCTACTTTTCTTTGCCCCTCCCCCTTTTTAAAAAATGCATCCAATTTTCCCCATCCCTCTTTTTAAAACCCCCTTTCTTTTGTTTTCTCTTGATTTATTTTATTTGTTCTCCTTATCCATCTTGACTCACTGCTCTACTCTTTCATGATTGTTTCTTCTTCTTCTTTCTGTCTTGGCCCCACCCAATTCACCACACCCACTGTCTGTCTGCCCCTATTCTTGCTCCGCCCCTCACTCAGATTTCACGGTGGTGTGCCCCTGGGAGGCCTTCGGTGACATGGAGCTCAGCGACCTTGCCAAATATGGCATTATTTAAATCCCGCCTCTCTTATCGTCTCTCTGCCTTTATCTCCACCCCTTCCTAACAGACACCATGCCCCCTCTGATAAAAGACACTGATATTGATGTATACATATGAATATATTAGAATTTGGGTTAGATTCCTCTTATTATTATTATTACTATTATTATTAGATTTTATACTCTTGGTTATGATAGGTCTATCATCCTTCCTCCTCTGCCAGGCCCACCTGCCCTCCCAACATCACCGTAATAGTGAATGTTAATAGCAGTAGGGCTCTCATCCTGCATGTGGATGGTTTCTTATATAAATAATGCATTCTAAATATTCTGTTCGCTACTAATCTCCAATTTTCAGCTTCAGCAATGAAGAATAAATGTGAATGTCTGTTTGGAATCTTCTGGGGTAGAATTCAGTAAAGTTTATATTTTCAATAATATTGTCTGTTTTATCATTATTATTATTTTTTATTTTTTTCACAGTATCTTAGTGCTTAGCTTGCTTGCCTCGCACCTCCAGAGTTGGGGGCTGTGGAATTTGCATGTTCTCCCTATGTTTTGGGAGTTACTCGGGTACTCGGGTTTCCTCCCCCAGTCCAACGTAATGCTTTGTATTCTGATTTTGCCATGTGATGGGTTGGCACCCTGTCCAAGGTGTCCGCCCTTTGTGCCCTGAGTCTCGCTGGGTTCCAGGATCCCTGTGATCCTGTGTAGTATAAGGGACACATAAATGGATGGATTCTACTTCTTCTACTTCTTCTTCTTCTTCTTCTTCTTCTTCTTCTTCTTCTTCTTCTTCTTCTTCTTCTTCTTCTTCTTCTTCTTCTTCTTCTTCTTCTTCTTATTGCGGCTGTGGCACAGTTGGTAGAGCGGGTTGTCCACTAATCGTAGGGTTGGCGGTTCGGCTCCCGGCCCGGGTGACTCCACATGCCGAAGTGTCCTTGGGCAAGACACTGAACCCCAAGTTGCTCCCGATGGCAAGCTAGCACCTTGCATGGCAGCTCTGCTACCATTGGTGTGTGAGTGTGTGTGTGAATGGGTGAATGAGACACCGTGTAAAGCGCTTTGGATAAAAGTGCTATATAAGTGCACATTTATTATTATTAATAATAATAATATTATTATCACTGTTTTGTGGCAGACAAGAAATGACTGTTAAGAAATAAGAACTACACTACACTATCACTACACACTACACACTACACTATCACAACACACTACACACTACACTATCACTAAACACTACACACTACATTATCACTACACACTACACACTACACTACACTACCACTACACACTACACACTACACACTACACACTACACACTACACTATCACTACACACTACACACTACACACTACATTATCACTACACACTACACTATCACTACACACTACACACTACACACTACACTATCACTACACACTACACACTACACACTACATTATCACTACACACTACACTATCACTACACACTACACACTACACAATCACTACACCCTACACACTACACTATCACTACACACTACACACTAAACTATCACTACACACTACACACTACACACTACACTATCACTACACACTACACTATCACTACACAATCACTACACACTACACTACACACTACAAACTACACTACACTATCACTACACACTACACTATCACTACACACTACACACTACACACTACACAATCACTACACACTACACTATCACTACACTATCACTAGACACTACACACTACACTATCACTACACACTTCACACTACACACTACACAATCACTACACACTACACTATCACTACACTATCACTAGACACTACACACTACAGTATCACTACACACTACACAATAACTACACATTTCACTATCACTACACACTACACACTACACAATCAAAACACACTTCACTATCACTACACACTACACTATCACTACACACTACACACTACACACTACACAATCACTACACTATCACTAGACACTAAACACTACACTATCACTAGACACTATCACTACACACTTCACTATCACTACACACTACACGGTACACTATCACTACACACTACATTATCACTACACACTACACTATCACTACACTATCACTACACACTACACTATCACTATCACTACACACTACACTATCACTACACTATCAATACACACTTCACTATCACTACACACTACACTATCACTACACTATCACTACACACTACACACTACACTATCACTACACACTACACACTACACACTACACTATCACTACACACTACACACTACACACTATCACTACACACTTCACTATCACTACACACTATCACTACACACTATCACTACACACTACACACTACACTATCACTACACCCTACACACTACACTATCACTACACACTACACACTACACACTACACTATCACTACATACTACACGTTACACTCTACACTATCACTACACACTACACTATCACGACACAATCACTACACACTACACTACACACTACACACTACACTATCACTACACACTACACAATCACTACACACTTCACTATCACTACACACTATCACTACACACTACACACTACACTATCACTACACCCTACACACTACACTATCACTACACACTACACACTACACTATCACTACACACTACACTATCACTACACACTACACGTTACACTATCACTACACACTACACTATCACTACACAATCACTACACACTACACTACACACTACAAACTACACTATCAATACACACTACACAATCACTACACACTTCACTATCACTACACGCTACACTCTACACACTACACTATCACTACACACTACACGTTACACTCTACACTATCACTACACACTACACTATCACTACACAATCACTACACACTACACTACACACTACACACTACACTATCACTACACAATCACTACACACTACACTACACACTACACTATCACTACACACTACACTATCACTACACAATCACTACACACTACACACTACACAATCACTACACACTACACACTACACTATCACTACACACTACACTATCACTACACTATCACTAGACACTATCACTACACACTTCACTATCACTCCACACTACACACTACACTATCACTCCACACTACACACTACACTATCACTACACACTACACTATCACTACACAGCCTGGACATAATGGATGTGACCCTAAAGTGGCCCATGAGGTAAATAGTGAATATGGCCCAATTTATTATTATTATTATTATTATTATTAATAATAATAATATTAATATTATTGTTATTAATATTATTATTATTATTATGGCTGTTTTGTGGCAGAC
Source organism: Ameiurus melas (assembly GCA_012411365.1). Lineage (NCBI taxonomy): Eukaryota > Metazoa > Chordata > Actinopteri > Siluriformes > Ictaluridae > Ameiurus > Ameiurus melas. The sequence goes on from CM022765.1 coordinate 28,696,157, forward strand.
AGGAAATGAGCAACTACTGGGGAAAAAAAGAAAAAACACCCACACGCCTACCACATTGTTAAAGAATGAGATCATCACCTTAATGTTTGCACAGGAAACACACACACACACACACACACACACACACACACACACACACACACAAAGAGAAATCTGGAGGTGGAAAGTTGGATGGAGGAGTATAAATAACAAATGGCATTTAATCTTTAGTTATTTTATATAAGTAAGTTAAACATGTATCACTACACAGCACTGCTGGCCTTCTTTTGGCCTGGACGTAATGGATGTTAGCCTGAAGTGGCCCACATGTAAAATAGCAAATATGGTCTGAATATCCCAAATCACATGTGGACCTTTTTAGGCAAAGATGTAGTGCTCACAGCAATGTGTAATCTGGATGTAAACCAAAAGTGACCCATAATATGTTGCAGCACACATGCCCAGTTATCTTAAAACATATCTGCGCCTGTTTTGGAAAAGGTACTGCACAGTAAGTACTGGCTAATGTGGGTGTGAGCCTAAAGGGGCCCACATATGATATGTCAAATATGGCACAAATAATTCATAACAATTAGGGCCACTTTTGGCAAATGTACGGCACAGTCAGAATTAACTAATCAGGGTCTAAACCTAACATGGCACACATTTGACATGGCAAATATGCCACAAATATCATAAAACAGATGTGTGCCACTTCAGGCTTAGATGCTTCACTTCTGACACTGGCTAATTTAGATGTATATTTAAAAAGGACTACTTTTGGTAGGATGCGACATAGTTGGCACAGGCTAATCAGGATGTGAGGCTAATCTGGATGAGAGGCTTATCAGGATGTAAGGCTAATCTGGATGTGAAATATCAGTTGTGGATTGGCCTGCCCTGTGATTGACCCTACGATTAGGGTTTTTAGGGATCAGAAGTCTATTCAGAAAAATTATCATGCTGAAAGGAGATATGTTACAATCAATGTTCATTTTTTTTTACATTTCTGCTTTAGACAGGCACATTGGAGAGAGACAGGAAACACAGGGTAGAGGACGACATTTGGAGTAAAAGAGTCTGTGGTGGATTCAAACCAAAATCCACTGTGCCACAAGTTAGTCTGATGTAGTACATGATACATGTGCTGCACGTTGAGCCACTGGGTGCCCCTAATCATGATGTACCCTTGCTTTTATACAACACGATGCTAACATTTCTTTTAACTTCTATCAAAACGCCAATCTTGTTTTCTTACAGTGCAGTACAAATACAGTTGGTTGACTTACTATGTTGTGTAGGTAGAGAGTCTGAGTGAGAAGCATTTAGGTCCAAACTCTTTTTATGGTATTGGAATGTGTCTTTGAATATTTGCCTGAGATCATTTTGAGTTGCTGTGTGTGCAAAATGTGAGTGCAAGACAAATTTCTTCTTGGGACAACAAACTGTGCCAAAAAATATGATATCAACAAGCCACACTGGGTGCTACAAGGCAATGTCATCTAACTCGTAGACTGCTTCAGAAGTGACCCTGAGGGTGATATTCTAACACAAACACACACACACAAACAAAGATTTAACCGGTTAAATATTGTCATTTACATTTATACACTATGAATAACAATATCTTTAAAGATTAAAAAAAAGATAATACTAATTGACACTAATAAATGAATTGATGACAGAGTAAGTAAATGAACGAGATATCAGCACTAGCTGCTATGGGAAAACAGTTATCAATATGTTATTTTTATATTATCAACTGATTAATAGAGTTAGCTAATTCAGCAAATTGTTAGCTAGCAAACACGTTACTTTGCTATTTGAAGAGAAATTATTTAGATCGTTCAAGTGTAACTTTTGCCATCTCTGGCATTTCATGGGAAATCTTTAAATATAAATATTTCTGAAAAGAAATTGGCTGAATGTATCTTGCTAGCTAAATAAGTTTGCTAACTTAACCGTAACAGTAACTAGTAGTTAAGGCATATACACGCCGTGCATCTTTTGTGCCATGGGACTCATGGGTGTATCTCCTCTGGTAATGTCACATTTGCTGCCTTTTGGGCATTGCATTAAAAAAAGGTTTGAATTTGTCTTACATTGAGGAAGAGTGATGGCAAACTAAAAATGATTTAGGAGCAGTGTAGATGAGAGCATAAATATTCGTGAGTTGATACTGTAAATGCTATGTTGTTTAAATTTGACTTATAATACTCTGCGACATCCAAGTTCCATAAAGGCAGCACGTAGCCCAGCTACAAACTGAAAATACAGCAGTAAAATGATACACCGTCTCATCTCCTCGTGGTAGAACTACCTGCTGAAAAAACAGCATAGACCAGTATGAATTCCATGCTTTTTTTGGCGCTGGTTTAGCTGGTGGACCAACTGTGCTGGTCTACCTACACATGAATCTGGTCCACCAGCATGGTCTTGCTGTTTAAGAGGTTTCACCAGCAAGGTCTCATTCTTTATGGTGACCACCATAGCAGTACCAAAACAAAACATGTTTGTAACCAGCTATGCTGGTTTTTCTAGCAGGGTTACAGACCTGGGTGAAGTTGGCCCCCCACCCAACGCAAAACGTCGTTAAAACCATCCCAATCGTTTGTGCTGGTTGTGCCATAAAAATTTCCGTTTGTGCTGCTTCGGTTTTTGAGATATTAAAAGAATATTAATAGGCCATTCTGAGGTCACTCAGCCCCCCCACATGCTAGAAATTCACCCCAAATATTTTCATTTATTTGTACTTTGTTTGTGCTGGTACAGGACTGTAAAAAAAAAAAAACAAAGCAGTTAAACATTATGAACAGATCAATCTTTCAAGTCTGTAAACAGCATTACTTTATATTTGTATGATGCTGAACCTGTCGCTATCTGTCTCCCAGCCCCAGTTGAACTGAACAGTATTTAATTCATGTCGTATTATGTCATCCATCCATCCATCTTCTACCGCTTACATAACAATAAAATAATAATCATTTATATCATTATAATTTGACATTCATGTTTGTATACATTGTACATAATTCTGAACTAATTAGTTTTATTGCTATATGACAGTAATGTTTCATTAACACTAACAATAATGCACAAATTACCATATGCTTTCACCTATCAATTCAAAGCTTTTCTGAGATGATTACAAAGTAACAATAATAGATCGTCCATTGCAAAAAAAAGTCTTTAAATTCATACCAACTTTTAGATGGGAGTAAGGCATCACATGTTATATTTGTAGAGAGTTGGTTCAGGATTTATTTCATGATGTATTTAAAATTGAATTTGTATTATCCCATAAGTATTATAAAATTTATCGGCCTGCATTATGCTTTTGCCATGTAATATACATACATAAAATACACAATTGGAAGTGCACTGTCACCATAAAGGTAAGCTGCCCATACATTTGAAGTATCAATGTAAAATGTTGGTTCTCATTTCTTTTACAGAGTACCTGGCTATTGAAAAAGTACTGTATACAGGTCGACTAATTCTCAAAGATTAGTTTGTGTAATTATTGTGTCATAGAGGAAAAAGTGGAATATCACTCGCAGCAATTTAAGGAAATGGGCTGTTTAAAGAGTCACCCAGTTGTTTGAATCTTTGAATGATGAGGACAGTAGTGTTGAGGATAATACTGAAGAAGAATATAGTGTTGACCATGAAGTAGTCACGTCACACTTTGATTTGCCACCAAGAGTAATGGGGAAAGTGAAAGAAGTAACAAGGATAGCCATGTTGATGAAAGGGGGGATTGTTTTAGAGACTGGGCAACACATTTCTCTGTCTGCCCTTTTTGTCTGTACTGAAAGCACAACCAATGGGAAACTGAAGCAAACTGCAATGGATATATCCTCCTTTAGCTGTTTCATTATATCTTAAGCCATTATCTCAACTCTTCTTGGTTGCATCTGAGAGCTGAAATCCTTATTTTTTGTTGCTGATGTTGGCATATAATTGTATAACCGCTAGTGAAGTGGTAGATCAGTGGTTAAGACGCTGGACTTGATCGGAGGGTCATGAGTTCAAATCCCAACACTGCCCTTGTGACTGCTCAGTTGTATAAAAATGAGATAATTGTAAGTTGCTCTGGATAAGGATAAGGGCATCTCTCAGATGTAATGTAATGTTAGCTAAAATTCATGCACAGGAGGTCAAACTTTGTGACACATTGGCAGGTCTAATAATGAACTTTTGTTGGGTTAAAAGATAACCGTTATCGCCCACTCATTAAGCTTGGTAACAGACAACAAACTAGTGAGCTAAGAAGAAAAAGACTGTGATTTCTCCACAAGCTGGAGTTACATCAATGTATCTTGGTTTCACCTACATGAACATTCACTTATGTTCTTATTAATAATATATTCCATGTACTGTTACAACATAATCATGTATATATACACACACACACACACACACACACACACACACACACACAACACACACACACACACACATATATATATATATATATATATATATATATATATATATATATATATATATATATATATATAATGTGGCCCAGATAAGTTATGGTATATTTTCTTGTGTCTTGGCTTGTACAGTGGCCTGCTTGAGGACCAGATCTGGCACACGTTGCCAAAATGCCACCACTCCATGCAGCATGTGGGCCGCAGAGAAAGCGTTGGGTCTGGGTTCCCTTTGTCTGTTTCTGAAACCTAAACAACTGATCAAAGCATCCGTCTTTCATTTTACATTAAAGAATACACACTTTCTCTTCTACTGTAACTTTCGGTTTCCACTGAAATGGGCGCCGCGCACACACGGGGTTGGGCAATACTTAACCAATCATAAAAGACGTGCGTGCGTGCGTGTGTGTGTGTTTCCACAGAACGGACCACACGCTGCAGTGAAGAGCACAGGGGAGAAAACACTCTTACACAAACATACACACACACACACACACACACTCTCTCTCTCTATCAGGATCATCAGACAACAGAGCGTTCAAACCCATCAGGTCGGTAAGTACCGGAGCGCACACGACTTAACTCGGTTTATGCGAAAAGGGGAGTTTTTGTGTGTGGGTGTGTGTGTGTGGGTGTGTGTGTGTTTGTGTGGGTGTGGGTGTGTGTGTGTGTGCTCGTGTTTAATTGTAACTTGGTTATTAAGTGGAATTCTATCACACCAGACGTTTTTATATAAAACACGAATAAAAAAAACAAAACGAACCGTCTTTGTTCAGCAACGGTTACGCAACGTGGACCATCGTTTAAGGGGAAAATCGCTAGTGCATGCTCAAACGGTGCTCTGCATGTCACCAGGTGACGTCATGGACTGACGCGCTTCTCTGTTGAATCGGCACCCCTATTTGCGTATGAAAAGGTAGATTATTAGATTAATAGATTATAGTTTTATTTCTTATAGACACAAGAAGTCTTTCGTTCTGTTTACAAAATTCCATAATTTCTATCGAGAAGGCAGACAATGAAGCACAGGAGACGACAAATAGAGATGAACTATCATAGATGAGTGTAAATCCAAGAACAAAGGAGTGGGAGGGTGATCAGTGATTGGTCATTCCGAACAGTTGTGATCAGTGATTAGTCTTTGAATGATGATTATCAGTGATTAGTCTTTGGGAAAGATGTGATCAGTGATATGTCTTTGGGAACGAGGGTGATCAGTGATTACTCATTGGGAACAATGGTGGTTCATGAGTCTTTGGAAATGACACTTTGCTACAATGTAAAGTAGTGAGTGTACAGATTGTGTAACAGTGTCAATTTGCTGTCCCTCAAAATAACTCAACACACAGCCATTAATGTCTAAACCGCTCACTACTTTACAGTGTAGCAGTGTCATTTCCTCAGTGTTGTCACATGAAAAGATATCATCAAATATTTACACAAATGTGAGGGGTGTACTCACTTTTGTGAGATACTATATATTATATATTCATTTAGGACCATAGTTTAATTCGGTGCCATACACACATTATATATATAAAATATATAATATAATAGTATATATGCATTACTTTTTATGGATGCACAAAAAGCACTGAATTAATCTACAGTCCTAAATGAATAATAAAAACTCCCTTTCACTGCACCTTGTGGTTTCTTTTACTCACTGCATTTAGGAATATTATTTTATTTGTGTTTACATTTGATCACAATGTTTTAATTAGACATTATCTAACTCGTGATCTTACTCATGCTAGACTCTGTATCACCGTGTCTACACCACGACTGAGGAGCAATGCGGTCTCATTTCTAACACATCACTTCCGTTATAATAAACAACAGAACTTACACGACGCATGAGGAGCATCGTGACCTCGTTCGTAATAGATCACTTCCATTATAATAAGATACATAAGTTACACTGAGACAGCATATAATATCAATAAACTTAAATGAAACGAAACCTTTTAAGCAACTCGCGACAGCATCACTTTCATGCTCGTGTTACACAAACTCTGCTTTATAATGTTTATAAATCTTCTCCACTGTGTTTAATACAAAATGCCCAACAACCTTAGAGGACTTGGAGGTCACACGTTTTCTTCCTCAGTCACTTGACGATTTCTCCTCCGTCTGATGGTCATTGAGAGAAAAGAAAGTCATGTACGGTGATTCTGGGTATTAGGCTAACGCTAACGCCGTCACATTACGTGTGTATGACGTCATGTAGGAAGTGGCTGATACTTCTGGTTAGTAAAAAAACAAAAAAACGCTAGTGTTCCATTTTAGATGATATTACCTTTCTAAAATCCACACACTAGACAGTTGTGCAGAGTGTATAGTGTAAGTGTACAGTACTTCATTTGGGACACAACATTAGTATTTACACTCCAAAGCGTGTTTTCGGAACAGAAGTAACGTAATGAGTAAATCTCCCCCGTGCTGCGCGCAGACCAACTAATCCATAATGAGATTCAATAGAACGATTTTCATCATCGATTATTGTCCATTTTATCGATTAGTTATTGCAGTTCTAGTTTTGATTTACAGCGTTCTTACGGAATATTTTAACATTAAATATATCTCAGTGGTAACATTCCTGCAGCTGAAAATGTTGCATCAGTGTTGTAGGAATGTTTATTAACAGTAGACAGAAAGACTCCAAAAACTGATTGCCAAACATTTGTAGAAATGTATTCATTTCAAATTTTTAGCTGGGAAGTAAATAACGGACGAGAAAACAGGTATGGTTAGTAATAACAGATCAGGGAACAGACATTTCCTCATTCTATAGTTAGAGCCAAGTGTGTTAGTTTGGTGGCAGTTATGATGCGTTATCGTTTCTATAGTAACAGCTTGTTCACAGGGACTCAAACGGCGGACGCTCCACATAAACGGACTAAAACATGCATGTAAACATTCATATTGTAATGTTTACTGTAAGGAGATGTTTATTTAATATTTTTGGAAGGAGTCTCCAGTGCCATTGCATTTGTGTCACATGAGAAGCTGTGTCCATTCCGTCTTATTAACTTCAAGGGAGAGAACAAAGCTAGTCTGGAGAGTTTATAGACTGTTTATAGCTGCTGTAACATACGTGAGAAATGATTATATAGACATGAACAACTTTCAATGTAACTATAAATGGATAAAAAGTATGATGCCGTTCTTTACAAAAAAAAACTGTAACGTTTGACACATTGCTGTGGGATAAGAGGAGTAAAATAAATTAGTGCTCTTATAAGAAAAGAATCAACTTCAGTGAGTAACTGGAGCTCTTCGCATTGTTGATTATTTTCCTATATCTATCGTCAAATAAAATCACACCGCATGCACCATTTAAAAAAAATGTAATAGTAAATCACTTGTAATTATCATAAGGCTTTAAAGGATCTCCCACATATGCAGACCAAAGCAAAAACAAATACCAGCTGCCTTGGTTTATGCATTTAGTGTACTGTACGCTACTGAAATGATGTCACATTTCTGCAGTGCAGACCAGGAACTGGTTCAGATACTGTTGACTTCTCCATCAGGATAATTCAGTAACCTGAGAAGGTCTGAGGAGACCTTATATAGCCTGAGACCAGGCAGTGTACAGGAAGTCTTTTCTCTCAGTCTGTGAGAATCTTCTCCATATAGAACTAATTCAGTGCTGACTAGAATTTTGTTTTGTGGTGTATCATGACAGCTATTATCAGCACATGAATATATCATTGTCATTAGGTCATGTTTCAGATGAATTAATTATTATTATTATTATTATTATTTAATTATTTCCCCCCTCTGACTGTGTCTCTTTAGTTGGTCGAGTGTGTCTAGGCAGCTGTAATCATCATGGCATTAGGAGGATGTGGACAGATCTGCAAATGGATCGTCATCCTGTTCAACATACTCCTCATCGTAAGAAGCTCATTAATATTCATATTCACAATAATTAATAATTAATTAGGTTTCGCAGTGTTCAACAGTATAAAGAACTCAGATTCGATGTAGATGATCTCTCCGTGTCTGTCTCTCTCTGACTGACTGTCTGTCCGTCTGTCTCTTTCAGTTGGTGGGTATAGCTTTATTAGCAGGTGGAGTGTATCTGTACTTCAGTGCAACCACACCTGAGGAGTTGAAAACCAAACATTTCATCTTCGGTACGTTATCGTGTTTCCTTTCTGTTTTTTAATTACGTACTACACATTCATTTATGTAATTGCATGCTAATTGTCTACAAAATAATTTAAATAAACAGGTATATTGTTACATACTTTAAGGAAGTAGTGTCCATCCATCCATCCACCTTTATGTAACCCTTTGTTTCTGTCATCTCTCTGTTTCTCATTCTCTTTGTCTTTGTCTCTCTCTCTCTCTCTCTCTCTCACTGTTTCTGTCTCTCTCTCTCTGTATTTCTCTCTCTGACTCTCTCTCTTTCTCTCTCCGTGTCTCTCAGTGGTCGGACTATGCATAGCCGTTGGTGTTGTGATTCTCATCACTGCGTCGGTTGGAGATTACGGCTCCTGTAGTGAGAATAAATCTGCACTCAGTGCGGTGAGACACACACACACGCATACACATGTATACACACGCACACGACAGTGTGTAATCCTTCACACAAACTGGAAGTAAACAGTAAGTTGAGGTTTTATCATGTGCATGGATTGTGTGGTTTTATACCTGTTTATGATTGAGGATGTGGTTTTTTTTAGTAAGAACACCTGAGTGGAAAGAATAACTCAAACATCCTTAAACTGAAAGAGAAGATATGATAAAGGAGGATGAAAACATTTATTCATCACGATTACTGTGGAATATTCATTCTAGCTTGCTAAAATATTTTCCTCGACAGATCAGTTTTTTTTTTTAATAGTGCTTTTAGACATGTCATTTCCTCAGCCCTGAAATTAGCTCCGGGCCCCAAACTAAAAATAAAGCAGGTTTTTTTTTCACTGCTCATTTTACGGAAGGCAAAATAGTGCATTAATCTTGCCAGAAATCTGCAATACTTCCATTATCCAACCTCCATATATAAAATTAATTCAGTCTAAATAGGACATTAAACGTTAATAGAAAATGCTAGGTAATCTAAGGTGTAGCTAGTTGGTCTAAAATTCGACTAACAACAATTAATTTTCAATTCAAATTAAAATACCAAGAATCTACTGATGAGCACTTGTTCAAAGCGGAACGTTTGTCAGCGGTATCTATAATATCATCTCGTCACTCTTATGATTATGAACAGAACAGTGTGTGATGCGTTCACGTTACTTTTTCTTTCTCTGCAGTACTGCTCTCTGTTGCTTTTGCTCGCTGTAGCAGCTGCCATCGGAGGTGGCGTGGCCTTTGTTAACAACAAAGAGGTAAGTGTACATCACTGTAATAACATTACATCTGCTTCTGTCTAGCTGGAGTCTGAGTGCCATTTTTAAAATTCAGTTCTCAGGCCACGTTGCAGAGTTTTATGCCACCATCTATGCCCAGTACCTGATTAATGGAGACGTGATCCGAGCCTTCATCCTCAAACTGTTCCACCATGCTGTATGTGCCACACACACACACACACACACACACACACACATATATATATATATATATATATATATATATATATATATATATATATATATATATATATATATATATATATATATATATATATATATAAATGTGTTTAATGATTGAAAACTTGACTTTGTGTATGTGTGTGTGTCCACAGTTTGACTGCTGTGGCCTGGGAGGAGTTGTGCAGACGGTCATAGGTGCTACCAATATCTGTTCAAAGGAGTCATCCTTTCTGGGAATTTCTTACTCCACCTCTTCTGTAAGCCCCACCAAGTGACCTTCTGTGTTCTCTTAGCTAGTCAAGTTTCTGCTGTGTTTTATTCCTGGTTTGCAGTTCACACAATGAGTTTATGCTTTCAGCACTGATTGCAAGGAGTAGTTTTGTGATTCAAAATTAGTGACAAAAATGTTTATGCAATGCTGTGACTGACAAACAGATTTGACAGCAAGTGCCTTGCTCCAACAGAAATAATTATAACATTGAACTATACAAGGCAATTTCTGAGGTACTCTGTAGCTAAATGATGCTCTGTTTCTGAGGTACTCTGTAGCTAAATGATGCTCTGTTTCTGAGGTACTCTGTAGCTAAATGATGCTCTGTTTCTGAGGTACTCTGTAGCTAAATGATGCTCTGTTTCTGAGGTACTCTTTAGCTAAATGATGCTCTGTTTCTGAGGTACTCTGTAGCTAAATGATGCTCTGTTTCTGAGGTACTCTGTAGCTAAATGATGCTCTGTTTCTGAGGTACTCTGTAGCTAAATGATGCTCTGTTTCTGAGGTAATCTTTAGCCAAATGATGCTCTGTTTCTGAGGTACTCTGTAGCTAAATGATGCTCTGTTTCTGAGGTACTCTGTAGCTAAATGATGCTCTGTTTCTGAGGTACTCTGTAGCTAAATGATGCTCTGTTTCTGAGGTACTCTTTAGCTAAATGATGCTCTGTTTCTGAGGTAATGTTTAGCTAACTGAGAGTCTGTTTCTGAGGTACTCTTTACCTAGTGAAGGCTCAGTTTTTTTGGTTCTTTATAGAGAGTAATGATAAGAGTTGTTATAACTTTCTCTTGACACATTTGTGTGCAGAGTTGCCTGCCTGTGATTACAAGCCAGCTGGAGGCCTCCACAGTGCTGACATGTTTTATGGTTATTGCTGGTATTCTGGTGAGTAATAACCCACAAAGGGAAGAAATCAGAAGTAACATTGATTTGTTTTTTATGTGAGATTGGAGTGACAATCTCAGGATTAGGGATTAGTCAGATTTAGATTTTGGGTTTAATAATCTTCTGCCAAATGCTATAAAGGTAAATCAGTGTCAGGTGGTTTAGCCAGAGAGAAAATTTTTCAATCAAGTTTATAGTTGGGGTTATAGACACATAATTTATAGTGAGGGTCAGGTTTAGGATTAATCATAGTCACATTTAAGGTTTAGTCAGGTTTAGAGGTTAAATTAGAGTCTGATTTAAGAGTTATGAAGTTTAGACTGTACACTCATGCTGTCTCTCTTTGTCTGTCTCTCACTGTGTCTCTCTCTTTCTGGCTCTCCCTCTGTCCGTCTCTGTCTCCTTCATCTGTGACTCTTCTCTGTCTTTCTGTCTTTCTATCTTTCTCTCTGTCCATCTTTCAAACCGTCTCCAGATCATGGTAGTTGTTTGCGCTGGTTTTATTTACCAGCAGCTGTCTCGCCCTGTCCATGCCTCTCCCCCGTACATCCCTCTCTCCACGACTCCTTGGTCTCCCTCCTCCTATACCACCTGCTCCACTACTAAAACTCCTCCAGCCTACGCCACTGTGGCTGAACAAGTCTGACCTAACATGAAGCAGACTCTCCTGCATACTTATTAAATCATTCCTCTCTTTTTTGTTTCTCTACATACCAGTCGTTTTCAGAATAATTATGGTTAGTGGATGATTGGTAAAGTTCACTCTGTCTTCTATTAGTTCACAGTGTTCTACATGAAACTTTTATCTTTTTGCTTTTATCTTCTGGTTTTCACTTCTTTCTTTCTCCCTCTCTCTCATTCTCTCTCAATCTCTCTGGTAGTTCCTGGTGTTGGTCTGCAGTGTTATGCTCTGCTCCAGCATAAAGAACAGTGTCCACTACACACCACCACTCTTCTACTGACCCACAAAAACTCAACGATGCAGCATGCCATCCTTCTGTCCTCCAATTAATATTCTCATTTACTCCATCTATGTTTTCGTATCCTTCTCTCATCTTGTCAATCTCTACTTCCCCCCTTTCACCTCCCAGCCTTCTCCTGGATTACATGCAGTCTCATCCTTCTGTCTCTCCTACACCTGATCTCCTCTTGTCCTTCTCTTCTCCACTCAGTTTTCTCATATCCTCCATTACTCTCCCAATATCCTCCAAACTTCTCCTAATCCCTTGTCCTCCACCCAATATTCTTTTCTCTTGTCCTCCATCATTTCTCTTCGGTCATCTTCCACTCCTACTTCATGCCCCCTTGCCTTTCTTCACTTCCTCCCTTTTATTCCATCTATTCCCCTTTTTCTCTAGAAGATTTGTCTATGCAAGTGGAAGGGACATCAGCATCGATGTGCCACTGAGGAGAGCAGGCTTAAACACACACACACACACACACACACACACACACGTGGTGTTTCAATTGAGTTATTTATTTTTGTAGTTAAATGATGCAAGCAAAGGAGAATCGTTTATCTTTATTAGTTTTTCACTGAAAGCACTTTTCTTCAGAGGACCAGACAAAATTCCACTCAACTGCCAAATCTGTCATGCATTCCTATCATTATCATCCTCAAAAAGATCTAAAATCATAGAAATGTATACATTCCAAATGCCATAACACACACACACACACACACACACACACACACACACACACACACACACACACACACGTGCGCGCATTTTTCAAATCATTTCCATTTTATAATTTTTTTTTTGCCTTTAGATTTTATTACACTTTTATTAATGCTGTACAAGTTTAGCATTTAGACTGATTACATTTTTAAGTGTGTGAAATGGAGTGTTAATGTTACATTCTGCTTCGTAGAGCATGAAAAATGTATGTTTTTCCTATATTAATAAACTTTGATGTGGACATCACATGATGTTTCTAAATAGAGTGAGCCTTAAAATAAAATGAACGATGTTCTACCAAGAAAACAAACATGGCATTAAGCTTTAAAATAAAAGATTGTAGTAAGAACATTAATCCAATTTCTAGTGTTTGTGACCGAGGTTTAAAATGGCTGATGTTCCCACACTTGACTGAGGTGTGTTCTCACACTCATACATACACACCCCTTGCTCAGTCATTATCTACAGACTGTGTTTGTGTGGTAGAAACCAACAAAATGGACTCCTGCCAAATGTTGAAATTTCCCTCAGGCGAAGACCAACGTTGCTCAGCTAGATGCCTTAACAACGCTGAAGTGTGTGAACACAAGCAGAACATCACACGCACACATGTTACTGAAAGGACAATGAAGTCACTGTGTACAGAATGTGGGACATTATTGAAATAATAAAGTCCAAGGAGTGTAGTGGTTCAGTGTGTGGCACTTTGGGTTTGATGGACAGTGGTCAGTCAGTGGTTAAGGCTTTGGAGTACTGATCAGAAGATTCACGGTTGCGAGTTCAAATCCTGGCAACACTGTTGGGTTTTGGTTTAGGTATTAGGTTTCAGAGTTTGTGCACATCTACATTGCTTTATACAGTGCTGAGGGGAAGTATTTGCTGATTTCTTCTGCTTTTGTGCATATCTTGTCCTAAATAGTTTTAGATCTTCAAACGAAATACAACATACAACAAAGGCAACCAATAAACCCACAATACAATTTTTATTTTGATTGAATCAAAAAAGTTATCCAACACCAACCACCCATGTGAAAAACTAATTTCCCCCTTAAACTTAAAATCTGGTTCTGCCAACTTTAGCAGCTTCTGATATCTGGATATCAGTCTTTCACTTAATTCTAGGACTAGAGCGTACTCCTATGCTTTGGATCATTGTCTTGCTGAATAGTCCAGTTGTGCTTGAGTTTGAATTTACGGACTGAAGACCGGACATTCTCCTTTAGGATTTTCTGGTAGAAAGCAGAATAATGAATAATCATTTGGCAAATCTTACACTGACTTCAGCTAGGTTTGAGGAGCTGTCATCAGTGAAATGACTTGAACACAAACGAAGCTCAGAGTTGAACTTCTGTGGTATCGTTTTAAAAATGAATCCTAACCACTGATGCTTTACATCCTTGTCGTTTGGGAGTCTATGCAAAGTGGCTTTGCTCTTGCAGCAAAGAAAACAATGTATTCTAGACATGAACCTAAATCTATCACGACACAACCTCACCTGTAGTGTTTTGTGGGTGGGTCAAAGTATATGTTGTTCATGAGCAGCCAATGAAGACCAGAAGTTATTTTTGTTATAAACCGCTGTAGGTTAGTACAGGAAGTAAGTCTGGAATGACTGACTACTCGTTTCAGCTGTTCAGAATCAGTTTTTTCTTTTTGGAGTCAATAACTCAGTTTGTCGTGTGCTTTGATTTTTGAAACTTTGCACTTTTTACATTCACAAACAGCTCTATAAGACTACATGAATGATGATAGGGTGCACGGTGGCTTAGTGGTTAGTTCGGGCTCGATTCCCGCTCCGGCCCAATGTGTGCGGAATTTGCATGTTCTCCCCTTGCTGTGGAGGTTTCCTCTGGGAACACCAGTTTCCTCCCCAGTCCAGTACAAAGACATGCATGGTAGGCTGATTGACATGTCCATAGTGCGTGAATGTGTATGTGATTGTGCCCTGTTATGGACTGGCACCCAATCCACCCCCAGGGTATACCCTGCCTTGTACCCCATTCTCCCTGGGATTGGCTCCAAGCTCCCTGTGACCCTGTAGGATAAGTGATATAGAAAATGGATGGATGAAAGGTGATATCTAAAAAACGCATAATAGGGGCAATTTGAAGCTGTTTCATGAATCCTTATTTAACAAGAAGACATCTCTGCTCTTTGATAAGATTATTAAGAAAGGAAAACTATTTTAACTAATTAGATAATTAATGAGTTTAGACTGTGGTTCCAGTTTCAGTATATCTGAAACATAATTGGCTACTTGAATGTGTAAGTGTTCCTTATAAATGGGATGGATAGTGTACATCATGAACTCTGGACTGCTTTAAGGACACCGATCCTCACATGCATATTTGTTTTTTGGTCTTCAGTCTCCAAAGGATGGTCGTATGCAGCACATATGTACAGAAGTCAAGCTGTACTTTGTGTAAGTCATTCTGGATTAAAGGCGTCTGCCAAATGTCATAAATGTAAATGTAAATACAAACTGGGATTAAACTCTGGGATGCAGTACAGCAGGGTTGAAACCCGGATCTGGTGATGTCACTGACTGCAAAGGATTTGCAACCAAATATTAAAAATGTATCGAAAAGATGATGTTTATTTCATTACATTTGGACCCTTAAGAAGGTAATTGTGTAAGTGAATGATTGCAGTTCTCTAAACCAAGCTAGATATAAAAAAAATTCATCTGCAGTGTATCTTAATGTAAATAAAGACACCACAAGGTAAATTACAGTGATATTTATGGAGAATATGAGTTATAGAGACCCGGAATGTTCAGCAGCCTTTGAATAGACAATCCAGAATTCACATAAATTCCAGTCATGTCCAGTGTGTTCATTTATATATATTTGAACAGATACTGAGGATGAGTTTATCCACTAGAGGGAGCTGTTCCCGTCTAAACCCCCTGTTGGGCGGGGACAATCTTGCGGTTGTTGATTCATATTCTTCTGAGTTGCTAAGTGACAAGAGGAGTTGTTTTCAAACTTCAGGGCAATAATGAACGTCTGGTGTTCATTCTCTCTCTCTCTCTCTCTCTCTCTCTCTCTCTCTCCTCTCTCTCTCTCTCTCTCTCTCTCTCTCTGTATAAAACATTCCATTCTAAGGACACACACACACAGAGGGAGAGAGAGAGAATGTTGTAACCGTGGAATTACAGAAGTCACTATGGGGACGTCTGGAATGTAAACGCTACATGATGTCACTTCCTGCACGTTTACCTGCAACCATTTTATATGCATTCATTAATCTGAATAATAGAGATTTTTGTCCAGTTACAGCACTGGATGTCTTGTCTGGCTGGTTCTACTATTTATTAAGATTATTTAGATCATTAGTAAAATTAGTTTGACAAGTTTGTTTATTTTTTAATCTAAAACACCCAACATGGAGATAATTCACATGAATAAATAAAATGGATAAAAGAATAAATATAAAAATAAAATATAAATAAATTAATTAAAGTATTTTTTAAAAAATGCACTTGTGTTACACAAATTCTGCATTTGTGTTATTTATTCCTGTAGTTATTTACTAATATATTCATAATTGTGTTTTTTTTTAAATGTTTTGTATTGTAGTATTTTTTGTTAATCTATTTTAGACTATAATTCTTTTAAAATAAATTATGTAATTTTATGTATTCTTTAATTTCTTTATTGTTTATTTTCTTGTCTTTCTCCTAATGAGGGGGCTATCAGTCAAGACATATTTTGACATATTTTTGTATATTTTGAACTAATTTTTTTTTTATGTGTGTGTGTGTGTGTATGTGTGTGGGGGTGGGGGGAAGGGGGGTTTGTAGTTGCTGATGGAGAGTTTTGTGAAATCTTGTCTGATGGGATTCTAAATTCCTTTCCTCGGTCATCAGCAGGGTGTGTGCTGCTGCAGGGAAGTGTGTGCCTGTGTGTGTGTGTGTTTTGTCATCCTGTTTGATACATGCTACACAGATACATTGCATATTGCTCTCATGAATACGGTTACATTACCTGATGACGGGTTTGTGTATGAGTGTTGAAACAGACAGAAAGGTTTTGTGGGTAGTCGAGGCCTGCAGGAGCTTGCAGATGATTAGATGTGCACTTGCTCAACCACATACTGACTGACACTGAACATTTGAGCAGGAAAGTGTGTGTGTTTGTTTGCTGGTGTTATGCTTGAGAAAATACTCAAACTAGGACTAGTGCAAATGTTTTGGATAGGTTAGTACAGGAGGTATGATGTTATAAACACTTATATCTGTTTTTAAAATACTACATTAAAACTACATAACTGCTCCAAAATTTCTACATACTGTGGATATAAAAAATCTACACAACCCTGTTAAAATGGCAGGTTCTCTTTCAAAGGGAACTCCACGTTCTGTTAGCTGAACGTTGTTGGACGTGCCCTTGCATGTGACCAGTATCTGAAGCTTGAGTAATATGTCTATTTATAGGCCTGCCATGATCAGGTGATGTGGCAATTAAGCAAATCGCTAAATATATAAAAGAGACCTGTGAACCGTGCCGTCAGCCTTATTATCTTCAGTGAGACTGCATGTTGGTCATTTGTGTAACGCTCGCAAAAAAACTATTCATTTCCTCGCTATCTTTTCCACAAAAAAGGAGAAAAGTATGAGTGAGAGAATTCAGGAAGTGTGGTTGGCCTTTCTCCCATTTCATCATGGCAAGCACTCCACACTTTCTGTGTGAAGTGTCTAGGGATGGAGGACGCCAGGGCGGCCATCGAGAGGTCTGACTGCTTGTGAGCTACCTCTCTCCATTGGTGGCAGGTAATTTAGGGGGGCTGGCTTTGCCATACAAGCCATTTAAGGCCACTGTGGCATTGGTGGGCAAGGCCTATGCAGTAGTAGTCTTGCTTGTGGGTCACTGAAGACAATGGAAGTGTTGCAGGCCTACCAAACAGACCTGCTAAGTGAGCTCGACATACGGCGGCATTCAGGCAGTTCCTACCTTGTTGTGTACCCAGTGCTAGTGCAAGGGAGGCACAGAAGGTGAGTACAGCAGCCCGCCTCCCCCTGCAGACAGTCATGGGAATTGTGCTGCCACAGTCATAGCCTGCTACTAGGCCTGATTGGAGAATGGTCATAAAGGCCAAGCAGAAAATGGAGGAGTGGTCCTGAGGGGCCATGGAGGGACATATCAGGGGACTTGAGGTTGTTAGGGCAGTTAGCCCCCAGTACTATTGTAGGGCCTCCCGTAGCCAAGGCTGTCCCAAGTTTTCAGTGTTCTCTGGTCAGCGAGCTGTCACAGGGCAATGAAAATCTGATGCTTTCCCTCCAATAGAATGTGGAAAACTTAACGTATTTAAAATACCATTTGGCAGCATGGAAACTACTGCCAAATGTGTTTCCATGGGTTCTGTCTACAGTAGAAAAGTGTTACCAGATCCAGTTTAGAGCTCCCCCCTCCCCGGTTCAGAGGTGTGCTCACCACAGTGGTCAGCACAGAGCAGAGCCCAACATTAGCGCAGGAAATAAGATCCCTCTTGGACAAAGGGACCACAGAATATGTACCCCCTTCCTTGATGGAGGGAGGTTTTTACAGCTGTTATTTCCTGGTCCGCAAAAAAGAGGGGAATATGCAGCCAATTTTAGATCCGCATCATCTGAACTGTACTCTTCGAAGATACAGGTTCAAGATGATGTCCAAACTTATCATTCCACAGATACAGTTTGAGGACTGGTTTGTGTATATAGATCTAAAAGGTGAGTATTTACACATAGAATATTGCCCAGTCACGTTCCTGAGGTTTGCGGCGTATGGAGGCAACGCATATCAATATAAGGTTCTTCCTTTTGGGCTAGCTTTATCCCCTTCACAACATGCATGGATGTAATTCTGCCTCCAGAGCATCCGTATACTAAACTACCTGGATGACTGGTTAATTCTAGCACGATCCAGCGTAATGGAAGATCAACATTGAGATGTTGTTCTTGACCACATGAAGAGGTTGGGGCTCAAGTTGAACCTCAGAAAAGTATGCTTTCTCCAGTGCAGTGGACAACTATTCTATGGGTTATAAGGATTCTACTACAGTGAGGGCATTTCTCTCCGCAACATGCCTAGGGTCGGTCCTATCAACATTGAGAAAGATAAAGCTGGATCTTGGCATCCCCTCCAGTCTCTGAGAGACTGATGGAGCTTATGGCAGCAGCAGCCAATGTCATACCATTGATAGTATGGCACAGGAGACCATTTCAGTGCTGGCTGAAAAGGTGTGGGTTTCGTCTGAGGATGAAACCTCTGAGATTAATCAGTGTCATGCAGCGATGCCTATATGCTCTAAGAATTTGGAAGTGTCCCTGGGTTCTATTCTTGAATCACAATCTAGAGGTGTCTTCTTATCGCATGACAGTAATGACACACACCTCCCTCATGGGTTTGGGCACAATCTTAGATGGCTGTTCAGCTCACGGTCTTTGGAGTGACATTGTCTAGAAATGTAGGCCATATTTCTAGCACTGAAATTCTTTCTGCCTCACTTGATAGGTCACCATGTGTTTACAGACTCATATATCGACCACCAGTGAGGATTATGTTTGCGCCCCCTGTTTAAGCAGGTGCAACTAATTCTTCTCTGGGAAGAGGGAATGTTTTTGTCAGTGAGTGCAATGTACATTCTGGGCAACTGGAATGTGGGGGCAGACATCCTGTTGAGTCAGGGGCTGAAGTCCAGGGATTGGTGGCTTCACCTACAAATGGTGGAGTCCATATGACGGAGGTTTGGACAAGAGGAAGTGGATATGTCCACCTCCGAGGAGATAACACACTGCCTGTTATGGTTCGC
The DNA here is from genome assembly GCA_012411365.1 of Ameiurus melas. Lineage (NCBI taxonomy): Eukaryota > Metazoa > Chordata > Actinopteri > Siluriformes > Ictaluridae > Ameiurus > Ameiurus melas. The sequence continues at coordinate 28,715,755 of CM022765.1, forward strand.
CCTCACGCCTCCCACACCATTAGGTTTGCACACCATGGTGTACACGATCCCCCAATCGCTCTGCTCCCATAAGTTCTAGTGAGAGTTCGACAAGAGTGTCTATGTCTGCTGCTAGTAGCACCTTATTGGCCAGCTCAAATATGGTTCTCAGAGACCCTATCCCTGCTAGACAGCACTCCTTCGGAGATTCCCATCCTCAGGGATCTCCTGTCTCAAGCCGGAGGGATGATCTATCACCCTCTGCCAGAACTATGGAAACTGTGGGTGTGGCCCCTGATGGGCACCAGTTCATAGATTCTGGTCTCACAACTGAGGGTGTAGAGACCATTTTGAATACTAGAACACCATCCACAAAGAAATAGTATGCATTCACATGCAACGTTTTGTCTATGGCATGAGGAACGTCAGCTAGACCCAGTAAACTGCGCAATAGCTACAGTCCTGGAGTTCTTACAAGAACGTTTCTCAGTGGGGTTGGCTCCTCCTACAATCAGAGTCTACATGACTGCCATTTCGGCCAGCCACACCCCTATTGATGGAGCCTCTGTGGGGCAACATCCTCTAACTTCAAGGTTTATGCATGGTGTCAGGTGGCTGAGGCCCATCTGCAGACCACACATACCTTCCTGGAAGGTCTGTCAGAGGCCGCATTTGAACCCTTAGGGTCAGCCTCAGAGAAGCTGGCTACGTTCCTCATACAAGAGATATTGCAGCACTGTGTCCAGTAAGGGCTCTCTGTACTTACATCCACCAGACCAGTGGCTTAAATCAGAGCAGCTGCTGGTCTGCTTTGGCGGCGACAGTAGAGGCGATGCTGTGTCAAAGCAGTGCATCTCTATTTGTATAGTGGAAGCAATCTCTATTGCTTAACAGGTGTACGGTTTCACTACGCCTCCAGGCATAAGGGCTCATTCAACTAGGGGGGTTGCTTCCTCAAAGACTTTGTCCAAAGGGGTGTCTTTACAGGACATGTGTGCTGCTGCAGGGTGGTCTGTGCCGCACTCAGTCATTAAAATTTACAGCCTGGATATACATTCCGGCCCGGGCTCAAGTGTCTTGCAATGACCCTTGGGATCGACTTTTTTTTAAAAGGCTATACCCTCAGTATGATGGAGTGGGTATGCTTGTTCCCACAGCGTTCAGCTAACACAACATGGAGTTCCCTTTGAAAGGGAAAGTCTGGGTTAAGCATGTAACCCTGTTCCCTGAGAAAGGAACGAGACGTTGTGTAGCTTTGTCATACTGGGGCGTGCCTGTGGATTGTGTCTTTGCTTCTGATAATAGAGGCTGATGGCGTGGATCCCGGGTGCTGTTTTTATATCACACGACATGCTTAATTGCCATGGCACCTGATCACGGCATTCCTATAAATAGGCATGATATTACACAAACTTCAGATACCAGTCATGCACTAGGGCGCTTCCCACTGTGTTCAGCTAACACAACGTCTCATTCCCTTCTCAGAGAACAGCGTTACATGCGTAACCCAGATGTTTTTGTGAAGCAAAACAAAACAAATTAAGATAAATCATGTCATAACTTTTTCCACTCTCCATGTGTAATTACAACGTAAAAAAAATTAAGTGAGAAACATGGAGATGATGTTCTTTTGGTGATTATATATAATATGATTACATATAATAATTTTATATCAGTGTGAGGAAAAACTGAAACTATGTTGAAATTGAAACAAAAACATCCTCTGAGGCTGAGTGTCACACATCTGAGGTTGAGGCAGAAGCAGCTGCAGATTTAAACATTTAATATAAATTAGCAGACTACAAAACAAAGACACTTAGACAACTTTGGCAAAACACTGTGGCATAAACGACATGAGTCTATGACAACGAAAGACAAGAAACCAGTGCAGACAAAGACTAGATATACACAAGAGTGCTCATTAACCAAAACGTGAATCAGGTGCATGTGGTCATGTGACTGGTGGTGCAGTGCCTGATGGGAAATGGAGTCCAGAGTTTCTAGATACGTGACACTGAGCAGGAAATCAAAGAGTGTAAATGTCTATATGAGTTCCAGTTTACGTGAATATGATATGATCAGAGCAGAAGCAAAGATAATGAACTCTACATGGCTCTGTAGCATCTAAAACCATACAATGATAGCTTAGCTGTGCCTCTCCTTGCTAGCAACAAACTAGCCTTGTAAGAAGCTTTATATTTTATCGGCCTGGTAGTACTACATACAGTGACAACACCCGAGGCGTGTTTTATGATAAATCCAACTTTTTCTGATCATGTCATACATTGACAGCTAAGGTACTTCAGTGTCCATAAAACTGTGATTCTGACATGATAAATCTTAGGTTAAATTATTCCACATCACAAAACATGCTAATTTAAGGGGTGTGTAGACTTATATATCCATTGTAAATAACACAACAACACTATAGAAACACAAAATAAACACAACACACATACTACCATAAAATACTACAGTAAAATTACAATAATAAGACCAAATCAGACAGACAGGAAGCTCAGTTCTAAAATGGATAGACAGACAGCTCTCTTAGAATGTAAATGGTAAATGTGCACTTATATAGTGCGTTATCCACAGCTGTGTCTCATTCACTCATTCACACACCAATGGTAGCAGAGCTGCCATGCAAGGCATGCCATCAGGAGCAACTTGGGGTTCAGTGTCAGTGTCTTGCCCAAGGACACTTCGGCGTGTGGAATCACCCGGGTCGGGAATCGAACCGCCACCCCTACGATTAGTGGACAACCCACTCTACCACTAAATATGAGCCACACTACAGGTGCTGGTTATAAAATTAGAATATCATCAAAAAGTTGATTTATTTCAGTAATTCCATTCAAAAAGTGAAAATAGTATAATGTATAATTCATTACACACAGACTGATATATTTCAAGTGTTCATTCCTTTTCATTTTGATGATTATAACTGACAACTAATGAAAACCCCAAAATCAGTATCTCAGAAAATTTGAATATTACTTAAGACCAATACAAAAAAAGGATTTTTAGAAATGTTGGCCAACTGAAAAGTATGAACATGAAAAGTATGAGCATGTACAGCACTCAATACTTAGTTGGGGCTCCTTTTGCCTGAATTACTGCAGCGCGGCGTGGCATGGAGTCGATCAGTCTGTGGCACTGCTCAGGTGTATGTATCCAACTGTCTGCATATCACTATCTTAGACCTTAGCTTTCTGTCTCTTAGAACCTACCTACCCTCCCACCCTAACCACCCTACCCACATACCCACATACCCACTATCTATCTATCTATCTATCTATCTATCTATCTATCTATCTACTCAATGAATGGATACACACCCACCAACACACTTCCCCTCCTGTGATGAGGAAGGGATTATCTGTCTCACATTAAAACCATAACACCAGCAGTTTTGTGACAAAACCACAGCACAGTTACTATAACAACACACAGCTACAACAATATTTAGGAGTTTCCCAAACAAGGATTGTATGACGAAAGCTGTGGTGTGAGTGTGTGTGTATGTGTGTGAGTGTGTGAGTGAGTGAGAGGGAGAAAAAGAGAGAGGGGGTGGGGGGAGCAACAATACAGTCACTACAGAGTGGAGGTTTCTTACAAGTTTTGGCAAGTAGGACAGACAAATTAAACACACACACACACACACACACACACACACACACACACACACACACACACACACACACACACAGGGGAGGGAAGTAGTGATGAAGAAGGAGGAGACTAAGTGGGTTTGGTCCCTTTTTTTCTGCGTACACTCACATGAGCATTCTGAACTTGGACAGCAAAGTGTGTAACAGAGTGAAGAGCACAGAAGGAGAAGACATACACACACACTTGCAATCTCAACTATAAGGTAAGAAAACTCACAACACACACACACCCACACAAACATACACACACCCAATGAATGAATTTACTCTGCATATATAAAACATAACAGCGTGTGTGTGTGTGTGTGTGTGTGTGTGGTTAGTAGCTTCTGAATATTCTGGGCAAGAAACAGAAAGAATTTTTGACCTTCCACACACATTTTTACATTTTTATACTGCACTGGGGGCCAGACTGAGGTCTTCAGATTCTCTCTCTCTCTCTCGCTCTCTCTCTCTCACACACACACACGCAAACAGACACTTTCTCATGCCTGTAGAGTATGGGAACTGGGGTGTGTCTGGTTTGGCCTGAACTGATCCTGCTAGCTTTAGAGTTTCCACATCGTCTGATTGGTCAGTCTTAGCAAGACAATTGTTTACCACGTCACAGCACAATACTGACTCACACCTCAACCGTACAAGTGTGACTAATGCCAAAGGCAGAGATGGGCTTGGGTTGGTCTTTCTTTTGAACCATTCAGTTTGTGTGTGTGTGTGTGTGTGTGTGTTTGTAACTATGTGTTTCTGGGGAACAAATGTCCCAATTTGCCTGGGAACATGTGACTCTTTTTACCTTGTGGGGACATTTAGAGAGATTTGTGTTTTTTACACAGTTAAAGGATTTGAACTCACAACCTGGTGATCAGTAACATGGAGCTGTTACCACTGCCCGAGCTAGAGTTGGCCTTTTGTGTATGTGAATTAAGAAGAGGAGGCAGCTCTGAAATCTGATTGGTCCATCGTTTGGGGTTAGATGTTAGTGTTGGGGCTACACAAATTAATCTGAGGGACAGAGATAAGTGGGTGTCTTTCATTTTCTAACATTAATATGTTTATAAGAACTCGTGGTCCCCATAATTACATTCATTCAAGAATTGTGTGTGTGAAAGTGGGGGAGGGCATAATGTGTGTGTGTGTGTGTGTGTGAGAGAGAGAGATCCTCTTCGGATCAACATGCTCAAACACCTTCATGTGTGTTTGGTTAAGGTCTTTCAGGTGAGACAGCTGCATTTTTAAAATCGGATGATGGGTGGAGCAAAATGCTGTGTGTCTGTCTGTGCAAAGATCCACTCTTTGGTGCTGAACACCTTTGAGAGAGAAAGAAAGAGAGAGAGAGAGAGAGAGAGAGAGAGAGAGAGAGAGCTGTGTTTGTGGATGAGTTGTAACGTGTCTGAAGCTTTACATCAAAATGCCACTCCCTGAAAATAACTGCACAAAATACCTACACACGCACACACACACACACACACACCCCACACACTCAGAGCATTATTCAAGATCACTTTTCAGAAACACATTTATATGTACTGATGGTGTGTAATGGGTGTGGTTTTGGGCGGAGATGTTATTTTTTGGGTTAGATTTAAAATGTACTTTGTGCCATCACCACACACTCACACACACACACACACACACACACACACACACACACACACACACACACACACACACACACACACACTCACACTCACACACACACACTCACACACACACACTCTCACACACACTCACTCTGTCTGAGTATGTAATGCTTTTTTTAATTGAAATCAGTTGTAGTGACATTTTTCTTCCTGCCGTATACCAATAATTCATATTTCATTCATGAAAGAGTCACTAAAGTGTGCCAGTTACTTTGTTTGGTTTCTGCTGATGAGTTTTGCTGAATCACAAACCGTAAAATTAAAACATGGAAACCAAAGTTCTACATTTCAACTCCAATACATAACTGATTTATTAATCACTGAACTGAGTGAAATGACTCGAGTCACTGAAAAGACTTGAATTGATCTGAACACTGATACGGTACTAAAACACCTCAGTCACGTGATAGTATTTAACTACATGATTACAGAACACACACACACACACACACACACACACACACACACACACAAGTTACTCCCTGCTGAAACATACAATAGAATGTTTACAGAAATTCTAATGGTGTCCACTACATATACCATTAAAACATTCTCATTAGGGTCACATTCTATTATAATTGAATTGGTTTCCACTAGACATAAACATGCCAGCAATAGAACCCAACACATTACCAGACCCACAAGGACCATTATAGTTTCCATTAAAACCAATATAATTCCCATTATAACCATTAAAATCATTAGAATGTCTGTAATGGTTTGTATTTTGTTTTCCAGCAGGGCTATTATTTTTATAATATATATAATAATCATAATTAATAATTATGCAGTGTTGTTATTCTCTCTCTCTCTCTCTCCTCTCTCTCTCTCAGACATCATGTTGTTCCTCCTTGTTGGCATTTTTCTCCTGCACATCATTACATTCGCCCTCCTGCTTGCTGCCACCATCGAAAATGTGAGTCATGTTAAAAATGTCAACAAAAACAACAAAACGGTCTTTTATTGCATTGCTACACGTCATCTCATTATCACCACAAGTCTGAATTAGGGAACGACTGCAGAACAGATCTGATGAACAAACAGTGAACCTTTCATTCCTGCTTAATCGAACCAGACAACGAAGAAGAAGATTTCAATTCAATTCAATTCAATTTTATTTGTATAGCGCTTTTTACAATAGTCATTGTCTCAAAGCAGCTTTACAGAAATAAAAAACAGGTATAAACAGTCAGAAACATCTAAAGAGAGACGAACAGGAACAGATAAACAAAGACAAACAGGTAGAAAACAAATGGAATTTATCCCAACTGAGCAAGCCACTGAGTGGCGACGGTGGCAAGGAAAAACTCCCTAAGATGTTTTTTGAGGAAGAAACCTTGAGAGGAACCCGACTCAGAAGGGAAACCCATCCTCATCTGGGTAACACAGAATGTGAAGGTAAAAGATGAGCGTCAATTCCAGTCAAGTTCTCTAAACTCGTTCAAAAAGTTTTCAGCATTAGCGGATGGATTCATCGAATAAAACCGATCTCATTTGTGTTTCAATTTCTCACATAAATGCACTTGAAGACTCGGCCAGGGCATCGGTATTTATTTACTGGCTGTGCGTGTTAAAATACACAACTTGGAGAGACTTTTGATGAATTCATGATACGGTTATGTACAAGGAAATAAAGGAAATAAAGGGGTGGCTGTGGCGCAGTTGGTTGTCCACTAATCGTAGGGTTAGCGGTTCGATTCCCGGCCCGGGTGACTCCACATGCTGAAGTGTCCTTGGGCAAGACACTGAACCCCAAGTTGCTCCCAATGGCAAGTTAGCGCCTTGCATGGCAGCTCTGCTACCGTTGGTGTGTGTGTGTGTGTGAATGGGTGAATGAGACAGTGTAAAGCGCTTTGGATAAAAGTGCTATATAAGTGCACATTTACCATTTACCATTTAGGAAATTAAGCTTTTCTTGCAGCTATGGGTGAATTTTTGGATATTTTATTCCTTTTAATAAACAGTAATGCACAGTACATAGGCTATATATAATAATAATAATAATAATAATAATAATAATAATAATAATAATAATAATACTTTATATTATATGTAATATAATAATTAAAAAAAACCCCTAAAACAGAGCCTTGAGTTTTTAACACCCTGTATGTACATATGAACCAGAGTCGGATACTGACGAAGGAGAGACTCGGAATTATATAGACAGGAAGTGTTTTCGGGTTAAAAATAAAACTGACGATATAGTGGTCTCAGTGAATACAATCGGAGACAATAGTAACTTTAGCCGTGGAATCTGCTGACAAGTTCATTTGGAAAGGCGATTTGCAAACATTCACAAAATATAAAGTGCGATACTTACATCTTCTGGATATGAAGCTGGATCACAAACAGATCACAAACTGATCCGTTCTTGAGAATCTAGGTTTTAGCAAATCCTGCTTCGTATTGGCCTGCTTTCACAAAGCACTCTGGTGTGAAATGATTTAAGGGATTTTTGTGGCACATTTCCTTCGAAAGTGAAACTTCTCCACTGAACATGAAGACTCGTGTTCACTTTTACAACCAAATACAGACAATTTACAACGCTTATGAAGCTCGGACGTTCTTCTCATCACTGTAGCTGCTCCAGAGCGGAGAACATGTGTGCAGCTCACTCAAGGGAGGAGCTATGATAATAGGACAGTCACCAGTTGTGGGTGGGGCCTGTTCCAATGTGACATCACTTTGGATAGAAAACAACTCATTTTGAGACACTCTTTATGATTTACGGGGAAAATAAAAAAGAAGTGGGTGGATTTTACCGTTGTAGGGTGGTTGTGTACACACACTGCTGACACACACTTATCTTCACACAACATGTAAAAGTGAATTTAGTGTAATAGGTCTCCTTTAATAGTAAATGTTATAAACAGTTCTCGTTCACTTCCCCCTCACCTGAGCGTCGCTCTATTACATTCATTAGGGATCGTGTTGATACTGCTCGAGAATTTAGGGGTTTATTCCCCTCAAAATGGCAGCTGATTTAAAAAAAAATATTTTATTTTATTTTTTTATCGTAAACATGCCATTTAAATGTTTAGATTTTCAGGTTTTATTCTTCATACCTCTTAATCTGCTATTTTACTCAGCGAACTAGTTACTTAAAAAAAAAAGCTAGTATTTTTATTTGCTAACGCTAATCAGTCCATCTGCATGATGCTAACAGAGCTTTATTATTTCATTCTAATTAGCAGCCATGCAAATGAGGACTATAGCTAATACTGGTTATTTAGTGAAATATTATGACTCTGTAATGGGTGTGAAGAAATCTGAGTAAATATCTACCATATTATATTAAATTGCTAATGCTAATAAATACTAATGCTAATTATTATGAGTTAAAGATGTTTTCTGTCTCTCTTTAGGCCTGGTGGACTAATGGTTCAATGTCCACTGATATTTGGTCTCGTTGGCTTTGGAACGGTGCTCAGTGGAACAATACGGCCCTTCCGATCACCTATCCTGAAGGTACACACACACACACACACAGAGCAGAAATTAATGCACGCTAGGTATTGACAGAGTGGAGTAATTTTAATAAATCGGAATGAAATGAATGCATGCAGTGTGTGTGTGAGAGAGAGGGAGAGAGAGAGAGAGTCTGACCCCAGACTTATGATTGTGTGTGTGTGTGTGTGTGTGTGTGTGTGTGTAACTCTGGTGTTTATTGTAAATGTAAACCTATTATTATTATTTTGCTATTTTTTGCTGTCACTTATGTTCTTCTATCTCGGTGTGTGTGTAGAATACCTCCACGCAGTGCAGGCGAGCTGTATATTAGCGTGTGTGTTTTCGGGTATTGGCTTGTTCGTGTTCCTCGCTCAGCTCTTCACACTACCCAAAGGAAAACGCTTCATCTTGTCTGGAGCCTTCCAGCTGCTGGCCTGTAAGGACACGGACACACACACACACACACACACACACACACACACACACAAGGTCTTGCGGTTCTTCTCATTACTTACTTGACTGATTCAAGCCCCACCCATGCTTGGTAACTGTTGCAGTGTAGGTATGTAAAAGGCCAACCAATTGGCACTGAGGACCAGGAAAGGTTTCACTGTTTATTTTAATTTAGCCCCACCCACTCTATATAATATAATATAGCATTTTATATAAAGTGTGTGTGAATTTGATTAGGACACGTGCCTGAGAACACAACAGTTGGCTCTGTTCCAAATCACTAGAATACCAGGTACAAGTCTGGGTTCCAGATGCTGGAACCCACAGCACCCTCTGGTGGTGAGGAGCTGAAAGTAAAATTAATTTTGGATATTTCTAGCAATTAAAAAAAAAGCATGTATTGTAGGGTTCTTTATAGAAACAGAAAGAGTTCCTCCAGAGAGATGACTGAGGATCTCTTAAGAGGTTCTAGATTTGCCCTTTTTTTAACCATCATAATATTTTAGTCTAGATTTGGCATTTTACAAAAAAAAAAAAAAGTAACTCCAAGAGTTTCTAGCTTTCTAAATGGATTTAGGGTTTGGAACCTTTTCTGATAAGGAAGTCTTTAAGGGTTCCACAGAGGGACAAACAAATGGCTCTTAATAAATCAACCACCCAATCAACCCATCAATCACTTTAATTAATAACACTAATTGGCCGTTGTGCTGTACAACCAACTACAAATAAATACATTATAAAAAAGAAAAAGACTGTCCAAGTTCAACCCCCCAGAACTGTTTTCTGATAGAGGAATACACAGGTGTAGGGTGCTACCTAAGTACAGTACCAAATGATGGAACACACAGCACCCTCTGGTGGCGAGGAGAGCAGTATCACTCTCTTCCCAACAACAACAACAACAACAACAACAATAATAATAATAATAATAATAATTTTTCTCTTTCTTTCGTTCTCTCCATCCATTTCTCTCTCTCTCTCTCTCTCTCTCTCTCTCTCTCTCTCCCTCTCTCTCTCTCTCTCAGGTCTGTGTATTATGATCGCCGCCTCTATCTACACTAATATTTTCCACAGGAGTGACAACGGATGGTATGGTCCGAGTTTCATCATAGCCTGGCTCTCCTTTGCTCTCACCTTCGTCTCCTGCGCCATTTACTTCGTACTCCGAAAGAAAACAACCTGAGGAGCTCACATACTCCTACACACTCCTACACGCACGCGCACACACACACACACACACACACACACACACACACACCCACACACACACACGGCTTGATCAGGTGCTTGTCACTGTATTGGAGAAGGAGAGGATTGTTTTTCATGTATAAGAATCATTTACATGCATTAATTATGCACATAATTAATCATTTAACTGGAAAATGATGCAGTAGGAGGGGGAAAAGAAAATCAAAAAAGAGAGTGTGTGTGTGTGTGTAAAAATGTAAACATACAATGGATTAGTTCTTTAAAGTAAATTAAAATTAAGCTGTCACATTTGTGGGGAAAATTCTTAGATTGAAAGATTTATTCTGTAACGTATTGTACCAATTTTATAATGTTAGAAATATTTTTATATTCTGGGTGGATATGAATATGAATGTGTTCTAATGAATATAACTGGAATGAAATGTAAGTGTGTAGTAGTTGCTATTGTAATACAAATAATCCCATTTCGCATATCATTTATTTGCATAAAAACTCTTAGTGTAAATATGGTGTTGTTTTAGTTTTCATTTCTCGTGTGCTTCCATTTTGTTTACACACACACATTTACTGTGCAGCTCCGAGTAATGCTCGATTCTGATTGGTCCATGGAATGAATGAGGAAAAAGCTGTGTGTAAACGATTGTGAAAAATGCACACTAAGAATGATTAGTATTTCGTTTTCTTTTTGTTACATGATCTTTTTTATGCAGTGTGTATTAAAGTTGATCCAAAAGTCGTGAGTGTGTGTGTGTGTGTGTGTGTGTGTGTGTGTGTGTGTGTGTGTGTGTGTGTGTGTGTATAAATATCACAATTTAGCAAGCAAAAATATCGTAAATACAATGTCTCTAAATGTTCACATTGTTAAATTACTATAAAGCAGAAATAAGATTATTAATATTAATGTTTTATTTAATTCAGTAAAATTTCCTTTGTATAGAGCAGGGGTGCACATAGTTTTTCAGCATGCGAGCTACTTATCTAATGACTAAGTCAATTTGATCTACCTACTATAAAAATGCGAGACATATATTTATTTATAAATACATTGACAATTCTTTATGTGTACAATGTATGCTGGCGTACCTTATATAATAACTGCATGAACCCATATTGCACAATACAACTGTGTACAATTTTTGTCATTAGCCTACCTTACTCTGATGACTTGCACTGAATGGAATCAGTCAGGGATGCACAGTCCGGACAGTAGCTGCTGATATCCATCCTCAAGCAAACTTCCAAATGATCATCAGTCATGGTGGAACGGTATTTGGACTTAATGATCTTCGTGTGAAAAAACTGATTCACATAAATAAGTGGAGCCGAATAATGCAGTCAAGCAGGTGGCACATTTCCTCATTTTTGGTACTTTTCCCTCTGTGAGTAAGTTCCAGAACTGTCCATGAGCTCTGGACTTCAGCTCAATGTTGGCTTGTAGTGTCAAAATCTCATCCTCCACTCCAGAAGAGTTCAGGTGAAACAGTGTTGCAACTTTTGATGCGAGTGAATCAACTTCAGCATCTTCCCGAAATGGACAGCACATGAATGTAGCGATTGGCTGGATTAAAGCAAAGTCTTCAAAGTGTTTGTCAAACTCTGACCGACAAATGTCAATCTGCTCCGTGTAGCGTGCACTGTCACGCTGCACACATGACTTCCCTTGTGTCTCCAGCTCTGACCCGAGGTTCTGGAAGTTTGCCAAATTATGGCCCTGCAGCTTAGAGGAGAGAAGTTGCATTTTTCATTTGAATGCATTAATTGAGCTGATCATATTGATCACGGGTTTTTCTTTTCCTTGCAGCTCGGGATTAAGGTCATTCAACATGTTGGTCAGATCGGTTAAAAATGCCAAATCTAGCAGCCACTGATCGTCATATAGTTGGTTGTACTCTGCATGTTTAGCTACACGGAAAATCTCCTTTATCTCCGGACAGAGCTCTCGAAATCGTTGCAGGAATTTACCTCGACTAAGCCACCTGACGTCAGTGTGTAATAATAAGTCAGAGTGGTCGCAGTCAGCCTTCTCCAGATGCGCACGGAATAGCCGTCTTTGAAGAGATCTGGCGCGAATAGAACAGGCGATCTTTTTGCCACATCCATTATCTCTTTCATGTTTAGCATTGTTGAGCATAACGCTTGTTGGTGTATAATGCACTTGCCAATAAATCCATATAAGCGACCAACCGTGGCGGGAGCTCCGTCTGTCGTGATAGACACCAATTTGCACAATGGGAGCTGGGTTTTCTCGATAAAGTTTTTGCGAGACTGAAATATGTCTTCTCCTCGTGTATGTTCTCTCATGGGCAGTGCAGTTCACTGCTCCTCTTTCGCAGTCGTATCGGTAAACACCATCCGAATAAAAATGCACATCTGGGCTGTCTCACTCACGTCTGTAGACTCGTCCAACTGCAGTGGGAAACACTCGCAATCTGCAATGTCCTTCCAAAGTTGCTGGGTCAAATCCTCGGCCATGACGTCACTGCGCTGCGTAATTGTGGTTCTTGATAGCTGGAGAGCTTTGATCGGAAACAGTATTTCTGATTTCTTTTTAAAGTCTCGGAACAGCGAGTCAGCTGCTTCAACAAACGCCTCTTTTACCATCTCTCCATCTCGGAATGACTTCTTGTTCTTAACGGTGAGGTGACTCACCCGGAATGACGCTTCGGTGGCTGCCTTTTCTTTTGTAGATATCTGGGAGAAGAATGACTGCTGTCCGGACAACTGGGATTTTAGTTCTTTCACCTTTCTCCTTCTCAGCTCGCTTTTTTTTTTTTTTTTTTTTTAATCGCGCTGTTTGCGGATAACTCCGGGCCTCAGCCACCAGGGGGCCTCAGAGACTCGCAGATATTTCAAGGGTGTGTAAACTTTTGAACGGAGTATTTTATTTTTTTAATAAATTCAGCGATAATCTTGTGGACTATATGTAAACATCTGTGATGTGAAATAATTTATTCAGGACAGAACTAAATAAACAACATGATCCGCCTTATTTTGTTAACAGTATTAAGATTTTGAAGATTCTGCAAGGGGTATGCAAGCTTTTTGGCACAACTGTGTTTCTGTAAAGCTGCTTTGTGACAATGTCCATTGTTAAAATTTAATTGAATTGAACAAAAAGAAACAAAAGCATTTAAGTCAGAAAGATGTCGTCATCTACGCTACAGACAGGGCGAGCAAATTACCTCTAAACTTCACAAAGTTGATCAGGTACAATCACAATCAACTAACATATCATTACACAACAACACTGAACTTTCAATGTAACATTATGGTGAGATAAACATGTATTTTTATATTACAAAAATAATCTCATTTTGCTGGAGCACATTTTTACCTACCCGCTCTCAGCATGAGATACACCCGTCTACCTGGAGAATGGGTGTGGTTTCACAAGTTATTAGTGAACGACCTATTAATTACTTCTTGTCGCCACCAGAGGTCCCTCAAGAACAATTAACTGAACAAAAGCACAGTCATATTGGTGAAAGTCATAACGTGTACAGTAACATTGCAACCCCTGTTACACACAGGTTCTTACATTTTCATAGGCATATTACATGGTCAAGCTGCGAGATCAATTTGTTACCAAGAGAGATGATATGCAGGTTCTGCAGTGCAACTATTAACTTCAGAAATGTTGAACAAACTCAGGTCTTGAAGTGTTATATATATATATAAATAAATGTGTGTATCTATGTGTGATATATATATATATATATATATATATATATATTAATAAATAATACACACACACACACACACACACTAACGTTAC
>CM022765.1:28737437-28889937 GCA_012411365.1 Ameiurus melas
TCACTATTTCAGCTCGTGAATTATACGTGCGAAATTTAAACGGTGTATATATTATATTTCTTATTGAAAAAAAAGTCTAAATATATTCAAATATGCTGTATTATAGTACTTTGTAAGTGTATTGGGACAGAATATTAAGACAGTTTTATACCGTTGGGGCAGTTTAGAGATTCAGAGATATATACTCTGACCCGAATGTGTAATAATGATTGCCAAAACATGTATTAAGGGCTAAGCCCCGGTGCCCCCCGTTATTGCATTTCATATGAGCCTTTATGGATAAAGTTATGATAAATTGCAGCTCCTGACTGCAGAAAAAAAATATTGAATTAAGTAAAATGATATTTATTGTTCAGCATACAAAGTTAAAATGTTAATTTTACTGAACATTAGTTTTGAGAAATCACAGACATTTATTATGCTGGAAAAGAAACACGATCAGCTGGATATTGTATTGGCTTTAAGCATTTTTTATGTGGATAAACATTCACTCAGACGTAGTCTTCTTCCTCTTCCTCTGTGAATCAACTTTTAACTGCTGTTTGAATGCTCTTTATCTATTCAGGAGCAGCAGCTGGAAGAATGGCAAGTAACTCTTTGTCAATCTTCTCCAATCTTGCAGAACTCTTCCTTTCAAACTCGTCCTTATTCTTGATCACAAGGCATAAGATGGCTTTCTGAGCCTCATCACAGGAGTTCTGCAAGTGCTGACACTCAGAAAGAAACTCTGGCTTTTCCTTGTCCATGGCCATCAGTTTCCCCAGAGAGCTGACACGATCCATTAGGTGCTTGGTGGACACCTCGGTGTAGGTTGTAGCAATCATGTTGACAAGGCTGGCGATGTTAGTGGCTTGAAAGGCTTGATTATAGAGCAGATCTTTGGAGAAGAGCTTTGAGTTGTAGGAAAGTGATTGTGTCTTCTCAGATGTGGAGACAAAATCCTTAAGGGTTCTGGTCAGGCTGGTTTTCACAATGTTGGACACCATCTGAAAGAAGTGAACCATCTTCTCCCACTGCTTCTTCACTCTCCCCATGGCATCCATACCTTTGACCAGCATTTTTATGGTGGTGTTAAAGTCTATCTCTTTGACCTCGCATTTCCTCATGATGATCAGGATTTCAGTTAGCTCCTTTTGGTCCTTCTCCATGTTCTCTACACTCTCGTTAAAGTCCTCTCTGGACTTGTCAAGTTGAGCACAGCTCTGCTCTATGCGGAACCTAGCATTGTCTGATGCCCTTTGTGAAGCGGTCATTTTCTCAGATTTACTTTCTTCTTTAAACATCATTGGTGGTTTGGGTGTCAGAGCAGGACTTTGTGATGACTTTGTGATGTCTTTACTTTTGCTATCGAAAATGTGAGCTAACAGTTAGTTTTCTGATCCTTTTGATCAGCTCCACTGTTTTGACATCTTCACATTTCCCCTCTGGTGCATACATTGCTAGCTCTGCACAGATGCTAATACCTTCATCACAAAGCTCTATCACAGAGCTTTTTGCATAGCACATTAGGATTTCTTTTAAACTCTCCTTGATTCTGGTAAACTGTTATTTCTCGAAATTTGTTACAGTAGCTTTATTCTTTTGATCATACAAGTCTTTCCAGTTAATCATGTTCTCCTTCACAAACTTCTGAATGTTCTCTGTGCATATTAGGATTTCTGCAGACTTGCTATAAATATTGATTTCATCAATACTGTCAGCAGCAGATTGTGGCCCCTGTAAGTGACCAAACATTTGTTCTTTACCATTACAGGTTTGGTTCTTCGGATGAAATGCCATGGTTGTTAATCCAACAACAAGAATGTTGATGCTCTCAGTCAAGCCTGCAACAAAATCCATACCCACCATGTCCATTGATTTGTTGTAACTTTCATGTGCTTTCTTAAGTTTCTCTTCAATGGCTTTCTTTGCTTTCGCTGAGCTTGCATTACATTCTTCTGATAACTGTTTCCTCAGCTTGGCCTCATCCAGTTCTTTCTTGACAGCATCCAGCTCCTCCCCATAAAAGTGCTCAGCATTTACACATGCTTTCAGCAGTTCTTGGATAGTATTGATGACATCAATGAACCGCTTTTCTGTTAAATTGGCCAACTCAAGACAGTCATCTGCAATGACACGGATGTTCTCCAGCTGATCAGGGAGGTGGGCTTGAACAACCTCATCACTGCCAATAAACAGGATCTTCACAACCGTCTTCATGTAATTTGGAACTGCCATGGTGTGAAGTCTAATCTGATCCATGTTCTTATGGGCCTCGTTGAAAGCCCCCCAGCCGGAGTTACACACCTGCATGAGGCAGGCACGAAATTATTCTTGGTATCTGATGTACTTGTAGCCATCTTTAGGTGGGTTCTTGTTAATGGAGAAATCTGTATTGGAGGAAATGAAGACCAGCTCTCCCAGAATAGCTATGGAGAGTGGAGCAGGAGTCAGATACTCCTCCCAGTTGGCGTACGGCTGCATCACAAGCTTGGTCTGGTTTCTTATCTCCTCTGCTGTGGTGTCATGTATCTGTCACATATCTGGGAACTCTGGACTCCATTTCCCATCAGCCACTGCACCACATGACCACATGCACCACAACTTCACCTGATCCACGTTTCTGGTTAATGAGCACCCATGTGTATATATAGTCTTTGTCTGCACTCTCTCTTGGTCTTTCCTTGTCTGAGACTTCTGTCTTTCATGTCAGTGTGTTTTGTTTCTTGCCATAGTATCTTGCCAAGTTCTCTTAGTGTTTGTCTAGTAGTCTATTTGTTTATATTAAATGTTTAAAATTTCGCGACTGCTTCTGCCTCAACCTCAAATTGTGACAGAAAAAGACCGTGACTAAGAAGCGCAGCAGATTGGCCCATGGACGCCCTGGTGCAAACGACTCTGCGGAATGGTATCTCAAGATAATGGAGCAGGGAAGAAAGTCGAGGGTACTGATGGCTCAGAGTAGCCGCATACTCGGAATACCATCGCGGTACAGCGCATGCACCATACCACACCCGGCGTTCGTTGTAGAATATGCCAAGTTACACGGGTTGGAGTATATGCTCGGAGATGAGACCGAATCCCGCCCTCCCTCCCCTCTTCTGGATGTCACTCTGCCTTCCCGTTCAGCTGAGGTCGTCACGCAGCCGTCCCGTTCAGCTGAGGTCGTCGTGCAGCCTTCCTGTTCGACTGTGGACGCCGCTCAGCATCCCTGCTCGGCTGTGGATGTCGCTCTACCTTCCCATTCAGCTGAGGTCGTCACGCAGCTGTCCCGTTCAGCTGAGGTCGTCACGCAGCCTTCCTGTTTGGCTGTGGAACGCCGCTCAGCATCCCTGCTCGGCTGTGGATGTCGCTCTGCCTTCCCGTTTAGCTGAGGTCATCGCGCAGCCTTCCTGTTTGGCTGTGGACGCCGCTCAGCATCCCTGCTCGGCTGTGGACGTCG
This sequence comes from Ameiurus melas, assembly GCA_012411365.1. Classification (NCBI taxonomy): domain Eukaryota; kingdom Metazoa; phylum Chordata; class Actinopteri; order Siluriformes; family Ictaluridae; genus Ameiurus; species Ameiurus melas. The sequence goes on from CM022765.1 coordinate 28,740,859, forward strand.
TCCTGCCTTCCTGCTCAGCTGAGGTCGTCGCTCGGCCTTCCTGCTCGGCTGAGGTCGTCGCTCGGCCTTCCTGCTCGGCTGCGGTCGTCTCTCTGCCATCCTGCCTCACTGAGGACGTCACTCTGCCTCCATGCTCCGCTGAAGACGTCGCTCCTTTCCTTCGATGCGCTCAGTGTGTTGCTCCTCCTTCCTGCTCCACGGAGGACGCCGTTCCCCCCTCATGCTCCTCGGAGAGTGTCGTTCCACCCTTGGGCCTCGCGGAGAACCTCGCTCCTCTCCCTGGCCTCACGGAGAACCTCGCTCCCCCCGTGAGCCTCGCGGAGACCCTCGCTCCCCCCGTGACCCTCGTGGAGACCCTCGCTCCCCCTTTGAACCTCGTGGGGGACCTCGCGTTCCACTTCTGTCCCAGGAAGGAGGTCGCCCCGCTTCCATGCCCTGCCAAGGACGTCCTTTTGCCTCCCTGTGCCGTTGTGGGAGCCGCACGGTCTACTGGCTTTGTTGAGGACCTTTTGCCCGGGGGCCCGGAGCCGCAGGTGGGGGGCCGTGTCGGTTTGGGCGCTCCGGGAGTAGCGCCCTTGGGGGAGGGTTCTGTCACGTATCTGGGAACTCTGGACTCCATTTCCCATCAGCCACTGCACTGCACCACATGACCACATGCACCACAACTGCATCTGATCCACGTTTCTGGTTAATGAGCACCCATGTGTATATATAATCTTTGTCTGCACTCTCTCTTCGTCTTTCGTTGTCTGAGACTTCTGTCTTTCATGTCAGTGTTTTTTGTTTCTTGCCATAGTATCTTGCCAAGTTCTCTTAGTGTTTGTCTAGTAGTCTATTTGTTTATATTAAATGTTTAAAATCTGCAACTGCTTCTGCCTCAACCTCAAATTGTGACATAAACAGAATACACAAGATTCATATAAAATGATCAAATCTGCATTGCTCTAATTCTAAATCTTTTTACAAAGTTTTACACTGTGTGATTTACAGTCTGATTTTCCTGTCACTTACAAAAACCTCACACCTTAAAATAATTATTTGGGTAACACTTTCTATGAAGCCCATGCTTATATTAAATTATAGCCTCATTTATAATTATTTATAAGCAAGTATTACTGCTCTATAAGCACATTTATAAAGACCTATACTTCGTTATAATAACAGTTACAGTGGTGTGAAAAAGTGTTTGCCCCCTTCCTCATTTCCTGTTCCTTTGCATGTTTGTCACACTTATGTGTTTCGGAACATCAAACCAATTTAAACAATAGTCAAGGACAACACAAGTAAACACAAAATGCAATTTGTAAATGAAGGTGTTTATTATTAAAGGTGAAAAAAAATCCAAACCATCATGGCCCTGTGTGAAAAAGTGATTGCCCCCTAAACCTAATAACTGGTTGGGCCACCCTTAGCAGCAACAACTGCAACCAAGCGTTTTGCGATAACGTGCAATGAGGCTTTTACAGCGTCCTGGAGGAATTTTGGCCCACTCATTTTTGCAGAATTGTCCTAATTCAGTTACATTAGAGGGTTTTCGAGCATGAACGGCCTTTTTAGGGGCATACCACAACATCTCAATAGGATTCAGGTCAGGACTTTGGGAAGGCCACTCCAAAGTCTTCATTTTGTTTTTCTTCAGCCATTCGGTGGTGGACTTGCTGGTGTGTTTAGGATCATTGTCCTGCTGCAGAACCCAAGTTAGTTTCAGCTTGAGTACACCGAAAAGATGGTCGGACATTCTCCTTCAGGATCTCTTGGTAGACAGCAGAATTCATAGTTCCTTTTATCATGGCAAGTCTTCGGGTCCTGAAGCAGCAAAACAGCCCCAAACCATCACACTACCACCACCATATTTTACTGTTGGTATAATGTTCTTTTTGTAAATGCAGTGTTCCTTCTACGCCAGATATACTTGGACACACACCTTCCAAAGAGTTCCACTTTTGTCTCATCGGTCCACAGAATGTTGTCCCAAAAGTCTTGGGGATCATCAAGATGTGTTGTGGAGAAATTGAGACGAGCTTTGATGTTCTTTTTGCTCAGCAGTGGTTTTCTCCTTGGAACTCTGCCATGCAAGCCATTTTTGCCCAGTCATTTCCTGATGGTGGAGGCATGAACGCTGACCTTAACTGAGGCAAGTGAGGCCTGCAGTTCTTGGACGTTGTTGTGGGGTCTTTTGTGACCTCTTGGATGAGTCGTCGCTGCGTCTTGGGGTAATTTTTGGCCGGCGCCGCCCACTCCTGGAAAGGTTCACCACTGTTCCATGTCTTCGCCATTTGTGGATAATGGCTCTCACTGTGGTTCGCTGAATTCCCAAAGCTTTGGAAATGGCTTTATAACCCTTTCCAGACTGATAGATCTCAATTACTTCTTTCTCAATTGTTCCTGAATTTCTTTGGGTCTCGGCATGATGTGTAGCTTTTAGGATCTTCTGGTGGACCTTACTGTGTCAAGCAGCTCCTATTTAAGTGATGCCTTGATTGTGAACAGGTGTGGCAATAATCAGGCCTGGGTGTGGCTAGAGAAATTGAACTAAGGTGTGGACAACCACAGTTATAGTATGTTTTAACAAGGGGGCAATCACTTTTTCACACAGGGCCATGATGGTTTGGTTTTTTTTTTCACCTTTAATAAAAACACCACCTTCATTTACAAATTGCATTTTGTGTTTACTTGTGTTGTCCTTGACTATTGTTTAAATTGGTTTGATGTTCAAACACTTAAGTGTGACAAACATCGCAAAGGAACAGGAAATGAGGAAGGGGGCAAACACTTTTTCACACCACTGTATAGCTACATTCATATTATTGTTACTTGCTTTACATGATATAAGAGAATTTCCTCTCAGTGCCCATGCTCATAATGCATTATACACCAATTTATAAGTATTAATTATTCAGTCTTATGGTTCCATTTATGTATTAATAAAAGTGCAGCCTGAATTTTTAATTTGATTAAATTATAGTTAGAATCACTTATTAATACAGATTTATTTCTAGGTCGCGATCATCTATGGGCCACACGTCTTCATGTGATTGGATTACGCAGGTCAGAGTTCACCAAATTGTAATTTTTATCATGTAGTGTAGTACAGGACGAAAATTCTAAATATGAGCTTGTGTTTCCGGTCTTCCACTTTCAGATGTGTTTGAATTGAAATCAATGGCGTGTTAAAGCCCAGTATGACTGTCCCATGACTCTGCTGAGGAATTGGAGGGTGTTTTTTAAAGGAATATTCACAGATTTTTTTCTTTTTATACAAAGAAAAACAAAATTGAACCCACAACCCACCCCTCTGGCTCATCATGGCTACCCATTAACTGTCGCTGGTTATAAAGATATTATAAAATTCAACAACAGGCACCAACCTTTAAGTGGGTAGTGTCTGTAACTCCATAAAGTATGCAATAAAGGGATGCTATTTATGAAAAAACTTATCTGTACAACCATTCATCGTATATCTTATTTTCTCGAGTTTCAGAAAAAACATCACGTCCTTTATCCACTGGGAGATAGATGGGTATTTAGCAGACTTTCAATGTAACAGTAGGGAACGTCTTGCTATAAGGGATGTGAAAGCAATAACATCCTTTTGTATCGAGCTCAAAGGAATTGAAGCTTTAGGGATCCCAAATATCGCAGTCAATGGACAAGGCTTTAAATGTACCCTGAGAATAGAGGACATGATGGTAAAAAAGCCAGACCAAAAACCATAGAGTTCAGGGCAGAAGAAAAACATATGGCCAAGATGACAGGGAGAGCCATGGCATTTATCACACTTGTCCACTACATCCGGATACATCACAGACAATCTCGACTTGGACAGATGGACTCTATTTAAAACTTTGAACTGTATAAGTCCAAGACGAGCACAAGAAGTGGTAGTCTGTACCCTCCCTATAGCATGTTCCCAACACTCCTCACTTATTTGTACTCCTAATTCCGTTTCCCACGCATTCCTAATTTTATTACTCGACCCACTACCTTGCGTCAATATAAAATCATAAATCTTAGAAATCATTCCTCTCTGATGCGGGTTATTTGAAAACAGGTCTTCCCAAGCCTGTTCTGAAGGAGCAGAAGGGAAATCAGGAAAACATCTAGAAACGAAATTCCGTATTTGAAAGTACCGAAAGAAATGTGTCAAGGGGAGATCGAAAGTGGATGCCAAATTGGCAAAGCTATCAAACACACCATCAAAATACAAATTTCTAACTTGTTTAATACCCTTGTCATACCACACTGAAAATGAGGAGTCCATACACGATGGGGGAAATAGATGGTTGTTCACTAAAGGACACAAAGAGGATGCACCTACAAATTTAAAATGTCGTCTAAATTGATACCAAGTCCTAAGTGTGCTGAGGACAACAGGGTTATCAGTATATTGGGAAAGGTTTGTAGGTAAAGAGGTGTAAAGTAGAGCAGGTAAAGAGGATTCACTACAAGAAGATAATTCCAATTTAGACCAAGAAGATCCAGGAGATTGAACCCAGTAACAAAGTTTATGGATGTGTCTAGCCCAGTAATAGAATTGAAAATTGGGTAATGCAAGTCCTCCCCTAAGTTTACATTTCTGCAATAAAGATTTACTAACCCTTGGTGGCTTCCCTCCCCAAAATGTACTAATTATCTTATCCAATGAATCAAAAATGATTTTGGGAGAGAAAGAGGCACTTGTTGGAACAAGAAAAGAAACTTCGGTAAAATATTCATTTTGACGGCGTTGATCTTGCCAATTAGGGAAAGCGGTAAGTTACCCCAACTCTGAATGTTAGATTTAACCTTTGAGATAAGGGGAGTAAAGTTAGCTGATAGAAGATTAGATAGAGAACGTGTCACGTTGATACCTAGGTATTTAAAACCTGACTGACTAAATCAAAACGGTAGATCTGACTGTTGGAGAGACAGAGCTGGAGTATTGACAGGGAAACAGTCGCTTTTATCTAAATTTAGTTTATAACACCAAAAGACTCCAGAACATCCAAGACAGAAGGCATAGAGGTGGTAGGATCAGTTACATACAATAACAAATCATCAGCATATAGCGACAATTTGTATTCTACCCCGTATCGAACTATTCCTTTAAACAAGGAGGAAGATTTTAATGCAATAGAGAGCGGCTCGATGGCAACAGCAAAAAGCAGTGGGGATAAAGGACACCCTTGGTGACACCCTCGTCCGAGCGCAAAATAATCCGAATAAGTATCGTTAGTCTGAACTCTAGCATAAGGGGTTGAATAAAGGAGGCTAATCCAGGAAATAAACTTGTCCCCAAATCCAAACTTCCTCAGGACTGCAAACAAATACTCCCATTCGACCCTGTCGAATGCTTTTTCAGCATCTAATGAAATCACAATCTCAGGGTGAACAGCTGAATGCTTTGAATAAATTATATTAAAGAGTGTACGGGTATTGAAAAACAATTGACGTCCCTTTATAAAACCGTTCTGATCTTCAGATATAATATAAGGAAGTACATTCTCTATCGAGATGCCATTACTTTCGACAACACCTTTACATCTGCATTCAGCAGTGATAGCGGTCTATAAGAACCACAGGAGGATGGATCCTAACCCTCCTTTAGGAGCAGAGCTATAGTGGCTTGTGTCAGAGTTGGAGGCAAAGACCCACGTTCCAAAGATTCGTTGAACATAGCCAAAAGCAATGGAGCTAATTTTTCAATAAACGTTTTAAAGAATTCGATTGGAAACCCGTCCGGGCCAGGAGCTTTGTTAGATTGCATAGATTTAACTGAATTTAAAATTTCTTCAAGAGATAGTGGGGAATCCAATTGCATAGCAGTATTCGTATCTATAACAGGGCTACAGAGGTTTTGAAGAAATGCGTTCACTTTAGTATTATCTGTTGGAGATTCTGACTTATAAAGCGAAGAGTAAAAAGATTTAAAAGTAGCATTAATTTCCATGGGATCTGTAGTGACAATATTATAAGTGTTTTTAATACTAGGTATGAGACGGGAAGTGGCCTGTTGCCGTAGCTGATGTGCCAGTAGACGACTCGGCTTATCGCCATTTTCATAATATGAACCACGAGTACGTAACAGTAAGTGTTCCGCTTCTTTAGTCGAAATAAGATTAAATTCTGCCTGTAAGTCAAGGTCCTGTTTAAGAAGTTCTGGGGAGGGATTCAATGCACATCTTTGATCAAGACTACTGATTGCAGATGCTAGTTTATTAACCCTAGCAGTGCGTTTTTTATTTCAGCGAGCAGAATAAGAAGTAATCTGCCCTCTGATATAGGATTTAAATGTCTCCCATAACAGTGAATAAGAGGTGGAGTCATTCTGATTGAAGAAAAGAAAGTCATCAATAGAACTAGAAATGAACTCGCAGAATTCACTGTCTGCTAAAAGAAGAGAATTAAATCTCCAAGGCGGTCGGCTACGTTTATAAGTAGAAAGATAATTATCTAATTGTAGAGGCACATGGTCAGAAATTACAAAAAGAAACTACGCAAGAATCTAGAGTGCTGTCTATGAAAAAATAATCAATCCTTGAATAAGAATTATGAACCTGGGAGAAGAAAGAGAACTTTTTAAGAGAGGGATTACGAGATCTCCAGGGATCAACGAGACCGTTCTGACACATAAAATTGGAGAATGTTTTGGACATTGCAGATTGATTCAGAGTACGGGGATAGATCGATCCAAGTTTGGGTCACATACACAATTTAAATCTCCCCCGAAAATCAACAGGTGAGTATTTAAGAAAGGGAGATTGCTCAACAATCTATTAGAAAATTCTACATCAAAGTTTGGAGCATACACATTAACCAACAATACCTGTCTTTACATTAAAGTACCAGCAACTATAATATATCTACCGTTCACATCAGCAATAACATTAGTGGACGAAAACTGTAACCTTTTGTCAATTAAAATAGCGCCCCCTCTTGCTTTCGAATTAAAATTCGAGTGAAAGACTTGACTCACCCAAGGGCAATGTAACCTTTGATGATCTTTAATACGTAGGTGCGTCTCCTGTAGAAATACTATATTGGAGTTTAATCATTTCAAATGTGTAAAAACCTTAGATCTCTTAACAGGATTACCCATACCTCTGACGTTCCAACTAATAAATTTTAAAGGCGTGCCTGTCCCAGCTATGCTGGGATTCATGTTACTTACAATTTAAATAAAGTAAACCATAGGAATGTGAATAGCCAATGAGAGCCGAAGTGGGACCCCACCCCCCAGCCCCACCCCACCACACACCCAGAGTCTCCATAAAATAAGGGAGACAGTAGTGTTTCCCACCTAGGGTTGTCCATAAAGTGGACAAAGAGTAAGCTAAGAGTAAGAAAAAGATCTCTATACTAGGTGATTGATTTGGGATTGGGAGTCAATCAGTGCATCAGACTTAAGGCCCACACCAAGAGGCAGAGCTGGAGATGCAGGTTATTTTGATTTTGAACCCCAGTGAAATATTTTATAACAGTTCCAAATGTTTCTTCATGGAGGTAAACAACCAAACACACACCACATCGAGCTGATGAATATTTACATTTACATTTATATTTATTCACTTAGCAGACGCTTTTATCCAAAGCGACTTACAAATGAGAAAATATACAAGCAAACTCAAAAATATTATAATTACTTTTATTACATATTTACAAAAGAAAGGTAGATCAGTTCAGTTGTTATCTTGTTGTTTTATTCAATTTCAATAAGGTGTTTATGACAAGGTTATGAATATGACAAGGCTGGTTAATGGTACATTGTGTGTTGATGACTGAACACATTTATTCCATCACAGTGTATCAGCCCTTCTCTAACACATCCCGCAATGAAAAGGGTAACCACAGAGTGTCGCTACAGAGAAGAAGTTTAGAAGTTTATTAGTCACATCGCCTAATAAACAGGCAACTGTGTGTGTGGCAGAAACGTTAAAGCAGAATTTAATCCAAACATGAAGACATGCAGTAGAGGGTTAAACACATTAATAATCACAAACAGTTCAAATGATTCAGTCTACACACGACTGTCCTGTGACTAAGTACTGTCTGACCAGTCTGCTCTTTTTTCTGTAACCCTAACCCTAACAGTAGCATTTGTGTGATTAAACAGTTAATTTACTTTCTAATTGTTACTGTCTAATCTCAGGGTTGTGTAAACAACAAAACAACAACAAAAAGACCAAAGCTTCAAATTCTACCTCACCTACAGAAGATGTGCTTCCAGCTTTGGATTGCTGCTTTGGGCTTGAACTTGAACTACTGTCGGGCTTTCACAATTTTTCAGCAAACACAGAATATACCACCAGATATAACGCTAAAAAATGTTAACAAAACAGTGATGGGGAACAAATGTGACCTTATGATAACAGACTTCAGGCGTATACAACTTATTTAATAATTTTACACAGAAATCATCCTGATTAAATGAGTTGTTTGAAGGGGAAAGTTTATTAGTTCCTCCCTTTGAGTGGAAATTTTTAACCATAATGTGGAGCAACCACTAACTTGTTTTTCTTGTGGGTTTTTTTGTTCTCTGCTTACTCAGGAACACATCAGGGGCCGGAGTATGTGGTGTGTTGTTTGAAAAGGTAGTGTTAAAATGATTATACATCTGTTTGATGTAGTTACCATGAAATCACACTCACAGTTTTTAAATTAATGCAAAAAAAAAAAAGTTGACTAATCAGGCAGAAGAGCAGTCATTTTAATTTTGTTTTGTAATTAAAATAAAACTGATGTAATATAATCATAAAAACTAAATGGTAATAATGGCAGTATATGGTAGGTGTGTAATGATACAGAATTCGATATGATATTATATATAACAGTCTCTCGATACGATACACTTTCAGTAAAATAATCACTGCCTGAAAATGTGCCTTACAGTTCCATTCAGAATTAATCAAAATATTCACTATTATAAAAGTACAATAAGTAAAACTGAATAAAGGCAGTGTTTGTGTGATTCGTATGTATAACAAAAACGTCTCACTCGCACTGCTGATTTCTTTACCGTGGAGTGAATCAGTAAGAAAGGCTATCAGAATGCAGCATCTGATAGGTAACTGTATGTTTGTAGTAGTGTCTGGTGTTTCTATATGTATTTGGACAGTCAGTGATGATCATTGACAGAATTCACTGGGAAACATTTACCAAAAGTCTTAGGCTTGTTATGTTTTTTTTTTTTTTTTTAAAGAAATGTAAGAAATTTTAAACATTTTGTTGTAGATGTTTATTATATGACTTCTGATTTATTGATTCAGCATTTCTCAACATTTCTTTTCCAACAATTTACAGAAAAATATGTGTATGTCACAAAAGAAAGCAACATATTACATATATATAAAATTTTTAAGACAAAAAAACCCAAAAAAACAGAACAAACCAAAAAAATACCAGAAGGCTGCTGGGATTTCCCTTAAAAGCAGCGTGACACTCAGAGTTTCCAGAAGATTCTCCACGATGCTCAGTAATTCTTACCAAATAATTTCCTCATAGAACTGCATAAGTGTATCTGAGACGACTTCTTCTAAACACTATGTTACCTGAACATTGAGTGGGTTGTCTCCAAAGGTGCCATGTTTTACGTTGTTTAACACAGTTAGATGTAAAGATCAGGAAATATTAAATATTAAAGCTGAAATTCTGATCTATCGTCTCATATTCATCAGTGCGTAGCAGAAACAAAAAAAAATAAATAAAAAAATTGACCTTGCTGTTCCAATGCTTTCAGAGGGGACTGTATATCTGGGTTGTGCTAACTAACCCAACTCTTCAGCTAATCCGTTTCTCATCAGAAACATCTATGTTCACTTGCAGACACAGTCACATGTATCCTGTAGTTATTTGTTCTCCAGTAAACATTAAACACCTTGCACTCACGTACAGCATATTTTCACACTTTCTCAAAAAGCAGAGCTCAGACCGGCATTCAGCTACAAGAGCAGAAACATGACGAGGTATACAGATGATCTCACTTTGCTCAGAATAAATCATCTGAAAGGAATTTTTGAAAATTGAGAATAATCTACAATGAGAGGCAATTGGTTGGTTTTATTTGTAAACTATTTTGTTGGCCATGTAGTTCATTTGTATTGCTGAGGCACTACTCTATATGTGTATGTGCACAGGCTTAATTAATGTCAATATTTAACTTATTTTTTATTTTGAAGTGTAAAATAGCATGAATTACAACAACAAAATAATCTAATTAAGACTACTCACATTTCATTTCAGATAAATAATCTTCCTTTCAAACATTAAATCAAAACTATTCCATTCTACATTTACATTTATGGCATTTGGCAGAAGTCTCTATGAACACATTCGTCCTGCTACTGCTTCAGTCACAGAAGAAGAATACTATCAGCCTAACATACTCTGTTGGGAAGGTAATATAGTATGAAAAGCACACAGAAAACACAAGATTTTTTAAGTGCTAATTTATTATTTATTAGTTTAATTTCCGGGCAACATCTTAGTTTTCATCTACAACTGTACAGTTTGGGTGAGTCTCTGCACCCAGTGTAGTCTTAGCTTTCTGTTCTTGGCTGAAAGGAGTGGACCCCGATGTGGTCTTCTGCTGTTGTAGTTCATGCTGAGATGCTTTTCTGCTCATCATGTTTGGAAAGAGTGATTTTATTGAGTTATTGGTTTATATTGAACCAGTCTGACCATTCTACTCTAAGATAATAAGTCAAAACTCATAATTCATGACAGGTAATACAACATGGCTACCACATGCCAATCATGTCTTAATTTAAACAAAGGTAAATCAATTCAAACAGCTGTAATTCACGCCATATTGAATGGATTCACCCAGAGATTGGCAGGTTTGTTCAGGACTCTAAAGCCATGTGCTAAGATTGGAGTTCAGTTCATAAGTCAAAAAGCTGTTTCTCAGAAACCATAAGTCTGACTGAGTTGAAAGAACTTCCCATCAAGACTGCTACTTGCAAAGGAAGCTTGCATGCCACAGATCATAGTTTGCGGTTATATTAACAATTGAGGCAAAACATGTTACATACACCTAGATATTCAAACTCAGTTTTTCACAACTCCATACGATTCACATTACCATACATTTCCTTTGGCAAGTCAATTAGGACATTTACTTCATTCACACTAGAGGTCATTTTAAAACAATTGAATAGAAAGATTTATTTCAGCTTTAATTCACTATAGCAGAATTCCAGTTAAAAGTTTGCATACACCAAGTTGACAGCCTCTTTAAACAGTCTATATAATTCCAGAAATTTATGTAATGTTATTTAAAAGCTTCTGATCTTGAGGAGAATCCTACACCACAGCCTGAAATGCTGTCATAGCCTTAGTACAACCCCTACTAACCCCTATGACAAATCCTAAACTGAAACTTTTCATCTGAATAACACCAGCAGCATCCTGTTGTGTGTTTGTTTCACTGGAAAAGGAACTAGAGCACTTCAGAAAAAAGGACTTTGAATAGAGCAAAGTACCTTAGAGACACTGCATACATATTTTGAAGATATGTTGTTCTTCATTGACCTCAGATCATATGCTCTAAATTTCATGTATGTTTACATAAAATAGTGTGATTTTAAGGTTCATGATATTTTTACACATTTTCTGAATGTAATATTTTCTATAAATCTAAATGCCTAATAATTTACTGTATCATTTATTGTATTTCCACATTTCAGAATGCTGAGTTACAATATACAATCACTGTCAATCACACTTCTGTTACTGATTATTTTTGTGCAAATAACAATATATATCTCAGTTGGGAGAAGCAGAAGAACTGAATGGGACTTGAATAGTCCTTTTCACTGAACTGTATTTTACAGTTTGAGTAAGATATTATATCACATATATAACACATTACCAGAGATACTGGATCTTGTGGTGCAAGAGAAGAGGTCTCCTGCAGCCCACACTACGTAACCACCACCATAGCACACATCTGTAGATTTATAACAGCTAATTACAAAGTCTTACTTCTTTGGATGATAGAATCTACTGATACGGTATTTATTTCTGTTTTTTGCCAATCTTTTATCCATCAACTCGTTCATTTCCTTGTCAAAATAATCGCTCATTCTTTGCCCAATCTCTGCTCGTTTCTCCTGTCTTCTCTTAAAAAGTCTCTTTTTAAAATTTCCATAACACGCATGCTTCTCAGTTTTGATAAAGTTACTTATTGCCTCGGTCTCAGCACAGTTACCAGGGGTATTTAAATGGTCTGTGGGATCAGGAAGAGAATAAAGCTGATTGCAGCGTTTACAGGGTGGTTTCAGCTGCCTCGTGTCTGCTATTGCATACGCTCTACACCTCACTGTGTCTGGGAGTTTTATACTACGTGGTTCTCCAGCATCATCAGGAAACACAGACATCACAGCAGAGGAAACTTTGGGATGCCAAACGTGCTCACAGGACACAGCAGTCATGATGTTTTTCGCTTTGTCACTTCCACAAGACAGAGACACTCCGTAGTGTCTGGATTCACCGCTCGCACAGATACACATAACGGTAGAAATAAGCGGGGTATTTTTGGCAGCTGACTCCTTATACTTCTTCAATGTTCTGGACAGTTTGTCTTTTACTGTCTCTTCATTGTTTTGACCGTAGAATTTCACAACCTGCAAAAAATGCAAAATGTAAAATAAAAAAGACACCAAAGTATATTGGTGCAGAACCTCAGAATTTATCAAACAATTATCTGTATATAATTTGTTTAAATACAAATCACACTTCACTAACCAGTTCTAGAAAGTAGGAGAAAGGAGTCCGTAGAGGCACGTGGGTTTGGTAATATTGGAATGGCTCTGGAAAACGCCGCATGATTGGATCATGTGTTTTTTCAAAGATGTCCTCTGGGTTGTACTTTGCTGCATGAATGTTCCCTAAGAAAAGGATACTGTGGAGCATCTAGATAGGGGAGAAAAATAATCATAAACCTGATCCATACTGAGCCCCTAACAGGTCACGAAGAGATTTCACTTTTTTTATTACACTGTTTTGTGAGGATTTGGAGATGAATGATGATCAAATTGATCGATCGCAATGGAGTAGACCTCCAGCAAACTCTGAGCCCCCAATGTATTATGACATATGGACACTCACAATAACTAGTGAGTGTATAAATACTCACAATAGTGGCGTTACTGAGATTTGAATGCTAAATGTAAATGTTAAATGTATATATTAATGAAACATGATGTAAACATTATCTTTTTCCTGTGAGATTTATAACCGGAAGTAAAACCTTCCTGCTAATGATTTTTTTGTGTGTGTGCTTCCCACAGAATTCCAGTCCCAAAACACACCTCTAATCTCAACCAGACTGTCACCAAGTTGTGAAAGGGCACAAAAGCGCGGGAGCGGATGATGAGAGAACAATAACAATCCGTGAATGTCTAGGTAGCTCGAGTTAAAGAAACAGGCAATGGTCAGGTGATCGGGTTCGAAGAACAAACAGGACAAAACAGAGACGTAGTCGAAAAGCCGTGGCAGAGGTCGAGATTTACCAAGAAATAACAACAATGTCTGAGTGCTTGGTATCGCAGAGGAACTGAGGTTGCTAAGCATATACTTCGCGGTGTGTCCAAGGTGAGTGATTCCTTAAATACTAGTGGGGATTGGGTGTGATTGGTAACCGGTGTCTCAGATCAGAACTCCAATGACTTGAGCGCATGCGTGTGTGCGAAGTACACGTTGTGTTCTGGGATCTGGAGTCCTGGTCTGACGGAGCTGTGACACAGACGCCCTGTGAAAAATAAATTGATACTGTACTACCTGTTTTTATCTGTTTTTGTATCTGTCCATTATTCTTATTCAGTTACATCTATATTTCCGTATATGGGGGTGATGTTTTTTTTTGTTTTTGTTTTTTACTTCCTTCTAAATGGATAATTTCCACACTTTTTATTTCTTTAATATGGCTTTCATTTTAATTTGTTTTGTTCTTTCAAACACATTAACAAAACAGATTATACACATTTGACTCACAAGCCCTCTGCTCTCTGGAGTCTTATGTTAAATGAACCACTCTTCACACAGCAGTGGTACAACTAGGACAAAAACATTTTCATCAACAGAAAAGTAAAGAATGAAATTGCCAAAATTTGGTCATACTATACCCACCTCACAAACACTTACAACCATGGCCAAGCCAAGAACGACCAACCTCGCAAACAGTAGACATCACATTGTCTTTTAGTGATTCTAAATGCCAGGTCACATTCACTTTAGCTTATGACCCAGTGTATAAAGGAAGAAAGAACAATTAATCCCTCTCTCTGGTCCTAAATTAGACTTAGTCATATACTACAAACAATTATTCTGTAAAGTAACATGTATAAAACCACAAGTCCTTATTTGTAGCTATGAGGCCTGGTGTTTTATTAGACATTTAAAATAAAAGCTTTTCTTTTCTAAAATAAAAAACTAGAACTTTTCCTATTTATCTTGTCCATAGGTGCACAGCTCAAGTAAACACACATGTTAAATCAGGGCAGGTTTCCACTTACCTCATCTAGTAGGTTTTTCAACTGATCATGATGATCGAGTTTAGTTGTTAGATCTACAGCTTCAAAGAAGAGGAATCGTGCATTTTTGGGAAAGGTGTCTTTATCTAGCTGTGATATTGCCCTGAAAAAATAAATGGGTTAGTGATAGAAAATCGAATGAAAAGCTATTCACTGTGAGGTCAAAAAACTTACAGTCATGGGAAAAAGAAAGTACACCATGCTTCAAGTCTATGTTTTTATTTATCAGGGCCTATTCAACAAATAGCCTCAGGTGACAACAAAAAACACAACAGATTTCAACATGTACTCATTTTTTCCCCCCTGGAAGTCAACCAACATGCCAAAAACTGAAAGAGCTTTCAAAGAAAGTTTGTGCAAATCTGGACAGGAAATGTGTTTTTTATTTATTTATTTATTTATTTTTTACCTATTTAGGGTCTGAAGCTTTGAACTGCCTTTGTTTCACCCATAATTCTGTTAAAGAGATCCCCTCACAAAGAGATCTCCATTCTCTCTGTTTCACCTCTTACCTCTTGCATATGATCTCCTATGTTGCATTCCACTAAAGGTTATAATTTCTCATTTCTGACCTCCAACTAGGAAAATTATCCCCTCAACTTGTAATTCCTTCTCTGTCACTCGGGACCTCAAGTTCAGGGAGTCATGTCAAATCAAAAACATCAATTTCTGCTTGCATTAATTTGGACTTAAGTCAAAAATAAGGCTGGTAGTCAAAATCTTCTCATTTGAGCTACCAGGTTGGGGGGGGTCATGTTGATTGATTTAAAGCTAATACATTTATATATAGAAAACTCTTTTAAAGAGTTTTAAAAGTGAGAAGAGCTGCTGGGTTTAATGTTATGCTATGAACTCACAGCAGAAGAGACTGTCTTGTGTTCCCGTAAGTAAGAATTCTGAGTTGTAAGGGGCGTTTTCTTTGGTTTTTCCTTGTCAGAGGTCAGGTATTCAGAGCTACAAGTTTTCATCAGGTTCTTCCCCCATTATAATGTTGGTTGTGAACACTTTTATGGTGTGTGAAATTAATTACAGATGAGTAGTATGTACCGAGTAGACGGTTCTCAGCATGGCAACAGAGCAACAGCTCTGAGGAAGAAACGGTCTCTGGGCCTGGAAGTTATGGGTTTTATGGTGTTGGATCACTGTCCTGAAGGTAGACCAGGACCAGAGACAATCTTAACTGCTTTCTTTTTACATGCTCTGCCTTTGGTAACCATTGTACATGAAATCTTTGAACTCCTCGCAACATTTCTCTCCTCTATAGCTCTGCTGGTTCTGTAAGTTCAGTGTGTACAATTGCATCAAGTTCTATGGTGGAGCACGCAACTACACATGCACACAAACACACACACACACACACACACACACACAAAAACACACGCACACGCACACGCACACACACGCACACACACACACACACACACGCACATCCACTCCATGCATTTGCTCTGTCAACCACGCATTTCCTTTAGTTATCTGTATTTTAGATGTTTGTGCATGTTTGGGGGTTCCCACCACCTAGCTGGTGTGACGGTTAACTATACAAAATTACATAACCCAACTTAGACAGATAGACAGCATGGAAACAAAAATAACCCAATGTTTTTAAAAGTCACCAAAATTTAATTTATTAAACATGCAAGTGGACTGGTTAACGGAAAATTATTATAACAGAGCAGTACCGAGTTTCCATATGATCATTTAGAAGCAGGGTACTGTTGTAAATAACACACATGCACAGTACATATTGGGCAGCATCATGAAATTTAAATAAAAGTACTAAAGGAAGTAAAAAGTCATTCATTGTACATGATCATTGTGCTGGGACCCCAAACCTGTATATATATGATGTGTAACATGAGGTGATTATTTATATATATCTATTTGTTTTTGTATTCAGATTCAGTTATTCTTATTTATTTATTTATCTATTTATTTATTTACTGTCTACTGTGCTCTGGAAAACACTGAAAAAGAGAGGACTTCTGGAAAAAGATGGCATTTTTGCAACATATATCAATTTGTAGAACATCATTTTATTATCTTGAAATCCTGCGTAACTTTCAGCAAAGTTTTCAAACTTTAATATTTAATATTTCTGAGAAATACACACATTAATACAGTTGATGGGAAAAAAAACCTTGTAATTTATCTGTTTATTGGAAAAATCACAAGTTTTGTCATTTGTTTGTTTTAATTCTATTAAAAACATTAAATTACAACAGGGTTTCAAGGTTTCAAGGTTCATTGTGAGTTTAACTGTAATTGTAGTCATTATGCATTTTAAAAACATACAAAAGGAGATAATCACATTCAAAGTTGTGAATGATTTGAGGAAAATAATACTCTTTTTATACCCAATCATGTTATTGATCTGTTGCCAATTAACCAAATTATTTGCAAAATGATCCTCCAGCAACACTTACTTTTCCAGCATTTTGCCCTGTCCCAACATTTCCCAACAATTCATTATGACAATTGTAAAATTTATACAAAACTACAGTCTCAAATAAAGATGTGTCTTCAGTTAAAATTGCTAAATTCAGATAAAAATTCAATATGATGATGTATTAAAGAAAAGCAGAGTTGAGCGCTTACATTTACTACACAGCTTTTGTAAATGAGAGAACTGAGATGTTCTGTGTCATAACAGTGTCCTGTTGTATGGGATTTGCAGTTTGCAAATTGGGAAAAAACCCTGTGATTTTTGAAGATAGTTTACAGCGACTGCTTGTGGGATGTTAAGAGGAGCATAAATGAGTCCAGCGACAGAAATGACTAAACTACAGAGAAAAATCTCGTGACGCTTTATCAGCACAGACGTACGAGCTAACAGGAAAGCATGTAATAAGAAGCATGGCTTTTTCCAATTAAACTCCAACCAAATTACATCAAAATTAAACCATTTTAAGTTTAAAAACAAGTTAGTTTAGCTTACCGCTTCTCTAGTTCTCTTGAGAGAGCAGTGGGATCTGTCTCAGTCATCTTTTTTTGAGGTAGACAGATGAATTTAGCAACTGACAAATAAATGTCTCTCACGGTCCTCCAGTCAGTTTTCAGAAACCTGTGCCGCTCTCTCTCTCTCTAGGAAATGGTGAGAAACAACACCGCTAGCCTTCACCTCTTTGTATACTAATGGGTTTGCTTTGCAGCTAAATCAACTATGACAAAAGACTGAAGTTCTCAGATTTAATTTAGTATTGCATGGTATTTGCACATTAATAAGATTATAATTTAATTCAATCAATTATCCAGTTAAACGATCCAAAATGAGCCAATGATGGACTTTAACATGAAAATGATACAAAACAGCTGGATTTTACATGGGATGGGAGGAGATTGTCCTTCTTTTTATATAAAATAGTAATCAGTGGATTTGCGCTAATGTGTATGAAATTAATTGGAAGAACTAGCAGAGAGAGAGAGAGAGAGAGAGAGAGATTTGATTTTTGATTTTTAACAGAACTTTATTCACTCCAAATTTTTGGTACCGTTACATATATACTCTTGAGAATTTTTTTTTTTATTTAAAAACAAAAGAGAGAAGAAAAAAAGATAAAAAGAACTCCATCAGATCTCCCTCAAAGAGATCCTCCTCAAAAATAAATAAATAAATAAATAAATAAATAAACAAATAAATAATAATTTCCTAACCCTCAAACCCTTAGTCATTCTAAATCACATAATAGTTCACTCCTTGCGATTGCTGCCCATTTCTTCAGTCTGTACCGTCTCCTGGGGGACGTCACTCCCATGGTGCGCTGTACAGAGTTGATGAAGGCCCTCCTGTCCAGGAAGAATTTAGTCAGTATAATGTTTCGTTTTCCTTTAGTCACGTTTAGAAACCGGTTGATCTGTTCTTCAGTGTATAGTTGCTCAGGTTGTTGTGGACGGTTAAAAACACACGGTCGCTCTGTGGTGGCCTTCTCCTCCTCCTCCTCCATATCTGTGAGAGATTCATCTCCTGAAGATCCATCACTATACTCCGAGCTTGAGTCTTCGGACATCTCGTCATTATGTTTTGACGGGTACTCCACCTTTTCCATCTGCTTCCCTATTCTTTCCATTTTAGTGTTTTTATTATCAACGTTCACATCTTGTTGGAACTTCTGCTGCGGTTGTGTGGGGTTACTTTCTCCACTCGTAACTGCTTTGCTGGAATAGTCGTGGGTGCTGGTATCGTTGCTGGTGCGGGGACGGGTGTCGGTATCGTTGCTAGTGCGGGGACGGGTGTCATTATTATTGCTGGTGCGGGGATGGGTGTCGGTATCATTGCTAGTGCGGGGACGGGTGTCATTATTATTGCTGGTGCGGGGATGGGTGTCGGTATCATTGCTAGTGCAGGGACGGGTGTCATTATTATTGCTGGTGCGGGGACGGGTGTCATTGTTGCTGGTGCGGGGACGGGTGTCGGTATCGTTGCTAGTGCGGGGACGGGTGTCATTATTATTGCTGGTGCGGGGACGGGTGTCATTATTGCTGCGGTGCGAGGCGGGTTGGGTATGTCTGTTACTAGTGCGGGGATGGGTGTCATTATTATTGCTGGTGCGGGGACGGGTGTCATTATTGCTGGTGCGGGGACGGGTGTCGGTATCGTTGCTAGTGCGGGGACGGGTGTCATTATTGTTGCTGGTGTGGGGATGGGTGTCAACGCTATCACTGGGCACGGCGGTAGCCCCGGTGGTGTGTACCTTACTGACCTCTTCCTGCTGTGACCCCGGTGAGACGTTACCCCCCTCTGCTCTGGGTTCTTGTTCTCTAGTGACCTTCTTCTGGCTGCTGTTGCTGCCATGTCTCCCCCAGAGCTCCCCGGTTGCACCGCTCTGCGTGGGCAGCTCAGCCGTTTGTGTCCGACCTCCCCACACCCAAAGCACCTCAGGCGCTCGGTGGTGGCGTAGACGGTGTAGCTGTTGTCGCCGTGTTTGACTTTAAAGTTTACATCCAGCGTTCGTTCCCGGTTATTTAGAAACATATACACTTGCCTCCGAAACGACAGGACGTGTTTCACCGTGTGGTCTTTACAACCGAGCGGGAGATCGGACAAGGGGCCGACGAACTTGCCGAATCGGAGCAGCTCCTCCACTATTGCCCCGTCTTTTACGAAGGGGGGCACATTGGAAATCACTACCCTTGTCGCAGGAGTAGAAAGGGGGGTAATGTCCAGCAGGTCATCATTTAGCACTACTACACTTTTACACAGTGTGTCAACGAGAATTTATTTTTTCAGGAAGATCACCACAGCTTTGTCCATTCGGGAGGTTTTCACCAACCACTGATAAATCAACAGCTGGACTTTCAAACAATTGAAGACAAAACTGACAAAACTGGCAAAAAACTTTTGGCAAAACGCCGAAACACTCTCGCGTCCTCCACCCACCACGCTCACTCTTCCACCGCGCATGCGCAGAGAGAGAGAGAAAGAGAGAGAGAGAGGGATGGGAGAGAGAGAGAAGAGGAGAGAGGAGGGATAGAGAGGGACAGGGAGGGAGAGAGAGGGAGGGAGGGAGGGAGGGAGGGAGAGAGGGCGAGAGAGGGACAGGGAGGGAGAGGGGAGGGAGGGAGGAGGGAGAGAGAGGAGGGAGAGAGAGAGAGAGAGAGAGGGAGGGTGGGAGAGAGAAAGAGGGTGGGAGAGAGAGAGGGAGGGAGGCAGAGGGACAGGGAGAGAAAAGAGAGGGAGGGTTGGAGAGGGAGGAGTGAGGGAGGGAGGGGAGAGAGAGGAGAGAGAGAGAGAAAAAAGGAGAGGGAAAGGGGGGGAGAGAGAGAGAGAGAGAGAGAGAGAGAGAGAGAGAGAGAGGATGGGAGAGAGAGAGAGGGAGGGATAGGAGAGGGACAGGGAGGGAGAGAAAAGAGGGAGGGAGAGAGAGGAGAGAGAGAGGGACAGGGAGGGAGAGAGAGAGGAGGGAGGGAGAGGAGAGAAAAAAAAAAAAAAAAAAAAAAAAGAGAGGGAGAAAAAAGAGGAGGTGGGAGAGAGAGAAAAAAGAGGAGGGTGGGAGAGAGAGAGAGAGGAGGCAGAGGGACAGGGAGAGAAAGAGAGGGAGGGTGGGAGAGGGAGGGAGTGAGGGAGGGAGGGAGAGAGGGAGAGAGGGACAGGGAGGGACAGGAGAGAGAGAGAGAGAGAGAGAGAGAGAGAGAGAGAGAGAGAAAGAAAAAAAAAAAAAAAAAAAAAAAAAAAAAAAAAAAAAAAAAAGGAGGGAGGGAGAGGGACAGGAGAGAGAGAGAGAGAAGAGAGGGAGGCAGAGGGACAAGGAGAGAGAGAGAGGGAGAGAGAGAGGGAGGGTGGGAGAGAGAGAAAGGGAGGAGGGAGGGAAGGAGAGAGGACAGGAGAGAGAGAAGAGAGAGAGAAAGAGAGAGGGAGGGAGGCAGAGGGACAGGGAGAGGAGAGAGAGAAAGAGAGAGAGGAAGGGAGAGAGAGAGAGAGAGAAGAGAGAGAGGACAGGAAGAGAGAGAGAGAAGAGAGAGAAAGGAGGGAGGGAGAGAGGACAGGAAGGGAGAGAGAGAAGAGAGAAAAAAAAAAAAAAAAGAGAGAAGGAGAGAGGGACAGGAAGGAGAGAGAGAGGACAGGAAAGGAGAGAGAGAGAGAGAGAGGGAGGGAGAAGAGAGAGAGAGGAAAGAGAGAGAGAGAGAGGGAGAGAGAGAGAAAGGGGACAGGAAGGAGAGAGAGAAAGAGAGGAAAGGAGAGAAGAGGAGAGAGAGGGAAGGGAGAGAGAGGGAGAGAAGAGAGAGAGAGGGAGAGAAGAAGGGAGAGAGAGAGAAAAAAAAAAAAAAAAAAAAAGAGAGGAGAAGAGAGAGGGAGAGGAAGGAGGGAGAGAGAGAGAGAGAGGGAGAAGAGAGAGGGAGGGAGAGAGAGGAGGGAGAGGAGGGAGTAGGGAGAGGGAGGGAGAGAGAGGGAGGGAGAGAGAGAGAGAGGAGGAGAGAGAACAGAGAGAGAGAGAGAGAGAGAGAGAGAGAGAGAGAGAGAGAGAGGGACAGGAAGGGAGAGAGAGTGAGAGAGAGAGGGAGGGAGAGAGAGAGAGGGAGAGGAGGAGAGAGGGAGAGGAAGGAGAAAAAGAGAGAGAAAAAAAAAAAAGGAGGGAAAGAGAGAGGAGAAAAAAGAGAAAAAGAAAGGGATCCACATGAAAGCATGAATTGACATGAATATCCGATTCAGCAGCTTTAAGCCTCGTACATCATTCATATATTGTTCTTATCAATAAAAGCTCTTTGATGAAAAAAAATGATCTGGCTTACCTTTTGTCAGTAATTGTTCTTTCCTCAGCCATCTTGGAAGATTTGATCAACCTTTGCTGCTGTTGGTTTCATTCATATACAGTAGTGAGATTTTTTTATAAAGTTGTCAAATTAACTTTTTGCCATGAGTGAGCATCTGATGTTTAGCTGACCTAAATCATTATCAGCTAATCTCCTAGTTGCTTTGTTTATTAGCTAGCTAGATTACTTTAGACTGATTGTCTCCCTGGCTGAGACTGAGTGAAAACCTATTGACCCTAAACCCAGTTACTTAATTCTTCTTCTCAAATAATTGTTTTTGTTTTTAAAATTGTAAATAAATTTTTCCTGGTATATTAAATGCTTATTCAGTATGCAATGGTTAATACATTCATACATTATTGTCTATCCATAATAAGAAGGTAGCACCAGAATTCTAGTTTCACTAATCACCTCCACTTCACCTTACTTTTTATTTACACACTGTGAACTGTTATTAATGTCTCCTCTTGCATAAATTCTGTTCATTTTGACTGCTTTGCTTATGTATGAACTTTCACTATCCCTTGTCTAAATACTCCTGTCTATAGTATTCCTGACTTCTGCCTCCTATAATATACACAGTAAAATCCCTAGTGTGGAATTAACACCCAGAGTGTTTATATGAGTCCAATGAACTTATATAAACACTGAAGGGTGTGAATTCAACACTGGTGATTTTGTTGTGTACAGCAGAAAAAAATGGGCAAGTGTAAGGATCTGAGCGTCTTTGACAAATTCCAAATTGTGATTGTTAGACGACTTGGTCAGAGCATCTACAAAACAGCAGGTGTTGTGGGGTGTTCCTGGGATGCAGTGGTTAGTACCTTCCAAAAGTGGTCCAATAAAGGACAACGATGAACCAGTGACAGGGTCATGGGCTCCCACGGCTCACTGATGTGCGTGAGAAGTGAAGGCTAGCTGGTACAATCCCACAGAAGATCTACTGTAGCACAAATTCCTGAAGAAGTTCATGCTGGATCTGATAGAAAGGAGTCAGAACACACAGAGCATCACAGCTCGCTGCGTAGGGATCTGCGTAGCTGCAGAGCAGTCAGAGTGCCCATGCTGACCCCCTGTACACCACCGAAACACCTTCAATGGAAACATAAGCATCAGAACTGTGCCATGCAGCAATGGAAGAAGGTGGCCTGGCCTAATGAATCACTTTTTTTTATTGACTTCTTTTTTGTTTGTTTGTTTGTTTTTGTTTGTTTTAGGTTTCTTGTCCCTGTGCTGAACCAATTATTCAAAATCATATCCATAAAAAGACTGACCAGGCTTGTATCTTACTAAACCAAAAGCAACATTCTTCCTGTTCTATTAGGACCCTGTGAGTATTAATGATTCAATTCCCACACTGGACCAATGATGTTTGCTCAGAGGGAGAGTAACTGCAAGTGGAGTAGTTTTGCAGAAGTGTAAATTATAGCAGGCATAATGATGATGAAGATGAAGATGATGGTGAAATACAGTCCCACACTGCTTTATAGAAAAAAGCTTTATTTCAAGTCAATAAAAAAACATTTTCTTCAGTTATAAAATTATACATTTCAACATTAAAGCAAAACGTGGCAATTGTGCTTGTTTGAAGGCTTTATTCTATTCTGTATCTCATGCTGAAAAATAAAGAAATTATATTTTGAGTTAAGCTGAAATGTGGACAGAAACAGGGACTGTGCAAATTAGTGGGGGAAAAAACCAATGGAGGCCAGAATAATCAAAACATATTAACATATAGCTCATATCAGTGATGTATCCATCTTAGTTAACCCTCTTACCCTGTAAGGCCGAAAAACCGGCTTGCCCGTCTTTGATCTATTCCCGTAAGGACGATATACCGGCTTGGTCGTCTATGCCAAATCCCCGTAAGGATGATATAGCGGCTTTAGAGTGTAAACATTATCCCCGTAAGGCCGGTGTACCGGCATTACTCTGCTATGACTCCTTACTTATTTAATTATTATCGTTTGACCCAGAAGGTTGATGACGTGACGACGTAATTACGTTATTACGCCGTCATTACAATGAAGCTGATCCAAGCGTGAATATTGGTGTAATAGTAGAAGTGAACTAAAAATGCCAAAGCGAAAAGCTAATCGTGTTCCAGATAAAGTTCCACCTACAGTGAACACAGGTACATCTAAAACAGTGGGGGGGGGAAACATACACAGTTACACAGGCGAGAGCGAGGATTCTAGATAGTGACAGCAGTGAAAGTTCAGGCCATGTTGGAAACCGAAACTGATAGTGACCCAAACTCTCCTGATTCAGAACCTGATCCGTCTTCATCTTCAGCACCAACCAGTGTGACTGACACTGCAGGGGTTTGGAGTTATAACCTGACCATCTCTGTGCACTCGTGAAAACACGACCTGCTGCTCTGATTATCACCAGAAACTTGACTTTTGTCGCTAAAATGCATTTATTTATTTATTTATTATTTACTTGAATTTATTCAAAGACATTGACCACGCTGATGCTCGTATGTTACTTCTAAATGAGTAGAAGGATTTTAGCGAGCATTTTTCATCATTTCTGTAGTTAAGAACTGTGCTCTAAGTTTAGTAAAAACACTGAACTGCTTCATTCTCAAAGTAATATTACACAAATACATTATTTTAAGTTGTTTCAAGGCCTAAAAATGTTCAAATTGAAATGTGGATTTTGGATTTTGAATAACAGCCGTACATAAATGCACAGAAGTCCGAGCATTCAAGCATTCACCCGCGCCGTGTGAATCACGGCGCACGGTATATATCCATGCAGTCATTAGCCCGCGATATCCTCCAGCTGCGAGCGCTTCCGCATACATGACGCGAGGGGGCGGAACCATGACGTCAACCTGGAAACAGTGTGCGCGTAAGCGCGCCGCCGCACGGGGGGAATCGTGACATTATCAGAAATTGCAAATACAAAACTTAAAAGCAGCTAATGTTTATAAATCAAAAACTAAAAACTTAAATTCCATTCAATTGTAAAAATGATTCACACTGAAGTGATATATACATGTATATACACATAAAAATATATAAACACACACACACACACACATACACACACACACACACACACACACACACACACACACACACATATACAGGTGCTGGTCATATAATTAGAATATCATCAAAAAGTTGATTTATTTCAGTAATTCCATTCAAAAAGTGAAACTAGTATAATGTATACATTCATTACACACAGACTGATCTATTTCTAGTGTTCATTCCTTTTAATTTTGATGATTATAACTGACAACTAATGAAAACCCCAAAATCAGTATCTCAGAAAATTAGAATATTACTTAAAACCGATACCAAAAAAAGGATTTTTTAGAAATTTTGGCCAACTGAAAAGTATGAAGATGAAAAGTATGAGCATGTACAGCACTCAATACTTAGTTGGGGCTCCTTTTGCCTGAATTACTGCAGCAATGCGGCGTGGCATGGAGTCGATCAGTCTGTGGCACTGCTCAGGTGTTATGCCAGCCCAGGTTGCTCTTCCCAATACCCCATAGATTTTCTACAGGGTTAAGGTCAGGCGAGTTTGCTGGCCAATTAAGAACAGGGATACCATGGTCCTTAAACCAGGTACTGGTAGCTTTGGCACTGTGTGCAGGTGCCAAGTCCTGTTGGAAAATGAAATCTGCATCTCCATAAAGTTGGTCAGCAGCAGGAAGCAGGAAGTGCTCTAAATCTTCCTGGTAGACGGCCGCGTTGACGTTGGACCTCAGAAAACCCAGTGGACCAACACCAGCAGATGACATGGCACCCCAAACCATCACTGACTGTGGAAACTTCACACTGGACTTCAAGCAGCGTGGATTCTGTGCCTCTCCTCTCTTCCTCCAGACTCTGAACATAACTTTGGACCACTCAGCAGCAGTCCAGTCCTTTTTGTCTTTAGACGCTTCTGACGCTGTGTCTTGTTCAAGAGTGGCTTGACACAAGGAATGCGACAGCTGAAACCCATGTCTGCATACACGCTGTCGTGGTGATTGTTGAAGCACTGACTCCAGCTGCAGTCCACTCTTTGTGAATCTCCCCACATTTTTGAATGGGTTTTGTTTCACAATCCTCTCCAGGGTGCGGTTATCCCTACTTGCTTGTACACTTTTTTCTACCACATCTTTTCCTTCCCATCGCCCTCTATTAATGTGCTTGGACACAGAGCTCTGTGAACAGCCAGAGTCTTTAGCAATGACCTTTTGTGTCTTGCCCTCCTTGTGCAAGGTATCAATGGTCATCTTTTGGGACAGCTGTCAAGTCAGCCAGTCTTCCCCATGATTGTGTAGCCTACAGAACTAGACTGAGAGACCATTTAAAGGCCTTTGCAGGTGTTTTGAGTTAATTCGCTGATTAGAGTGTGGCACCAGGTGTCTTCAATATTGAACCTTTTCACAATATTCTACTTTTCTGAGATACTGATTTTGGGGTTTTCATTAGTTGTCAGTTATAATCATCAAAATTAAAAGGAATGAACACTTGAAATATATGAGTCTGTGTGTAATGAATGTATACATTATACTAGTTTCACTTTTTGAATGGAATTACTGAAATAAATCAACTTTTTGATGATATTTAACAGAACTGAAAAAATTGGCCCTGAACAGGAAATATCAGGAATATTTCACTGATTAAAAATTACCGAAAAAATTGCTGAGGTATTCTTGCAAGTAGGCAGACCTTCCTTCCTTCTGGCTCTTCATGTTTGCATCAACAATCTTTCACTGGCTTGTTTACCTCTTTAATAACCACTGGCATCGGTTTCTGGCTGTCTTTACTGTCCATTGTGGTTCAGATGCAAGATTCAAAAAGACACCTCATTCGGACACGCTACACAGTAACGCCATCTATGGATTAATTTCTGTGCAATGAAAAATGAACAGGGAGTGAGGTCTTGCTAAGTTCACTGAGTAAATACAGTCTGCATTATAACACTTTGATGAAGTAAAGGTGAAACAGGAGCACTCCTACTGCTGCTCATCACTCAGTATAATCCCTGCTCCGGCTCCTTTCAGATATTTACATGCACAGGTACACACAGGTCTCTTCGATGTTTCGGCATTGCTGTAGAAATACACAGGAACAAAAACAGAACTGAAACAAATTGCAGAATAAAAATATTCAGGTATTGTTTTATAAAACAGAACTGCTGAGACATATTCTGATTTCCTCCTAGTCTTTCTCAGTAATTCAAGTCTAGTTTCTCTCCTTTACTCATGATTATTCAATTACTTCAGTTAATAAGGCAATTACCGAAATGGTAAATGGAGTACTTATATAGCACTTTTATCCAAAGCGCTTCACACTGTGTCTCATTCACACACACCAATGGTAGCAGAGCTGCTTTGCAAGACGCTAACTTGCCATCGGGAGTAACTTGGTGTTCAGTGTCTTGCCCAAGGACACTTCGGCATGTGGAATCACGTGGGACAGGAATCGAACCACCAACCCTACGATTAGTGGACAACACACTCTACCACCTGCGCCACAGCCGCCCCGCAACGTTTTTGTAAGGTGAAAACGACAGCGTTTTTAATATTTTTCACTTTTCAAATAATCACAGACGCCTATAGTAACTTTAAACATTGAACGACAGATCTCTTACATTCCATTATATAACTTATTGAGAATGCTGTTTAAGCTACGATGAAACTAAGCTATAATTCAGCATGACAATGCCTTACACACTTACATTTTTTAAGTTGTGAGTCACATTTGAACTTGTACTCCACCTTTATGCAGTCATCTTTACATAAGTGTGGGGTCCTTGTGGAGGATTTTCTCGGCGTGTTTCTTCTCCTGTTGCCTCTATGTCTCTCTACATTACTTGATATTCTGCATGGCTGCTGTGTGGGAATGGTCCAACAAATAAAGTAAAACAATTTTTAAACACATACAGAGACTAGCTACAGAGTCTAAACTTTACATTACAAATATCTATTTTTTTGTGTGTGGGTGTCATTCCTGCTCGGTTTGAATGAAAACCTGCACCCACACCCATGCCATTTGTGGATAAGATTGGACATCATTGGATTAGCTAAATACACACCAATCAAGTACACATAGATGTGTATTTTCTGAAGGAAATGCACAGTGCAGGCAAAGAGCACGGCTATAGGAGTCACTGAGAGAAATAGAGAGACACACTCACCTCAGTTTGCAGTCTCTGCGTAATAATGTCCAGGTTCATCAGAAAGGATTCTTCCATTCTATCCACCAGGTCCTGATCCTGCTTCTTTGCTGTAACCATTTTTGCTGATTTCTTCACTCTGTCCCACTGAGCATCTGTCTACAGAGTGATAGTAGGCAGGTTAAGCAAGGTCTCAAGACCAAATATATACACACATCTTAGAATGGCAAGTGATTTTCTGGAGGTAATGACATCATTACTTTCATCTAGAGTGTGGTGAGCATCCACCAGAAACCTCACTGACGAGACCTGACATTAGGTTACTCGTCCATAAGTATGCAGTGTTGTTGGTTTTATTGGGGATTTTATAAGAACATTATATTATTTGAAAAATAGCAAAACCAGACACTTTTAAGCTTGAAATGAGCAAATATTTCTATAAATAGTCATAATGGTCTTACGTTGGTTAAATAATCATCTCATAATGAGAAATATTACACCATTTTCTTATCTTTAGTTTATAAGAGAAATTTTGTTTACACCTTATTAAGTTTAATAACAATTACTTTGTGGTTTTTAACTAAATGTTAAACTCAAAGTTTATTAAGAATTTCTACTAAAAAATTTCAACTTTATGAATCTGTTGGCCATGTGCAGTCGATCAGCAGGAAGTACTGTATATAGGATAACATTCTGCTCACCATGTGCTCAAAGGCTTGACCACGGTTGTACCGTTTGTTGCCTGGAAATTGAAGACCATGGTCAAACAGCTCTTTCAGGCTTTTGGCAACGAGATGCATGTGCTCATCTTCATAAGCAAACACTTTCCCATCCTCACACACCATCAGCACCCGCCCAGCATTCAGGGAGTCACAGGGGAACTCCTCGAGAACACCAATCACCTCCATCTTCATCTCCTCTTTCAGGTAGAACTGCTCCCACTCCTCTAACATGTCAGGTTGATCTTTGTACAACGTGTCTTCCAAAGTTCCCACCCTGAAGCGGTATCCGTCCATCTTTTTTAATTCAATCTGTGACTGGCGGTGAATCGAGACAACGTCTCTGATCTTCAGGACATAATCCCCTGGTGTAACTGAACAATTAAATAGATAAAGTTTATGATAAAGTCAACAAAGTCTCTAAACCAATTTTACATTTGTGAAGTCAATCAAGCTTTTGTTTGAAGGTTTCCAATCAATTTCCTATAAAAGCAAAAAGAACTTGTATTTCTTGCAGTTGATTTCTTTTACTTTATGGACTTCACTTTTTCTAGTTGCTGCTCCGTCTAAACACGCACATTGGAAATTTCCAGAATTTTTTTTTCTTGCTCAAACAACACATCTGTAACCTTTATGGTTACATTCTCAACCCAGCATGAGCTGAGTCATCCATTATCAACCCAATTTAGGGCCTGTTGTAGTCATGTTGGCCTAACTACCTGACACAGCAAGATAAACCCTGTGACTGAGCTGTAAGATTATTT
Source organism: Ameiurus melas (assembly GCA_012411365.1). Taxonomy (NCBI): domain Eukaryota; kingdom Metazoa; phylum Chordata; class Actinopteri; order Siluriformes; family Ictaluridae; genus Ameiurus; species Ameiurus melas. Next base: position 28,770,232 of record CM022765.1, read on the forward strand.
CTTACAGCTCAGTCACAGGGTTTATCTTGCTGTGTCAGGTAGTTAGGCCAACAAGCATTTTTAGAGTTCACTTTTGATAAGTAACTTAAAATTCACTGACAAGCCTACACTTGTTACCAGTGGCGGTTGGATGGATGGTAGTGCTGAACGTGGGTGGTGGGTATACGACTGACAGGAGAATTAGAAGTATGGCTACAGAGTTTACTATACAAAAACAAGACATGCTTTCATTGACAATAAAATACTTGGACTTCAATCCAGGATGACATGGAAACTAGCCTCACTTAGGAGAGAGAACATGGGTGGTACCAAAAATTAAGAACATAAACCAGAACTATAGTAGGCTGTATTTTGAGTCGTTAGCCACCCTTTAACCCAGGGGTCATCAACTGACAGACCACAGTCCTGATGCAGACTCAGTAATTCAGGGAACCAAACTGAGCAGATCGACTTAAAACCTACTACTACTTAAAATCTGTGATGTGTGGCATAACTCAAAAGTGAAGCACCACCACAAAACAACACAAATAATAACCACGACATAAAATATCCCAACTCTAATATTAATATGAACCATGCACTACTCCATTCTCCTACAGCCCAGGTGAAAACAAGCGCTCGTTAAATTTAGACCAGATTTACATGCAGCAAAACAGCAACAGCTCTGAAGAGGTTCACTTCATCACCACACTTAAAACTGGAGTAAAAATTCAGTCATAAATATGAGTTCAAAGTGCAAAACTTTCAGCTTTAATTTGAGGAAATTTACATCCAAATCAGGTGAACGGTGTAGCAATGACAGCACTTTATACCCTCCCTCTAGTATATTATAACAGTATATTATAATCTACAGACTGTTGTACTGTTTCAATATTAACATAGGAAATAATTATATTTATGTGTTTAATAATGTATGTAAAAAATAACTACTACCAATTTATATTACAATTTATAATTTATTTTCTCCCATTTAAAAATTGTTAAAAGTATTTTTGATTGAATAACTTTTAACTTGGCTGGTAATGGTGGCTGAACTGAAACAGCTTAAACTGGGGAGAAACCCAATGAATACATTGGCATTGGTGTTATTAGACATCAGCTAATCCTGATATTCACTAAACATTTACAGCTTTCAACACCATGTTTCATTCTTACACAGTATTAACTAATATACGCTACTAACTACACGTCACAGTGCTGAAATGCTGATTAATATCAATGCTGCTCTTGGTGCAAGTCAGACCTGTGTCTAAAAATGATTCAGAAACGCATCACGGGTTGGTATCTAGTGTGACTCAGTGATTAACTACAAAGCGTACAAATGTTAGAAATGGAATGCCAGTGGAATGCAAAGCATATATATAAGCTAACTATTAGTAGCTTGGAAATTATATTAATGTTGTGAATTCTTTATATTTCCAGATTTCTTGAGTTAATACTGATGTCTGGTGAAAATTTCATGTGAATAACCTCACTAGAAATATATTTAATGATGATGATATATTTACTGATAAAAATGTTGACGTGTCCAATACAGTCAAGCTATCTCTTTTAAAAAGTAGTTAGCTACACTGAAGCGATTAAATGGGCAGCATCTTGATTATGTCCAGATTGTGAATCAGCAATAACGGTGTATAATTTTGCACAACGATATCAAACACAATTTAAAGATAATTCAGAACAATTATGAATTTATAGTCTTGTTTTAATCATAGACCATCCGATTAATTCTGAAAGTGTATATTACACAGAAAGTGAGAGATTTAAGTGAGACACTGTACGTCATATTCAAGCTCAAAGTGAGATACTCTTTTAAATTTTAAATCATCTTGAATTAATTATCTAGGGCTGTTGATCGCTTAAATAATTAATTGGGATTAATCAGGGTTTATTTTTCTTAAGATCACTGAATGAATGTAGAATCAACTCAAAGGAAGTATATTTAAATTCAAATACTATTGTTTAATTGCATCTTTTCTCTTCTGTGAAGAACAGATTTCCAGTAAAACCATCACGGACCTCAAAGCTGACTGTCGGCTTATTTGAAAGGAACATTTCCTATATGTACTAAAGGAAATAATAACAAAGCCCAGGCTTCTATATTCAAGTGCCAGATGAATTTCAAAACTATCAAGGCCATTAAAACGAGCTTACAAGGCAATCATTTCTTATATGAACTAATATAAATGAAAATGAACAACAAAAAAAGTGTTTTTTCTGTCCAGGTAGCCAGAGCATTAGTTTCCTTCTCCTTTTCAGGTTCCGTTATTCGCACATGAGTACCGCACTCCTGGAAATACTCCTGCATTACTTCTGTGGTCATTAAACACGGCTTTGCAAACTGTGCAGATTATTTTAATTCTCATGAAATATCTGTTGGGTAACTTTTAAAAGTGAAACTCTGTCCTTGTATCAACATAAAATATGTCACTGGTCATGTATTGATAAACTTAATGAATTGTTTTATTTTATTTTATTTGCAAGTAAATGTTGTGTTGTTTTGTTAACAACAAAATGCCAGTAATATTCTCTGTATCACAGAATAAACTCCAGGGTTCATTTCTTATGGTATTATCATTTACTCGCACCATACGTCAAATAAGAAATGATCTTTAAAGTAGCAGGGCTACTGTCACGCTACTGAACATATTTGTGTACACTCCTGTGGTGTAGGATTATTTTTGGCTCTGGTGTAGTTCCTATTTCCCTGCCCTGTGACACGCTGAAAATCAACAGATGGTTTGATCAAAAGAAATGTATTTCCTAAATAAGGCTAGTTCAACACCAGCTAGGTTTGAAATAGGAAATACTTTTGAGAACGAACAGGAATTATAATTAAAATCCCATTTGTGAAGCAGTGAAATGATGTAAGACAGCGGTCCCCAACTTTTTTTGCGCCACGGACCGGTTTAATATCAGACAATAGTTTCACGGACCGGCCTTTAAGGTGTGGCGGATAAATGCAACCAAATAAAATGATACAACCCACATAAAAACTGGGGTATTTTAAAAATCTAATAATAAACGTGAATCCAATGTGAAATCGCCGCTTTATTAGCAGCGTCCTCGTAACATCGTCTCTCCCCCTAACGCTCTCTGGTCTCTATGGTAAGGTTTCAACGCATCACGTGACCGAGACAAGCGTCTTGACATGGGTCAAGAGTGAGTCGTAGAAGGATGTAACGGAGAGAATCCGCTCATTTTTCAGATCCAGATCATAAATAAAACGGAAATAATGTAAGTTATTTATTCTTTCGGTACGGCCCGGTACCAAATGACCCACGGACCGGTACCGTTCCGCGGAACGGGGGTTGGGGACCGCTGATGTAAGTAGTCACAATCCTGTAACAGAACTCTACAAACACTCTACTCTACAATACAGTTATTCTGTTGTTTATCAGCTCTCTTATTATGTGGTGATATTTTATATGTACAACACCTTCAAATATCTCTAGAAGGTTTCACTTGAACATTGATGTATTCGTGAAGTTTTAAATAAATTCATGTAGTATTAAAATATTACTGACAACCATGTATGATCCATGCTTTTTAGAATTCAGAAAGTTTTGTCATTTACCTTTTTTGAGGTCAGGCTGTAAAAAGTCCTTCAGAATTTCAGCTTGCTTACTAGATGGTAAAAAAAAAAAAAAAAATGAAATAAGTGATATACATAAAAGCAGCCATTCTCATGAAACAATAAGTAAAGCACATTTATCTTACCTCATGTCGAGAGCTGTGTGTAAGTCCTTTTTTGTTTTATTTAGAGCGGTGATGGATTTTTAGAGCGGTGATGGATTTTTAGAGCGGTGATGGATTTATAGGGCGGTGAGGGAGAAACCCGTTATGAATCTGTCACGAGGATATAGTCGAGTGCATCACATCTTTCTTTTAAGTGCCTCGCCTCCAGTGGAAACACATCTTCCCATCAGCAGGTTGGAAGATTTAAAAGAGGTCGTTCTAGTCAACTTGAAATAAAACAAAGCAACTTTAAACAGTTAACTTTTTTTAAGAGTACATTTGAAATTCTTATTGAAGATATTGTCGGTGCATTACTTCATCTTCGTCTACAATTTGTGGACTCACTCCTTTTAAATCTACTTCAGTATTAATGTGCTTCTCTGTTTATTTCTTCTCTGTTTATTTCATTTTATTAGTTATTTTCTTTTTCTTTTTCTTTTTTTAATATGCTACACTGTGTAATATTATTAGGTATAAGTCTTTAAAAGGTATGGACATTATATTTGTTAAAGTGCGCAGACTATTTATTAGATTTGAAGTCAGTAGGGGACTTTTCTCTTACTGGAATTTTTTTTGTTTAGGTAATTTTGTTTAGCTTACTCTAGGTCCACTTTGTGGACAACCCTAAGGGTGATACACTGCTGTCTCTCTTGTTTTATGGAGACTTTGGGTGAAAAGGTAAAAGAAGAAAAGGTAAATGAATCACATGTAAATTAATCACATGTAAATGAATAAATAAATCAATGAAAAAAAGAGTACATTTGAAATGAAAAACAGAGTTAAGTTGAAATAGAAAGAGTCAACTTTGCCATCGTTGTACCGAATACAGTGCAGAACCACACTACCCATGAACCACAGCATGTCACATGACCGTGTCACATGTCTCACTCGTAATAAACACTTTTTTTTTTTTTTGATTATTGTATTCGTGTGATGTCGTGTGTGCTGCAGTATTTCTCAGAGTTTATGTGCTCTGTTCTGTATACTCTGATCATGTTTACTGTCCTTTTTTCAAATATTTGATTTGTCAACACCTTATTTAATAAATACTATCTGCACTTGAATCCACCCTTACTTCCCAAACCTGACAAACTTTTTTAAATCAAATTTTAAAATCAAAATTTCACAAAAAAAAAGAAGAAGAAACAACATTTTCAAAAGGGCGGCAACTAAATAAATATGAGTCCATTTTAAATACAAAAAGACAACTTTTTAAAAAAAGAATCATCCATCCATCCATCTTCTGTACCGCTTGTCCTACACAGGGTTGCATGGAGCCTGGAGTCTATCCAGGGGAAAGAGAATAAACTTTTTTTACTTTAATTTTTACTTTAAATTTAAAAAGTCAACTTTAATATGTAAAAAGAAAAACCAGAAGAAAAAAAAACTCTTCAGCACTGGGCTCTTTTATTACATTATTTTTAAAATGGCAGTTTATTATTATTATTATTATTATTATTATTATTATTATTATTATTATTATTATTATTATTATTATTTTGACAGTTGCATCTTTTTTAAAAGTAAGTTAACTTAATTTTATTTAATGTTGGCCATCCTTTTTCAGGGCCTTTAGCGCTGTACAGATTTAATATATAAAAAAATGGATTCATTCTTTCATTTGGTATGACATTTATTCCACTGTAACGCATCATACAAAATGAACATTAGAAAAAGTGTGAAAACACGCCCCGTTCTCCTTTAATTCAGTTTCATTTACAGTAATATTCACAAGTACTTTTAATTATTATATCCTTACAGCCATCCTGGAGTATAAAGTAAGTTTTGAACTCATCAGTGTTGTAAGACAGCGCCCTCTGCTGGTGATGATACCTCAGTCAGTCAGTCAGTCAAAGGCCTTAGGCTCGACTCCGAGCCATGGCGACTTGATGGATGAACAATCTATAGGAAGATCGATCATGTGCCAGTTGGATAAGTTGCGCCAAAATCTTCTCTGTTGTTGTCTTAATGGTATCTCCCATTGCAAAAAAGCTTTTGTTTTTTCCCATCTTTCCCAAAAAAATGAACACACAAAGCACCCAAAACCCAAAAAAAAAAAAAACAACCCAACTAACAAACTCCCCTAAAACCACCCCTATATATATCGAGCCACCGGGTTGCTGGTCTTCCTCTTCTTCTTGTTCCTTCAATGCGTCCCATCATAACGACTTTCTCCAGTGAGTGATCTGTTCGTACAATGTGTCCAAAGTAGGCAAGTCGTAGTTTGGTGATACTTGCTTCAAGAGACATGTGCGGTTTGATTTGCTCCAATATAGATTTATTTGTCCTTCTGGCTGTCCATGGTATCGACAGAATTCGTCTCCAGCACCACATTTCGAAGGCGTTGATTCTTTTCTGTTCTTGTTTCTTGACTGTCCAGTTCTCGCTGCCATATGTTACAATGGAGAAGATGAGACTGTGGACAAGGCGTGTCTTTGTGGGCAAAGAAATATCCTTTGATTTAAAAATTCTGTCCAGTGATTTCATCGTTGATTTTCCCATGGCTATTCTTCGTTTCACTTCTTCAAGAGTTGTTGCCTTCATGTTGATCATCGATCCAAGTAGGCTGATGTCGTTGATAACCTCAATTTTGTCTCCATCCATGTCAAGGGTTCGTCGATCGGAATTTTCATTAGTCATCATCTTGGTCTTTTTGAAGTTCAGCATCAGTCCCATTTCCTGGCTCTCTCTTTTGACTGTCCGCAGTAGGGTCTTCATTCCTTCTTCAGTGCCAGCTATCAAGGTAGTGTCATCCACATACCGTAGATTGTTCACGTTTCAGCCTCCAATTTTGATCCCTTCTTTGACCTCGTCCAGTCTGGCTTTTCTGAAGATTGTTTCCGCGTACAAGTTGAACAAGAACAGTGACAGGATTTAGCTTTGTCTGACGCCTCTTTCCACTCTGAACCATTCGGTATTTCCATGTACCTTTTGGACGGTTGCTTCTTGTTGTCCATATAGATTTCTGATGAGGCTAATCAGATGGTCTTGTACACCCATGTTCTTGAGTGTTTTCCATAGCTTCTCATGATTGATGCAATCTAACGCCTTGTTGGAGTCAATAAAACACATGTATAGACTCTTCTGGTATTCTTTGGCCTTTTCCATGATCCATCGAACATCTGCGATGATGTCACGTGTACCTCGGCCTCTTCTGAACCCCGCTTGTTCTTCTGGAAGTTCACTGTCAACATAGGGCTGTAGTCGCCTTTGTATGATCTTCAACAGAATCTTGTGGCATGTGATATTAGAGCGATGGTTCGGTAGTTACTGCAGTCTGTTGCATTGCCTTTTTGGGGATTTGGAACGAAGATTGATCTGGTCCGTTCTGTCGGCCATTTTCTAGTTTTCCACACTTTTTGGCAGAGTTTCATGATTACATCGATGACTGTTTCTGATGGTTTGATAAGTTCGATAGGTATGGCATCGCAACCTGGAGCTTTGTTGTTTGACAAAAGCTTAATGGCAGCGATGACTTCATCCTTCATTGTGTCTGGTTCTTGCTCGCATGTAGAGATCTTCTGTATATTGTTTCCATCGGCTTTTGATTTGTTCTGGCTTGTTCAGTATTTTCCCATTTTTGTCTTTCAGCATGCCCTTCATTGGTTGAAAATTCCTTCGGATCTGCTTGATTTTTTTATAGGCTGATCTTGATCTTCCTTTCATGTGTTCATCTTCAATTTCTTTACACATAGTTGGGTAAAATATTTCCTTATCTTTTCAGCTTTTTGCTGATATTGACTGCCGCCTGTTTGTTGCCTCTAGCTTTGGCTTGTCTTCTTTCTTTTATAATTTTCAGCGTTCCTTCCGATATCCATGGTTGAGTTGTCTTTTTTTTCACATGCAGTGTTGTTTTCATTTCTGCTACAATCGTGGTCTTTATCTCGGTCCATAATTCTTCTGGCTCTTAATCTTCTGTGTTCAATACAGCAAATCGATTGAGAAGGTTCTTCCAAAATACTTCTGGTATGTTGGCAAAGTCAAGTTTTGGCTCAGTCTTTTCCTTGGGTCTTTTCCGTAATTTAATTTTCATCTTGCATGATAGAAGTTCATGATCGGATCCGCAGTCCGCACCCGGTTTCGTTTTTGTTGACATTATCGACGACTTCCATCGTTGACAAACGCATATATAATCGATCTGGTTCTTGTACATGCTATTCGGTGATGTCCATGTGTAAAGCCTTCTTTTGTGGTGCTGATAAAAGGTGTTCGTGATCAAAAGTTGTTCTGTAGTGCAAAACTCAACAAATATATATATATTAAATTTTATTTGTATAGCGCTTTTTACAATAGACATTGTCTCAAAGCAGCTTTACAGAAATATCAACACGGTATACAGATATTAAAGGTGTGAATTGATCCCAACTGAGCAAGACACTGAGTGGCGACGGTGGCGAGGAAAAACTCCCTAAGATGTTTTAAGAGGAAGAAACCTTGAGAGGAACCTGACTCAGAAGGGAAGCCATCCTCATTTGGGTAACAACAGATAATGTGAAAAAGCTGATAATGGATTTATACGAAGTCTGTAAGGTCTTAGGTGCAGCCGTAGTCCCAGCACACTGGAATTGGAGAAGATTTGAGCTCCATCCAGAAGCAGAAAGGATCTGGATCTCCAGTATCTCCATAAATTCATGTGTGGCTCAGCAAAAGGAGAGAGGGAGAAAAAAGATTATTAGGACTGTGAAGTAGTAAAAATAGAATCTAGTCAGGGTAAGCTTGAGTAAACAAAGATGTTTTAAGCCTAGACTTTAACACTGAGACTGTGTCTGAGTCCTGAACACTAATAGGAAGACTGTTCCATAACTGTGGGGCTCTATAAGCGAAGGCTCTTCCCCTGCTGTAGACTTCACTATTCGAGGTACCGTCAAATATCCTGCATCTTTTGATCTAAGTAAGAAAACCAGAAGGTCGCTTAGATATTGTGGCGCGAGACCGTTTAGTGCTTTATAGGTTAATAAAAGTATTTTATAGTTAATGTGAGATTTTACAGGGAGCCAATGCAGTGTGGATAAGATCGGGGTGATGTGGTCGTATCTTCTAGTTCTAGTTAGGACTCTAGCAGCAGCATTCTGGACTAACTGGAGCTTATTTATATTATTACTGGAACATCCAGACAGTAAGGCATTACAGTAATCTAATCTAGAGGTGACGAATGCATGAACCAGTATTTCTGCATCATGTAGTGACAATATGTTTCTTATCTTAGAAATATTTCTGAGATGAAAGAAGACTATCCTAGTAATATTATCTACATGAGCATCAAATGATAGACTGGAGTCAATAATCACTCCGAGGTCTTTAACTGCTGTACATGATGAAACAGAAAGTCCATCCAGAGTTACTGTGTAGTCAGGAAGATTACTTCTAGCTACACGTGGGCCTAATAAAAGTATTTCTGTTTTATCAGAATTAAGTAAAAGGAAGTTAGTTAATATCCAACGTCTAATGTCCTTTACACAATCCTCGACTTTACTAAGCTTCTGTCTGTCCTCTGGCTTCGCTGAAACATACAGCTGTGTATCATCAGCATAACAGTGGAAGCTAATTCCATGTTTACGAATAATTTGTCCTAGGGGTAGCATATATAAAGTAAAAAGCAGTGGGCCTAAAACAGATACAGATAGCATAACTGCTTTGCTACAATTTTCTAAAATCTTAGAGATGAAGTGGAGAAGCGGAAGCAGGAAGCAGCGTCCTTCGAGCTAACGCTAATACATTAATTTTTTCTCATCTCCATACTTTAAAATTATTTACCTTACGTTATACAAATATAACTGACACTAGTTTAGATAAAACAATCGTTATATTGTGCTATCGCTAAATTCGATTGTACAAACATCCGCGACTAGCTTGCGATTAGCCGTAGCCCACTAGAATCACCTACCGCTAGCCTTGTTTAGCCTTGTTCACGTTCCATATTTCGCATTTACTGCTGTTTTTGTTAAAAAAATGTGGATGTAGGGAGGATGTAGGGAGGATGTAGGGAGAATGTAGGGAGGATGTAGGGAGAATGTCGGGAGGATGTAGGGAGGATGTAATGAGGATGTAGGGAGGATCTAGTGAGGATGTAGGGAGGATGTAGGGAGGATGTAGTTAGGATGTAGGGAGGATGTAGGGAGGATGTAGAGAGGCTGTAGGGAGGATGTAGGGAGGATGTAGGGAGGATGTAGTGAGGATGTAGGGAGGATGTAGGGAGGATGTAGTGAGGATGTAGGGAGGATGTAGTGAGGATGTAGGGAGGATGTAGGGAGGATGTAGTTAGGATGTAGGGAGGATGTAGGGAGGATGTAGAGAGGATGTAGGGAGGCTGTAGGGAGGATGTAGGGAGGATGTAGGGAGAATGTAGGGAGAATGTAGGGAGGATGTAGTGAGAGTGTAGGGAGGATGTAGGGAGGATGTAGGGAGGATGTATGGAGAAGGTAGGGAGAATGTAGGGAGGATGTAGGGAGAATTTAGGGAGGCTGTAGGGAGGATGTAGGGAGGATGTAGGGAGAATGTAGGGAGGATGTAGGGAGGATGTAGGGAGGATGTAGGGAGGCTGTCGGGAGGATGTAGGGAGAATGTAGGGAGAATGTAGGGAGGATGTAGGGAGGATGTAGTGAGGCTGTAGGGAGGATGTAGGGAGAATGTAGGGAGGATGTAGGGAGGATGTAGTGAGGATGTAGTGAGGCTGTAGGGAGGATGTAGGGAGGATGTAGGGAGGATGTAGGGAGGATGTAGGGAGGATGTAGTGAGGATGTAGGGAGGATGTAGGGAGGATGTAGTGAGGATGTAGGGAGGATGTAGGGAGGATGTAGAGAGGCTGTAGGGAGGCAGTAGGGAGGATGTAGGGAGGATGTAGGGAGAATGTAGGGAGGATGTAGGGAGGATGTAGTGAGGGTGTAGGGAGGATGTAGGGAGGATGTAGGGAGGATGTAGTGAGGATGTAGGGAGGATGTAGTGAGGATGTAGGGAGGATGTAGGGAGGATGTAGTTAGGATGTAGGGAGGATGTAGGGAGGATGTAGAGAGGCTGTAGGGAGGCTGTAGGGAGGATGTAGGGAGGATGTAGGGAGAATGTAGGGAGGATGTAGGGAGGATGTAGGGAGGATGTAGGGAGAATGTAGGGAGGATGTAGTGAGGATGTAGTGAGAGTGTAGGGAGGATGTAGGGAGGATGTAGGGAGGATGTAGGTAGGATGTAGTGAGAGTGTAGGGAGGATGTAGGGAGGATGTAGGGAGGATGTAGGTAGGATGTAGTGAGAGTGTAGGGAGGATGTAGGGAGGATGTAGGGAGGATGTAGGGAGGATGTAGGTAGGATGTAGTGAGAGTGTAGGGAGGATGTAGGGAGGATGTAGGGAGGATGTAGGGACGGCAAAAGTTGTGAAAACTGAACTTGTGATAAAATGTTTCTTGCTGAATTCTGCATCATTACAGGATGTTCTTGACAGAGGAGAATCTTTTTTTTTTTTAAGGTTTGAGATGAGTCGTGCGTTATTTCTGAAATAAATCGGATTATTTTAAGAAGAGCTGATAAACAAAACCTGCTACTAAGGGCTTGTGTATTATCTAAAGTTCCTTTCAATCAAATCAAAAAGTTTGAACACTGTGGAGACATCTCGTTGCCCAGGAGGAGAATGTGCAGCAGAAACATCATGTACAAAAGCATTTGTCGTGTAAAATGTAGGTAAGCAGCAAAGTAGCAGGCCTCGAGCTATTGATAGAGCAAAGTTACAGTTCTCACCTCTCAGCAGATCTCTGAGGGAGAGAATAGGAAACAGAAAAAGAAATGAGAAGATTGTATGATCAAGAGACAGAGGAGATCGAGGGAATGAAAGAAAGGTGAGGGAAGGTAAAGAGGGAAGTTATAAATAATAAAAAGAAATGAATACATTCATTTAAAAAAAGAAAAATAGATAATCAAATATAATAATACATAAAAAAGAACAGACATTAATAGTTTTAAATTTTCTTTAAAGTAATAGAATATTTTTATATATTTAGAAATGTATTATTAATATACATAATATTTATTTATGTATAATATTATTTATTGTCTTAATATAATATAATCATCTGCTGGAACACGGCATTTTCTGGAACATGTAACGAAGATTTTTACTTTTATGACAAAATACTTCATACATACGAACAAGATACATAAGAATAAAAATGCTTCTGAATATAACAAGTTGCTTAAATCTTTCAAACTCATTAAAAAAACAAAAACAACAGACTACTGAAACATTATTTAAATTGTATTTCCTCAATATTATTATTTAGGAAATGCTTGTTTTTTTCTGTGTGTGCCACAATTAAATGCTTACAAAAAATTGTCATAACTTGAGTCTGTAATTGGTGCCAAAGGAGCTTCAACAAAGTATTGAGCAAAGGATGTGAATACTTATGTACATGTGCTTTTTTTTTTTTGCTTTTTTTAAAATTTTTAATAAATCTGCAAAGATTTCAAACAAACTTCCTTCACGTTGTCATTATGGGGTATTGTTTGTAGAATTTTGAGGAAAATAATGAATTTAATCCATTTTGCCATAAGGCTGTAACATAATAATATATATATATATATCTTCAAATATCACCAGCATAAAGCAATTTAAATAGCTTGAAGTTATTAAAATTATATTCAAACTTCTATTATCTATTATTTATCCATTATTGATCTATTATTTATCTAATATTTTAAAAACAATATTTGAATATATTGTTTGTCCTGACAGGTTTTACATAATCTGCAAACTGTCTTGAAATATTAGGATGTTTCCCATGAATTCCTCATTTATAACGGCTTTTTAAAGAGACACAAGACAGGGGAGCAAATATTATTAATCATTTATGATTTATTTTCTGGAATACAAAATGCTGAGGAAAAGCTGCTTGTACATTATATTATTATATTATTATATGATTCATTAATTGATATCTTTTACTTGTAAATAAAAGCGTGTCAAAGAAGAGCTTCTTCCCTATTCCCAAACATACAGGATCATACAGATTCAAGATCATAGAGCATTAAAATCACATCATACACAATCTCAGAGCTTCAGGATAATACAGTTACACGATTATAAAGCTTCAGGATAATACAGTTACACGATCATAGAACTTCAGGATAATACAGTTACACGAATATAGAGCTTCAGCAAAATTCATTTAGATGATCACACAGCTTCAGGTTCATTGGGAAAATAGACACGATCAATATTATAATCACGATTATTGGTTTTACTTAGCTTTTGCATGTTGGTTTTAAAGTCGCTTTCCATCTTTTGCTTAATCTCCTTTCGATCACCATCATCTCCAGTGATCCAGTATCTGCTTCACTTTCTCTTTCTCCCACGTCTATAGGATGAAAGCACTGTGTGCAAAATAGATTTTCCTCTCGAACTCCCTCCCCCTGTTGTAAGTACACAGAGAAATGGGAGGACAGTTTTGGATTTTGATTTGATTCAGTTATTATAATTAATCTGGATGTTTCTTTATGGTGTGATGATTTTCCCATTTAAAGCATAAACACGAGTCTGAGGCATCATGGGAAAGTGAAACTTGGGGCAGTGCTTCATTTAATTCTTATTATATTATTGTCACCTGATATAGACATAACCTTCTGTATAAACTTATTTGGTCATTGGATTGAATAAACTGAGCTGCTGATCTGTTTAATTTGGGACAGGACAATTGTGTTAATGTTGCATGACTATTGTGAATAACTTCTTATTATTATTAACTTTTTGTGTACATGTGGATTGATAAAAATACCTTGCCAGTTGTTGACCTTGCCAAAAATTTTTACCTGCTCGAGACCTGTTGCAGACTTTACTTTGGTCTAATCTGCTTTATTAAAAACCTTTAAAAGATTGTGTCTCGTCATCAGTTTGAGTCAATTCAATTCAATTCAATTCAATTTTATTTGTATAGCGCTTTTTACAATAGTCATTGTCTCAAAGCAGCTTTACAGAAATAAAAACAGGTATAAACAGTCAGAAACAGATAAAGAGAGACAAACAGGAACAGATAAACAGAGACAAACAGGTATAAAACAAATGGAATTTATCCCAACTGAGCAAGCCACTGAGTGGCGACGGTATGGGAAGGAAAACTCCCTAAGATGTTTTTGAGGAAGAAACCTTGAGAGGAACCCGACTCAGAAGGGAAACCCATCCTCATCTGGGTAACACAGAATGTGAAGGTAGCACAGATAATGTGAAAATGAGAAGTATGGCCTTAGGAGCAGCCGTAGTCCCAGCAGAAGATTTGGGCTCATCCAGAGGCAGAAGGGATCTGGATCTCCAATATCTCCATAAATTCGTGTGGGGCTCGGCAAAAAGAGAGAGAGGGAGAAAACGATTAGGACTATGAAGTAGTGAGATATAATCTAGTCAGGGTAAGCTTGAGTAAACAAATATGTTTTAAGCCTAGACTTAAACACTGAGACTGTGTCTGAGTCCCGAACATTAATGGGAAGATTGTTCCATAACTGTGGGGCTCTATAAGCGAAGGCTCTTCCCCCTGCTGTAGACTTCACTATTCTAGGTAATATCAAATAGCCTGCATCTTTTGATCTGAGTAGGCGTGGAGAATCATATAAAACCAGAAGGTCGCTTAGATATTATGGTGCAAGACCGTGTAGTGCTTTATAGGTTAATAAAAGTATTTTAAACTTAATGCGGGATTTTACAGGGAGCCAATGCAGTGTGGATAAGATCGGGGTGATGTGGTCGTATCTTCTAGCTCTAGTAAGGACTCTAGCAGCTGCATTCTGGACTAATTGGAGTGTATTTATATTCCTACTGGAACATCCAGACAGTAAGGCATTACAGTAATCTAATCTAGAGGTGACGAAAGCATGAACCAGTATTTCTGCATCATGTAGTGACAGTATGTTTCTTATCTTAGAAATATTTCTGAGATGAAAGAAAGCTATCCTAGTAATATTATCTACATGAGCATCAAATGATAGACTGGAGTCAATAATCACTCCGAGGTCTTTAACTGCTGTACATGATGAAACAGAAAGTCCATCCAGAGTTATTGTGTAGTCAGGAAGATTATTTCTAGCTACACGTGGTCCTAATAAAAGTATTTCTGTTTTATCAGAGTTAAGTAGGAGGAAGTTAGTTAACATCCAACGTCTAATGTCCTTTACACAATCCTCAACTTTACTAAGCTTCTGTCTGTCCTCTGGCTTCGCTGAAACATACAGCTGTGTATCATCAGCATAACAGTGGAAGCTAATTCCATGTTTACGAATAATTTGTCCTAGGGGTAGCATATATAAAGTAAAAAGCAGTGGGCCTAAAACAGAACCCTGGGGAACTCCAAAAGTAACCTCAGTACGCATGGAGAAATCACCATTTATATCTACGAACTGATAACGATCGGTCAGATAAGACCTGAGCCAGGAGAGGACTGTCCCCTTAATGCCAACAACATTTTCTAATCTATCAAGGAGAATAGTGTGATCTATAGTATCAAAAGCTGCACTAAGGTCGAGTAACACAAGCAGCGAGACACGACCCTGATCAGAGGTCAGAAGAAGGTAATTTACTACTTTAACTAGTGCTGTCTCTGTGCTGTGATGAGGTCTAAATCCTGACTGATACATTTCATGAATGTTGTTCTTTTCCAAGTACGAGCATAACTGCTTTGCTACTACCTTTTCTAAAATCTTAGAGATGAAGGGGAGATTCGATATTGGTCTATAGCTGGACAATTGAGACGGGTCAAGGTCAGGTCTTTTTATCAATGGTTTAATAACTGCTAATTTAAGAGATTTAGGTACATAGCCAGTGGTTAGGGAAGAATTTACTATATTTAAAAGTGACTTAATTACTCCTGGACAAATCTGTTTAAACAAACATGTAGGTATAGGATCTAGTATGCAGGTTGATGAATTGGCTGATGAGATTAGCGTAGCTAGGTCGGTCTCTATAAGCGGAGCAAAACACTCTAAACAGGTCAGGTGTGCTTTTTATATAGCCGGTAACGTTTATGGATTCACAGGCTGCAGATAAAAACCCTGCTAGTTTGAAGCCTTAGCGGTGCTTACCGACGATGTCCTGACATTCACAAAGAGCTCAAGTCAGACAGCTCAGAAAATCACAGGCACACAGCTCTCACATGTACAGTTCATTTACTTCACACACATGTGTCAGAAGGTGGGTTCCATCATTAAAGACTGAAAAAGAGAAAAGCCCTGTAATTATCGTACAGTCAACATAATTCACAAGCCCCAATCTGATTCCTGGAGGACACACACAGGGTGACGACAGGAATGGAACCCCCAACCCTGGAGGTATGAGGAAAACATGCCATTAACCCATAAACACATCAGACCTCCACTCTCTTAGTATTCCTCAAAATATTTATTACCAACAATACAACAAGAAATAAGTATCCAATTTCGACTAATACCTGTGTATAATGAATTTATTGTAAAAAAAAAAATGACCTGAGTTTTGTAATAGTGTAAATATATTTTCGGCGCAATAATATTAAATGTGTCGCAGCTCAATAAGTGCAATTCACTTTTATTCCTCAAGGTGGGACTGTTTGCTAAACAATGATGATGTAATGTATCAATCATATCGACCCCAGGGATAAATGAAACGTTACAAAATTGACATGGCTCAGCGATTTACTGCAGAACAGGTTTGTAATCGAGTACTAGCGTTGGTTGATGGTGGATCTGATGATGAAGCTGTCACCGAACAAAATATTGATTTTGATGATTAGAAATGTGGGTAGTAACCTGTTGAGAGCAAGATATGTAATGATCCAGATATCAAAAATGAGCCAGATTCTGAATTTACCGGGGGGAAGCAAAGAAGGTTCCACATTTATTACTTGATCATATTGTTTTTAGCCATGAAAGTTATACACGATAAAATGACTTTAATTATGAAAATATTAAATATTGTGATGATTTTAAATTTGTTATGGTGACTGAAACGATTGATTGAAAATGCTAAAGTACTTTCACTATTTCAGCTCGTGAGTTATACGTGCGGAATTTAAACAGTGTACATATTATATTTTTTTATTGAATATGCTGTATTATATTAATTTGTAAGTGTATTGAGACAGAATATTAGGACAGTTTTATACTATTGGGGCAGTTTAGAGATTCAGGGATATATACTCTGACCCGAATATGTAATAATGATTGCCAAAACATGTATTAAGGGCTAAGCCCCGGTGCCCCCGTTATTGCATTTCATATGAGCCTTTATGGATAAAGTTATGATAAATTGCAACTCCTGACTAGACCTGGGTGAATTGTTATAAGAGCTGGAAATATATTTTTAATGCCAGCACATTTCCTGTTAGAAATATTTCATTAGAAACATCCTAGTCTACCTGGTTTAAAATATGTTTTGTCAAAGCTTTTAAGATTTTAAGAAAATTGGGTACAAAATAATGAAACAATTTCCGCAGTTGAACTAAGGGCCCATCTGACCATGAGGTCTGTATTGTGATACTAACGGACACAATGAACAGTAATCTTTAATCATACCCAAGTATTTTATTATATGTGCAAACAGATTGTGAAGTTTACATGAAGCTGGAAATGAGTTACATGAGAAAATGAAAGATTACTTCAGAAAAAAATATTGAATTAAGTAAAATGATATTTATTGTTCAGCATACAAAGTTAAAATGGAAATTTTACTGAACATTAGTTTTGAGAAATCACAGACATTTATTATGCTGGAAAAGAAACACGATCAGCTGGATATTGTATTGGCTTTAAACATTTTTTATGTGGATAAACATTCACTCAGACGTAGTCTTCTTCCTCTTCCTCTGTGAATCCACTTTTAACTGCTGCTTGAATGCTCTTTATCTCTTCTGGAGCAGCAGCTGGAAGAATGGCAAGTAACTCTTTGTCAATCTTCTCCAGTCTTGCGGCACTCTTTCTTTCAAACTCGTCCTTGTTCTTGAGCACAAGGCGTAAGATGGCTTTCTGAGCCTCATCACAGGAGTTCTGTAACTGCAGACGCTCAGAAAGAAACTCTGGCTTTTCCTTGTCCATGGCCATCAGTTTCCCCAGAGAGCTGACACGGTCCATTAGGTGCTTGGTGGACACCTCGGTGTAGGTTGTAGCAATCATGTTGACAAGGCTGGCAATGTTAGTGGCTTGAAAGCCTTGGTTGTAGAGCAGATCCTTGGAGAAGAGCTTTGAGTTGTAGGAAAGTGATTGTGTCTTCTCAGATGTGGAGACAAAATCCTTAAGGGTTCTGGTCAGGCTGATTTTCACAATGTTGGACACCATCTGAAAGAAGCGAACCATCTTCTCCCACTGCTCCTTCACTCTCCCCATGGCATCCATACCTTTGAACAGCATTTTTATGGTGGTGTTAAAGTCTATCTCTTTGACCTCACAGTTCCTCATGGTGATCAGGATATCAGTCAGCTCCTTTTGGTTCTTCTCCATGTTCTTTACACTCTTCTCATAGATCTCTCTGGTCTTGTCAAGTTGAGCACGGCTCTGCTCTATGTGGAACCTAGCATTGTCTGATGCCATCTGTGAAGCGCTCATTGCCTCAGATTTACTTTCTTCTTTAAACATCATTGGTGGTTTGGGAGCCAGGGCAGGAGACTTTGTGATGTCTTTACTTTTGCTGTCAAAAATGCGAGCTGACTCAGTTAGTTTTCTGATTCTTTTGATCAGCTCCTCAGTTTTGGCATCTTCACATTTCCCCTCTGGTGCATACATTGCTAGTTCTTCACAGATGCTAATACCTTCATCACAAAGCTCTATCGCAGAGCTTTTTGCATAGCCCATTAGGATTTCATTTAAACGCTCCTTGATTCTGGTAAACTGTTTTTTCTGGAAATCTGTTACTGTAGCTTTATGCTTTTGATCATACAAGTCTTTCCAGTTAATCATATTCTCCTTCACAAACGTCTGAAGGTTCTCTGTGCATTTCAGGATTTGTACAGACTTGCTATAAATATTAATTTCATCAATACTGTCAGCAGCAGATTGGTGCCCTTGTAACTGACTTAACAATGCGTTTTTAGCTAAAGAAATGAGTTTCAGTGGATTAGATGCCATCGTTGTTAATCCATTAACAAGAGTGTTGAAGCTCTCAGTCAAGCCTGCAACAAGATCCATACCAATCATTTCCCATCCACTGGGTAGTGAATCCATTGCTTCGTTGTAAATTTCATGTGCTTCCTTCAGTTCCTTTTCCATGGCTTTCATTGCCTTCTCAGAGCGTTCAGCAGCATCTACTGAAGACTCTTTCCTCATCTTGGCCTCATCCAGTTTTTTCTTGACAGCATCCAGCTCCTCCCCATAAAAGTGCTCAGCATTTACACATGCTTCCAGCAGTTCTTGGATAATATTGATGACATCAGTGAACCGCTTTTCTGTTGAATTGGCCAACTCAAGACAGTCATCTGCAATGACACGGATGTTCTCCAGCTGATCAGGGAGGTGGGCTTGAACAACCTCATCACTGCCTTTAAACAGGATCTTCACAGCCGTCTTCATGTAATCTGGAACTGCCATGGTGTGGAGTCTAATCTGATCCATGTTCTTATGGGCCTCGTTGAAAGCTCCCCAGCCGGAGTTACACACCTGCATGAGGCAGGCACGAAATGAATCTGGGTATCTGATGTACTTGTAGCCACCTTTAGGTGGGTTCTTGTTAATGGAGAAATCTGTTTTAGAGGAGATGAAAACCAGCTCTCCCAGGATGGCTATGGAGAGTGGAGTAGGAGTCAGATACCCCTCCCAGTTGACGTACGGCTGCATCACAAGCTTGGTCTGGTTTCTCATCTCCTCTGCTGTGGTGAGGCTTTGAGTTTTCTTTTCAATTTGGGAATACATGGCTTCCTTGTTCCTAATATTAAAAAAATAGTAAACAGAATACAGACGATTCATACAAAATGATCAAATTTGCATTGCTCTAATTCTACATCTTTTTACAAAGTTTTACACTGTGTGATTTACAGTCTGATTTTCCTGTCACTTACAAAAACCTCACACCTTAAAATAATTATTTGGGTAACACTTTCTATGAAGCCCATGCTTATAATAAATTATAGCCTCATTTATCATTATTTATAAGCAAGTATTACTGCTCTATAAGCAAATTTATAAAGACCTATACGTCGTATAATAACAGTTATAGCTACATTCATATTATTGTTACTTGCTTTACATGATATTAGAGAATTTCTTTTCAGTGCCCATGCTCATAATGCATTATACACAAATTTATAAGTATTAATTATTCAGTCTTATGGTTCCATTTATGTATTAATAACATTTTTATTTTTATTAAATTACAGTTATAATCACTTATTATTAATACAGATTCATTTCTAGGTCCAATTACAGAATTGTTTTGTATTGCTGTTGATAGTTGTTGTGCTGCCTTGTAAATACTTATTGTGACTTATAATACAATTAATAACCTTTATAAATGCGTCGCTGATCTCTTTAAGTAAAGTCAAAACATAGGATGCAGTCTCCATTATGCAAATGTTAAGAAATCATGAAGATGTGCTTATTATGCATAATAAATGTCTTTAAAATTGTTTAATTGTAAATGTAATTACTGAACAATAATGGTTTTAATAAAAGAATGAAAAAAACATAGTTTAATGCAAACACTTGCCAAAATTTTTTTAGGCTAAATACTATTGACAAATATTTATACATTAATAAATAGATATTGACAAACAAATTCCTGACCTGAAGATATGCCTGAGATGAACCAGTTCATTAAGAACAAGTGGCTGACATGGTGTGTCTCAGAAGGTGCTGCTACTGGCAAAAGTCTTTTTGTTTTTTTACAGAAAAGGTTGTGATCATCTATGGGCCAGACGTCTTCATGTGATTGGATTACACATGTCAGAGTTCACCAAATTGGAATTTTCGTCATGTAGAGTAGTACAGGACAAAAATTCTACATATGAGTTTGTGTTTCCGGTCTTCCACTTTCGGATATGTTTGAATTGAAATCAGTGGCGCGTTAAAGCCCAGAGTGACTGCCGGTCCTATGTAATTTTGTTGCTTTCTGTTTTAAATGTTTCCTTGTAGTGTGGAAATGTCTTTTTTGCAGGAAGAATGGAACTCTATTTTTGCATATGTAGCATGGCAGTAATTGTTTTTCATATATAGCATGGCACTGCATTTTTAAAAATAATAAACAACAGCAAATGCACCGATAAATAAAATTATTATATAGAATTATTATTATTATTATTATTATTATTATTAGTAGTAGTAGTAGTATTAGTATTAGTATTAGTATTATTATTATATAAATATAAAAGCAAATTGGTGATTTTGTACTTATTGTACTTTGCATTAATGATTATTTATTGTTGCTGAGAAGAAGAAAATGCTCTTGATCCTCGTCACACTTCTTTTGAGGCCTTCTCCCCCAACACCCACATGGAGATTTCCACTGTTAAACTGACCGCTCCATCTACCCCTCAGAGAAGTCAGAGAAGAGGGGTCACTTGTGTGACAATAATTTGTGCCATTAGGAGAGCCAGTGCTCCTGCACCTACAACACATGGTGATGTACGACCTTTCTCCAGCCCACACTCATGGGGTACAGCTCGATGTCCACCAGCAGCACACCTCTCTAGAGCTGTTCTAGTTATTTTTTTGGTAAAGCCACAGTCTCTGCAACAACTCAAACCTGTGTGCAGAGGAAAAGCAGACGTGTATGTAGCAACCACTCCACGGAGACTGCTCTGCTTTCCATCACTGAAGCCTTACGACTAGTTAGAGCAACCTCTATCTTCATCCTACTCGACCTCTCCGCTGCTTTCGACACAGTAAACCATCAGATCCTCCTGTCAACTCTCTCCAACCAGGGCATCACTGGAACGGTTGTACGATGGGTGGAATCCTATCTGTCTGACAGATCCTTCAAGGTATCATGGAGCGGAGGTATTTTTGAAACTCAGCAACTCACAACTGGCATTCCACAGGGGTCAGTTCTGGGTCTACTCCTCTTTTCTATCTACACCACATCCCTTGGGCAGGTGATTGAGACTCATGGCTTCTCCTATCACTGCTATGCTGATGACACCCAACTCTATTTGTCTTTCCTGCCTGATGATCCATCCGTCTCTGCACGCATCTCTTCTTGCCTGTCAGACATCTCGGACTGGATGAAGGAACACCATGTTCAGCTTAACCTGGGAAAATCTGAGCTTCTCATCATCCCAGCCTGTCCCTGAATCAACCAGAACCTCACTGTACAGCTCAGCTCACTTACACTCATGCCAACCAGGACGGCCAGGAACCTTGGGGTGACTCTTGATGATGGCTTGACCTTTACAGACCACATCTCAGCAACTGCAAGGTCCTGTAGGTTCATCTTGTACAACATCAAGAAAATCCGCCTGTACATCACCATACAGGCTACACAGATACTAGTTTAGGCTCTTGTTATCTCCAAACTGGACTACTGCAACTCACTGCTTTCAGGCCTCCCCGCCAGTTCCATCAAACCCCTTCAGATGATTCAGAATGCTGTGGCGCGCCTCGACTTCAACCAGCCCAAGAGAACCCATGTCACACCCCTCTTCATCTCCCTCCATTGGCTTCTTGTAGCTGCCCGCATCAAGTTCAAGGCCTTGATGCTCACCTACAAGACCTTGTCAGGAACAGCACCCTCCTACCTCAACTCTCTCCTGAAGGCCTACGTTCCCTCTCGCAATCTGAGATCGACTAGCAACCGACGTTTAGTAGTTCAAACTCAGCGTGGTGCAAGGTCCGTTTCCAGAACCTTCACGCTAACTGTTCCCCAGTGGTGGAATGCACTTCCAATCTCAGTCCAGACTGCAGAAACTCTCACTATCTTCAAAAAACAGCTAAAGACCCACCTCTTCCGTGAACACCTAACCAACTCATTAAAAAAAAAATGCACTTACACCTCTACTCTGTACACTTTGCTTCCTCTAGAACTCAATTAATGGATCTTGTACAGTAGCACTACTTGTATTGTTCTCTGCTCGATATATTGCTTTGCTTATTGTAAATCGCTTTGGATAAAAGCGTCTGCCAAATGAATAAATGTAAATGTAATGTAAATGTAGACACCATGGAGTCCTGTAACTAGCCTGAAGATATTAAAATTCCTGGGCCTAGTCATATACTGTGGCCTAACAAAGCCAATTTTGGAGATTTTTTTGAGATTTGTGGAGAAAGAATAAGCTACATAATTTTCCATTCCCAACCACTGTCCTGGTATGACTCTTTTATGTAAAGCCCAACAGGAGACAGGATTTTTGGAGTGATTAATCAACAAGTTCACCGTTTCTGAGCCAGCTGTCAGTGACATGTCACAGGTGGCAAAGATGCCATGTTATCCAGTAACAACTGTAAACACCTCTGCCAAGAGAGGCAAAGCCTCAGCTGGGAGAAAACAGGGTTACTGGATTAAAAAAAAGACTATTTACAAACGCAGGTTTTGTCGATGTGTTCCTGTGTATTATAGTGGACCATTTTGGCGTGCTCACTGATGAATTCGTAGAAGAGACATTTGAAAATTGTATGATTTATCAAAATTCTGTGACTGACTTTTTGGTATAAGTGTCTTTAGATGGTGTTGGCCAATTTTTGTTTAAATTGGACAAATGGCCAAGGAGTTCGAAAAAGTAGGATTTTCAGAAAATTCAAAATGGCAGAAAAAATTTCATGATGGAAAATGACATCATACGGTGCAATCGAATTGAGTCAATGAATCAGATGAAAAAAGAATTGTTTCTAGGACTCATGGTTCAAACGTCATTAACATAAACATGAGTACAACTTTGGACTTTTGTTGTTGAAGTTAGAAGAATTGACTTATAGACTCCAAATTTGCTGTATTAACACATCAGAATGTCCTTAGTTTCCACATTTCATAACTTTCCTGCAAGTGCTTCTGTTGACTGCAATAGGCTCAGAATAAGACAAAGAAAATTGTCAAAAACTATAGGGTATTTGTCCCTTCAAAACTTGACCCCTCCTAATAATAAACAAACACCCTCAAACATCAATAAACTGAGGCAATGTTGTAAAGAAATTGAGTTAAAACTTCTTAAAAATTATGTGATTCCGATAAACTCCTACAAATCATTTTTGTTAAAGATGGTTCTACATGTTACTGAATTATAATGTGTACAAATTTTTTCCCCACTTGGTTTCTGAATGCTTCCTTTTTTCACTTGAACTTACATACATGTTTATAGCATATGGTGAGGACTACACAATTGTTATTTAGGGTGTACTTTCTCTTCCCCTATGACTTTAGAAGTATTTAAATATTCTCTGAACCTGAAGACAGACTGAAGACTCTGTCTGATCTTATTTGTTGAATTGACCAATGCGGTGCTTATTGGCAAATTTAAACAGATGTTTTATGTATTATAAAATATGCTCATGCAACAATTAATTTAAAAAAATCAACACACAACAACCAACTCTTTACATTGACAGTTTATGGTTTTAAAAAATCTGCTACTGAAACTTCATTGAGAAAGAATTAAATGCAAACAAAATCCTAGTGCAGTAAGTAAAGTTTTAGGAGTACATCAGAACCTCTACCTTGATATGCCGATAGTTTTCAGTAAAGATGTGGACGAGGTCTTTCTCAGCTCTGTCAGCACATGTAAGAAAACTCATAAATTACAGAGAAATTTATAGCTTATGAAATCTCCTCCCCTTTGGCACTTCTGGCCCCACACATTGATGTAGCAGTTTATTTATTTTTTTGAGTTTCATTTTTATTGAACATTTCTGCTGAACACTTCTGATGACCATTTCTACAGAACATTTCTACATTTCTACTGAACAATTTTTGCTAAACATTTCTAATGACCAGTTCTGCTATACATTTCTGCAAAACGTTTCTGCTAAACATTTCTAATGAACATTTCTAAAGTTTAATTTTTATTGAACATTTCTACATTTCTACGTTTCTTTTTTATTAAACATTTTTGCTGACCTTCTAATGAACATTTCTGTTGAACTACTGTAGCAGTTTAAAAGGAGTTTATCTTTTTTTTTTTTTTTTTTACTGTTCACTGAGGTGAAAGAGGACAAGCAGCTTACTATAGATGTAGTTGTTATGCCCCTGATCACATTTCTCATAAGCACTGAAAATTCAACCATGTCTGTGTCTATATGGTTGATTAATTATTGCATTACTGCCTCAATGGAATAATAATGAAGCTCCACAGTGGTCTGCATTTAGATAATTTCCTTTGATGAATGCAGTGAGTATTCAGATCCTTTACCATAAATGGATGCAGAGGTTAGAGGGCTTAGGAAGAGTTTTATAATGGCCTTAAATGATGCATGATGATATAGCGTTTCAGATGAACATGGCCCAGAACTATTCATCCGAGTAAGTTCAAAACATCCAAGTTCAAAATCATTACAGTAAAATAGCATTTGAAAGTGAAATAATGATGTTCAAAATTTACTCATGATCTGTCTGAACAGGTTTTATTTTTACAGTGAGCTGGGTTTTTGTGCCTGTGATTTATGTTTGTATCTGTAGAGTTGTGCTGAAGAACACAGCTGAGGCTGTTATCATTCCACTGAAAAATGGCATCTCCTCCCTGAATGGAGTCTACGAGGCCCTGATTAAGGCAGATGTAGATCCTATTACTGGGCAATGCTCCAACTACAACTACATCAGACAGCAGATAGTGGAGGCTCATCAACACCTGCAGAGATCAGAACAGGTGGCCAGTTCAGGGTTAAAGAGTCTGGATGAAAGCTTAGAGAGATTTACAGAAGATGAGGGAAAACTGAAAGGTGATATAAATGATACAGAAAGAACTTTAGACAACTTAAGAACAGAGCAGGCATCTAATGAAAAATTACTCAGAGAATGCCAGGGATTTCTGGAGCTGGCCAGGACAAACCTGAATTCAACAAAACAGATACTTGAGGAACAGGAGCGCAGGAAACACAATGCTGAAATAGTCACAGGTGGATGGATGGATGGATTGCAGGTGAGAATTACAGCATATAGATAAAAAATATATATTATATACATTATCATGACAACACAGAAATATTGTACCAGAGCCATATGCAACTAGGATTAAGCTTTCTGATGACATAGCAACTCTGTCTGCATTGGCTCCCAGTGAAATTTCACAATGATTTCACTATTACGTAACAGTATAAAGTACCGTATGATCTCGCGCCACAGTTCCTAAGAAAAAATCTGTTCTTTTATGATCATGACTACATCAAATACCTCAAATAGTGAAGGCTACAGCAGGGGGAAGAGCTTTCTCTTATAGAGACCCACAATTATGGAACAACCTTCCAGTTAGTGTTTGAGACGCAGACAATTCAACTGTATTTGTATAGCGCTTTTTACGATAGACATCGTCTCAAAGCAGCTTTACAGAACTATCAACACGGTACACAGATATTACAGGTGTGAATTGATCCTAACTGAGCCAGACACTGAGTGGCGACGGTGGTGAGGAAAAACTCCATAAGATGTTTTAACAGGAAGAAACCTTGAGAGGAACCCGACTCAGAAGGGAACCCATCCTCATCTGCCATCACCTCAATTATGTTTTTTTTTAATAAATGCAAAAAAGTGAACAGTACAATAATATAATTAACATAAAAATATCTGATATGAAAAAATATTCTCACATTTATTCTTGTAGAATTCATGTTTGTCCTGTGCTGCAACATCAAGCCCATTTCACACCATAAGCGCATGGTGAGTAGAAACAGTACATAAACACGTGGATTTCAAGAGGTATTTTGCTTATTGATTTCTCAAAGATTCTTGTCCACATTGACACGATTTCATCACATAACTGCTGCAGATCAGCTGCACATTCATCTGCAATTATATTCATATTAACATTATAAATTATTGTACAATTATTATTCTCTGTTACACAATGACATGAAGCATACAACCCAGACAATACAAGAGACTGTGGAGGTCACTGAGTTTCACTGAACCATGACATGATCAGGTTCCTGGAATATAATTGAAACGACTTGTTCTGTGTGACATGACGCATTATAATGCTGAAAGTAGCCAAAATTAGTAAACTGTGGCTTAAAAGGAAAACATGCGGATAGCAACAATATTTAGATCGGCTGTGGTATTTAAATGATGGATGAATACGGCCCCAGTGTTTGCCAAGAAAACATTTCTATTTTCCACAATTTTTACAGACACTCTTCACAGAGCAAAAGGGCTTTTAACAATTTTAAAATTAAATAGAAAAAGATTTAAAAGTAAGTCCAGCTACCCCACATATTCACTCTACACACTGTCTACTGTGTCACAACACCAGCAGTAGAAATTTGCGATGGTGGATGGTAAAGTGCATGTGTCCAGGGCAAGACTCTGGTACAATATGAGTGGTACGGTTCCTGATGGAATGTAGACACTTACGTGATGCCCATCTGACATTTCCCATTCTCCTAGGGCTGGATATACTGGATAGACTGCAGCAGTGCTTGAGATGGAACAAACCCAAGTACAGACTACTTTCAGGACAAGGGAATCAGTACTATTGATTCATCGGTCATAATGGAATACCAGAACTGACAAACAATAACCAGTAGCTAAATTCAACCGTGACTCTATATTTCACCTTACCACCTGAACCAGTACTTCAATGTCTGAGAGCAGCGAGACGGGTCTCCTTCCCAGTGGGACTCCGACAACCAGCAGAAGTTGAGGAAGCTGATGGAAGCTTGGCCATTCATCACTTATGCTGATCCTGCTATGTGGTAGTAGTGGTTTTGGTCTGTCTTGGTAAAGTTCTACCTGTAATCAGTGTGAGCTCGGTGTTATCTCTCCATTTTTGTGACAGTAAGTTTGTCTTTGTTTTGTTTTATTATTTTTGTTTGTCTGCTTTGAGCATATTATAATTGACTTCGTGTTTTTTTTTTCTCCTTGTAGTGATCCCTGAAGCTGGGGTGTTCTTTGCTGCACCTTGGGCTTTTTATTACTGTCTGACCAGTCTTCCTTTTTCTGAACACTAATATAAATTTTTTTTGTTTTGAATATTTAATTTGTGTGGTTGGGTGAACTTGAACTACTGTCGGGATTTCACAATTTTTCAGCAAACACCGAATATACCACCAGATATAACACTAAAAAATGTTAACAAAACAGTGATGGGAACAAATGTGACCTTATGATAACAGACTTCAGGTGTATACAACTTATTTAATAATTTTACACACGCTTTAAGAGAAATCAGCATGATCAGCATGAGTTCTATGAAGGGGAAAGTTTAGAAGTTCCTCCCTTTGAGTGGAAATTTTTAACCATAATGTGGAGCAACCACAAACTTTTTTCTACTTGTGTTTTTTTTGTTCTCTGCTTACTCAGAAACACATCAGGGGCAGGAGTATGTGGTGTGTTGTTTGAAAAGGAAGACGTGTTAAAATGATTATAAATCTGTTTGATGTAGTTACCATGAAATCACTCTCCTAGAGTTTTTAAATTAACGCAAAAAAAAAGTTGACTAATCAGGCAGAAGAGCAGTCATTTTAATTTTGTTTTTAATTAAAATAAAACTGATGTAATATAATCATGTAAAAAAAAAAACACTAAATGGTAATAATGGCAGTATATGGTAGGTGTGTAATGATACAGAATTCGATATGATATTATATATAACGGTGTCTCGATACACTTTCAGTACATCAAAAATAATCACTGCCTGAAAATGTGCCTTACAGTTCCATTCAGAATTAATCAAAATATTCACTATTATAAAAGTGCAATAAATAAAACTTATTAAGTTTATTTATAAAATAAAGGAATTTGTGTGATTCGTATGTATAACAAAAACGTCTCACTCGCACTGCTGATTTCTTTACCATGGAGTGAATCAGTAAGAAAGGCTATCAGAATGCAGCATCTGATTAGTAACTGTATGTTTGTAGTAGTGTCTGGTGTTTCTATATGTATTTGGACACTCAGTGATAATCAATGTAATAATTCACTGGGAAACATTTACCAAAAGTCTTAGGTTTGTTATGGTTTTTTTTTTAAAGAAATTTAAGAAATTGAAAAAAAATTATTGTAAATGTTTATTATGACTTCTGATTTATTGATTCAGCATTCAACATTTCTTTTCCAACAATTTACAGAAAAATGTGTGTATGTCAGTAAAGAAAGCAACATATTACGTAACAGACCATTTTTAAGACAAAAAACAAACAAACAAAAAAAAAAACACCAGAAATCTGCTGGGATTTCACTCAGAGTTTCCAGAAGATTCTCCACGATGCTCAGTAATTCTTACCTAATAATTTCTTCATAGAACTGCAAAAGTGTATCTGAGACGACTTCTTCTAAACACTATGTTACCTGAACATTGAGTGGTCTGTCTCCGAAGGTGCCATGTTTTACGTGGTTTAACACAGTTAGATGTAAAGATCAGGAAATATTAAATATTAAAGCTGAAATTCTGATCTATCATCTCATGTTCATCAGTGCGTAGCAAACAATAAGACTGGCCTTGCTGTTCCAATGCTTTATGTAATATTTATGTAAATGTTCTTTTTTTGTTTTTTGCAACGATTTCAAACAAACTTCTTTCATGTGGGCATTATGGGGTACTGTTTGTAGAATTTTGAGGAAAATATTGAATTTAATCCATTTTAGAATAAGGCTGTAACATAACAAAATGTAGAAAAAGTGAAGCGCTGTGAATACTTTCTGCATGCACTGTGTGTGTGTGTATATATATATATATATATATATATATATATATATATATATATATATATATATATATATATATATATATATATATATATATATATATATATATATATATATATATATATATATATATATATATATATATATCCTTTCACAGAAAGAAAGTGAGCCAATCATGCAGATTCCTAATAAACTGTTAATGTATTATAAACTGGGCAGTGTGTAAACACTCTTTATTTAAATACACATTACATAATTGAAAGCAAATTCTCTTATATTATGTACCCTCTTATATTATGAAATGATATCAAATACCAATGATGAATGTAATCATTTAATTATCCATCCATCCATCTTCAACCACTTACTCCTTCTTCAGGGTCGCGGGGGAACCTGGAGCCTATCTCAGGAGGCATCAGGCACAAGGCGGGGTACACCCTGGACAGGGTGCCAGTCCATCGCAGGGCACGATCACATACACACTCACACACCCATTCCTACACTATGGACAATTTAGACACACCAACCAACCCACCATGCACGTCTTTGGACTGAGGGAGGAAACCGGAGTCCCTGGAGGAAACCCCCGCAGCACAGGGAGAACATGCAAACTCTGCACACACATGGCCCCGACCGGGAATCAAACCCTTTACCTTGTATTAATTTAATTACCTCTTTGAATAAGCTGATCAGCGGCTATCCTTGATTATATTATTATGTATTTCCATGTCAACATGACACAGGACTCGTTTTGTATTATGACTGTGTGCTGTGTGTTTTGGTTAAATCTGTCTGACACTTGGACCAGTGGAAACCGTCCACGCACGGCTTCTTATCAATATGTATAAATACTGTTTTGAATGAATAAACCGGGCGTCTATGTGAGCATGCAGGTGTCATTGTGTGTTCACAGCTGCACAGAACTAAATGTTAGTAGATGTAAATAATTGTAGAATGGTAAAACAGGCTAATGCATTATGGTGATCTGGAGACATAAAGCCGAGATTCCTGAGATGAGTGGAAATCTAACAATAATCCAGTCTAAATCTGATTTATGACCAAAATTAAGCATTTCACATTCTCCCTACATTCAGGGACAACGATGCTGAAAATAACATGAATACACACTGTAAGGATTAAAGCAAATAACAGCATTATCTTCACCTTTCTTCCATCAGCCTTTCTTGTCTCTGATCATTTACTCTAAAGAAAAACTAGTGCATGTGGGTTATCACGGAGCGTGTATGGCCCCGGGGAGTCTAAATGAACACACTGGCAACCAGAGCAGTTCAAAGAGACGTCCGATTTATTGCAGATTCACAGAGGTTTATATATAGGCAAAATAGCCGTGAATAAGCCTACTGATGTTGAAATAATATGGCAGTTGAACTGACTGGCAATATCTTAGGCAATACAAGGATGTACAGCTTTCTTGACCATATATGGTCTGATTGTGTGGTTCGACTAACACAGAAAAGAGGAAGTTCCGTTGGTGACATGTTAAACTGGCACGTACACAACAGACAGATTCTGTAAAGTTCATGAGACAGAAATCAAACTATAACCTATACATTACTATATATATATCTGAGTGAATAGAGAATACAAAATTTCCCAACATTGCCCTCTTTTGTCCTAGTGAAACACAGGACAATGTATAAAGACAACATTGTAGTGGATCTGTGGTAGATAGGAGCTAATACAAAAGGAACTATATGTGTATGTGTAAAGGTGTAACAGGAACTGGAGCAGTAGAGTCGCCTTCAGATCAGCAAGTCAGACGAGAGTTCTAGTGGACTCGTTCACCAGCAAGCTATCAGTATAGTCAGGTTGGAGTTACTGGACTGATTCCACAGGAACAGCCTATAACAGAACAGAATCATGCAATTATTTGTTCAAAGATTTTAGCCAACTGGCATGCCGCCATATGTGGCTTTCTGAAGACATGACATTAGTTCTTGTTACTACCACAACTTCATAAGGACTGGTGTACTTGGGTTTCACCCAACTGCTTGTTCCTGTTGGGCAGTCCTAGTCACCTGGAACTACAGAATAAGTTGGATTCTTGGGAGAAGGAGACAAAAAGTTTAGCCGTTACACATTCATGTTCTCTTGTAAGACATTGAGTAATTTAGACACATAATCATCCAGATGAATGTCAACTCCGCTACCTGCGGAAGTAGAAAGATTAGTAGACATTTTCCAGGAAGTAGGAAAAAGGTCGGCCAAATAGAATCTCAAAAGGTGATAAACCTGTAGTTTTAGATGTCGTCATTCTGATCTGAGTCAGGACCGGAGGTAAAATATCAGGCCAGGCAGTTCTCCCTCTCTGTTGCATAGCTTTACTCAAACGATCTTTTAAAGTGCAATTCATTCTCTCCACCACCCCAGATGACTGTGGGTGGCAGGGAATATGAAATTTCTAGTCTTTAGCCAAATAGTCGCATAGATGTTGTGTGACTTGTGAGGTGAAAGCAGTACCTTTGTCCGAGTCAATTTGCAAAGGCACACTGAAACATGGGATAAACGATCAACAATAACTAAAAAGCATTTTATACAAACCTACTCAAGGCATACAGTATATGTGAAGTCAATTTGCAGACTTTCAAAGGGCACCTGTGGGGGCGGGAGAGCATCCTGACACACAGGCGAACCTTGTACATTGTTTTACAGAGAGATTAAAACAAAGAGAGAGATGTAGTTTAATCTGATGTCTCAAATCTTTAATACAAAATTTAGATGACATGTCAGACATTGTGCCTGTGAAACCACAATGTGAAACACTATGAAACTAATGGATTAATTATAGGCCGCTGGCTTTTGGAACACATAGACAACCTACTTGATCAAATTAGATGCCATCACAGTCTGGGACTGCTCCCTGAGCCCCCAAGAACTCAGCATCTTCTGGGGATGCATGTGATTGCGTCAGTGAAAATAGCGCTAGTGTAAAAATGTACAGCAGACACTAAGAAAGGACAAGAGTTTTATGATTAACAGATAATTTCACATGTCGGTCAGCTAAAGCATTCCCCTTCATTTCTACAGTGTCACCTACAAGATGCGCCTTGGTTTTGACAAAGGCGAGTGAATGAGGAATTGAACCAAGTGAAATGAGTTTCCATTTGCAGACCAGAAACCACGTTGTTGCCAAATTAGTCCAAAATCATGTGCTACACCAACAACATAACTCTAATCAGTACAAATTGTCACTTTCTGTCCTTTACCTAAAATGCAGGTACAGGTGAGAGCGAATATCAGATAAATCACTTTTTATACTACATGAAGTTACGATTTCTTTTAAACAACCATGATACATTTTTTTACAGGCTCAGTGTCGTCCTGTGAATTTAGAAGCCGATAAAGAGCACGTGGATTGTGTCTTGTGCGGTTGAGCACTTTATGGTTAAATTTGCAGTAAAAACAGAATTGTTTTATAACCACTTCAACGTCGTTCTTCTCTCAATATTTGAGAGAACTTTGTTTTACCTGATGTGTGGTGTGTAAAACCAAAGGATGAAACCAATCATTCTGCATCCATGACGAGAAGAGCGCCTGTCACGGATCTGGGAGATCTGGACTCCATTTCCCATCAGCCACTGCACTGCACCACATGACCACATGCACCACGACTGCACCTGATTCACGTTATTGTTAAATGAGCACTCATGTGTATATATGGTCTTTGTCTGCACTCTCCCCTTGTCTTTCGTCATCTGAGACGCACATCTTTCATGTCGGATTGGTTTTTGTTTCATGCCAGAGTATCTTGTCAAGTTGCCTTAGTGTTTGTCTAGTTATCTTTTGTTTATATTAAACGTTTGAAAATCTGCGAATGCTTCTGCCTCAACCTTACCTCCTGACAGAACGAAAGACCGTGAATTAGAAGCAGCAGAGAAAAAAAAAAATTTTTCCCGATGGATGCCTGGTACAACAGCTATGCGGAGAAGTATCTCAAGGTCATGGAGCGGGAAAAAAGGTGGAGGGAACTGTTGGCTGAGATCAACCGCGGACTCGGGATACCAACGTCGTACAGCGCACGCGCCATACAACACCCGCCGTTTATTGTAAACTGTGCCAAGTTGCATGGGTTGGAGAATATGCTCGGAGAGGAGACCGAGTCCCGCCCTCCCGCCCCTCTTCTGGATGTCACTCTGCCTTCCCGTTCAGCCTAGGCCGTCACACAGCCGTCCTGTTCAGCTGAGGTCGTCACGCAGCCGTCCTGTTCAGCTGAGGTCGTCGCACAGCCTTCCTGTTCAGCTGAGGTCGTCGCACATCCTTCCTGTTCGGCTGTGGATGCCGCTCAGCATCCCTGCTCGGCTGTGGACGCCGCTCAGCATCCCTGCTCGGCTGTGGACGTCGCTCTGCCTTCCGGCTCGGCTGTGGACGTCGCTCTGCCTTCCGGCTCGGCTGTGGACGTCGCTCTGCCTTCCGGCTCGGCTGTGGACGTCGCTCTGCCTTCCGGCTCGGCTGTGGACGTCGCTCTGCCTTCCGGCTCGGCTGTGGACGTCGCTCTGCCTTCCGGCTCGGCTGTGGACGTCGCTCTGCCTTCCGGCTCGGCTGTGGACGTCGCTCTGCCTTCCGGCTCGGCTGAGGCCGTCGCTCGGCCTTCCTGCTCGGCTGAGGCCGTCGCTCGGCCTTCCTGCTCGGCTGAGGCCTTTGCTGCGCTCAGGGCGTTGCTCCACCTTCCTGCTCCACAGAGGACGCCGTTCCCCCCTCATGCTCCTTGGAGAGCGTCGTTCCTCCCTTAAGCCTAGCGGAGAACCTTGCTCCTCTCTCTGGCCTCGCGGAGACCCTCGCTCCCCCCTGGAGCCTCGCGGAGACCCTCGCTCCCCATTTGAGCCTCGTGGGGGACCTCGCGTCCCTTTTCGGCCCCAGTAAGGGGGATCGCCCTGCTTCCATGCCCCGCCAAGGACTTCCTTTTGCCTCCCTGTGCCGTTAGGGGAGCCACTCGGTCTACTGGCTTTGTTGTGGACCTTTTGCCCGGGGGCCCGGGGCCGCCGGTGGGGGGGCCGTGTCGGTTTGGGCGCTCCGGGAGTACCGCCCTTGGGGGAGGGTTCTGTCATGGATCTGGGAGATCTGGACTCCATTTCCCATCAGCCACTGCACTGCACCACATGACCACATGCACCACGACTGCCCCTGATTCACGTTATTGTTAAATGAGCACTCATTTGTATATATGGTCTTTGTCTGCACTCTCCCCTTGTCTTTGTCGTCTGAGAACTCACATCTTTCATGTCGGTTTGGTTTTTGTTTCGTTCCAGAGTATCTTGTTAAGTTGTCTTAGTGTTTGTCTAGTTATCTTTTGTTTATATTAAACGTGTGAAAATCTGCGAATGCTTCTGCCTCAACCTTACCGTCTGACAGAGCCACTACACGCAGACACGCGGGGAGTCCAGCAGCTACAGTGTCTAATGTTTAGGCCACATCTGTGTGTTCATGGGTGTAGAGACAAATGTTTCTTGTAATCGGGCAGGATTTTTTGGAACAGGATTAACAGGTGTATTGTAAGAACTGACACAAAGTTTTAATACGCCTTGATGTAATAATGAATTTACCATAACATCAATACCACAGACTTTAGATTCAGAGAGTGAATATTGTTTTACATAAACAGGATTAGAATGTTTCAATTTAGTCTGATATGGAATACAGAATACATATCCTCTTTGTTCTTGAGACCCCAAAGAAAATCTGACAGGCGACTCAACCTCGGACCTGGTGACTCAGAATAAGAAAATAGAGAGAGTGAAACACATTGAACAGATGATTTTGGGTGGTTTAACTGCGGTTTCAGAAAGCAGAGGTGTACAAACTACTCATGTAGAACCAGAGAAAGCAAGGTTAGATGTAATTTGCTCATCATATCTTTCCCTTGCAAATTAAAGTGACACTCAGACATACTAACAAATCGATGTTGAAAAAGTCATTCAGGATCCAAACATGGATGTACAAACAACGGTGGTGTTCCATACTGCTCAGTCACTATCAGTAGTTATACCATACACTTTCTGTCAAAGTGATGATTTATGACCCTATGTGCTGCTAATTTATTACCCCCTGTCCTTCCCTGATTGACAGGTCGTCGGAGGGGTGGTGAGGGGGTAACCCTTATCGGTCGTATCAGCTAATCAATCTGGCTCCTTTGTGTCTGGGCAGTGGGGGTGAGGGGGTGTGTGGGGGAATAGTCCCCCTTCCAGCAAAAGGGGGGTTTATGTTAATGAGTTTAGTTTTTGGCGGGGTGAAATACGTCTGAAAAGAAATAATGTTTTTAATATGGGGATATGTCTGTGTTACTGTGTATCTTTATTTTGTTTGTGTAAACACAAAGTTAGAAAAGCATGATGTTTGAATGTGTACATGTAGGAGTAGAATATTTATTTTGTGAAAATGATGAAAACAAATGTTGATTACGTTTTTAAGGAACCCTGCTTACCTTTGAATAAAAAGTTTAGGAGTTAAAGCAAAGTTTTAAAAAGGATCTGATTAAAAGAGTCATTTGTATTACACACATTCTAACCACAAACCTTTAGGATGTAAAAATGTTTAAAAGATCTGTTTAAAAAGAATCCGCATTACCAGGCTTCCAAAAACACATAAAAACTTTAGTCTGTAAAAATAGTGCAAAGAGCAGTTTAAAAAGAATAGCGTGTATTACATGACTTCTAAACAAAGATCCTTACGAGGAATTTTTTTTAAGTGTCTTCTAAAAGAATCGCCGTAATGTTTAAACTAGAAGCTAAGTATTTTCCAGAGATGTATTCCATTCGATGTGTATGAAGTTGAAACGAAACCCAACCTCTCACTCGCTAAACCCCACCCACACAGACGTGTATTCAGACACACCTCTCTCTCTCTCTCTCTCTCTCTCTCTCTCTCTCTCTCTCTCTCTCTCTCTCTCTCTCTCTGAACACACCCACACACGGGTTTTCAACATGGCCAGTACTTTCTGTCAAATGTCAATCACGGTGGAAGAACTAGGGGCTAATTTATGGCTCGGTCTTCCAGGGCCTGACGTTTCTCTAGGCCTGGTTAATTTATGATCCTTTGTTTCTTCCTGACCAAGAGTTTTTATGTTCAGGGGTGGTGGTGGGGGTAACCCTGTATGAATGGTTCATTTTGGCCCCTGTATGTCTGGGTTGTGTCCTTCCCTTCCTGGGGGTGTGTGCTTTGTGTATTGTGGGGGATCTCCCCCAACAAAAGTGTTTATGTTAATGATACTGTTGTAAAACGTGTTTCTCCCTGAATTAATCACACACAAATGTATACCTTTTCGTGGTATAAGAGAATGTTTGTTTCTGAAATTACTTTTGTGGTATTGTCTGAAAAGAATATCAATGTTTAATATGGGCATGTGTTTTAGTTACAGTGTGTGTTATTTTGTGTGTTAACATATTGTTATAAAAGCATGATGGCTGAATGTGAATATATATGAGCAGAATGTTTGCTTGTGAAAAAAATGAAAACAACTGTTGATTACATGTTTGGGAGAACGGCGTGACTTTGAATAAACATTTACTGAAATAAAACCCCTGAAACAGATAAACCATCGATATGGCCAAAGAAATGTAAAAAAATGTTTTTACATACATTCTAAACATAAACCTTTAGGAGGTAAAAGCGTTTAAAAGTGCTGTTTAAAAGAATGGTGCAGTTTGTTTCAACTATAAACAAGATTTTGGAAAATGGTTGGCCAACAAGGATACTTATACAGAACTACCGCTAAATACATACGATTTTGTGTATGCTTTGACATCCCATGTCACCACTGGCTGACAGTCAAGTCGTGTAAATTCATGACCTCTGTAACACTGTTTGATCTGAATGTGTGATCTGTCATTGCAGTTATCTGCCTGTGTGAGAGAGAGACGTGTGATTTCTGAGGGTTTTGCTGACCAGAATGCTTACAAATGTCTTTATGTTAACGAATTAAGGAGAGAGTCATGAGTCTCAGTGCTAAAATAATGGTTAAGAAGCTATAGTTAACACAATGAAGAAACTCTGCAACTATCTGTTACAATGTATGCTCCAAGAAATCCTAATACCCCCTAGATCAGGGGTCGGCAACTTTTACCACTCAAAGAGCCATTTGGACCCATTTCACACAGTAAAGAAAACACTGGGTGCCACAAAACCCTTTTGAAATGTAAAATGAAATAACACTGCATATAACGGGGGTTGCCTTTGTGCTATGTAAAAAAACTATAATGTGTTACATTTATGAAATAAATGAACGACTGCAGAGAAAATGAAATAATATTTCTGCATGCAAAAAAAACATTTTTAACTCCGAAAAAAAGTCGCTGGGTTGAAGGTTAAGTAAAATACTCAATGTCTATTTGAGTCCTTGTAGTAATGAAAAAAAAAACGCCAAACTTAAATTATCCACTGGCAGCAAAAAAAAATGCCGTCCTCTCTCTGTGTGCCGTCATCTTTTTACTGGCGTTGTGCAGTCACCTGTCAACCTGAATAATAAAATGTCTATTTCACTGAACATTGAAAAAATATAAATATATGCAAAATAATAGGCAATTAAAATATGTATCATACTTGATCAATGGGATTTCTGCTCTTGAACCTCAGCGCACAGCATCTGCACATCGGGGCTGTATGCCGTCACCTTCATCTTCACACAGGATTGTAAGCTATCATCTGTGAGGCATGTGTGATGTTTGTTTTTAACAAAGTTCATGTTGGAGAACACCTGCTCACATACATATGTGGATCCAAAGATCGACAGGACTCCAAGTGCATACTTTTTCATATTCACATAAATGTCGGGGATAGCATTCCAAGTTTCGAACACAAGTTTGTCTGGTTTGGGGAGGTTTTCAATACCACGCCATTTGTGATTCTGAGCAAGAAGAGCTTCTGACGTGAAACATCTTCAAGGTCCGCTGTCAAGCGCTTGGACTTTGACATCCACATGTGTTTGTCGGCTATGTCAGCCAGTTCCATCTCAAGATCAGGTGGACTCACACCTGGAAATGCTGTCATATTCAACAGGGATGGATCGAGGCTTAGGGGAGTGACAGGGAAGGACAATGTGGTTTTTTCCTCTCTGAACTCACTGAATCGTTTCGCAAACGATGTTTGCATTGCAATGACTGCAGAATGCAAATACTCAAAAGTCATCATGTGAGCTTCTTTGAACTCTCTCAAACTGGGGAAGTGTGACAGTGTACCTTTCTGTAAATCTCTGGCAAGCACTGTCAACTTGCGCTTGAATGCCAAAACCTGTGCAGGGCTGTGCGTCCTTTACCCTGAAGAGCTGTGTTCAGCGTGTTCAGGTGCGCTGTCATGTCTACCAAGAAGTGTAGCTTTTCCAGCCACTCTGGCTGTTCCAGCTCAGGAAATGTGAGCCCTTTGCTGCCCAGGAAGGTTTTCACTTCTTCCAGACACGTGGCAAAGCGTTTCAGCACCTCGCCTCTAACAGCCACCCGACTTTATTGTGCAGCAGATCAGAATACATGCTTTCCAGCTCGTCCAGTAACGAAAGGAACTGACGGTGATTTAAACCTTTCGCCATTATTTTATTGACAATCTGAATGACAACATTCATTACTTCTGTGCATTCCGGAGGAAATGTTAGAGCACACAGTGCCTCTTGGTGCAGGATGCAATGAAAAGTTTCTACTTTCTGTCCAGCGACTTCTGCAGTAAAGCCACAAAGCCCTTGTGCGCTCCTGTCATACTCTGTGCCCCGTCTGTAGCCACTGACACCAGGTGGGTGGTGTTTATTCCTTTGGCTCTTAAACAATTCAAGACAGCCTCACAGACGTCCTCCCCCCGTGTTTGGCCTTTTAGTGGTATCAACTCAATCATTTCTTCATGTGGTCCAGCCGAGTTAACATACCGGCAGAACAGTGCTATTTGTTCAATAACACCTTTGTCTTTAGATTCATCACAGGCAATTGAGTAGGCCACAGCTGAATTGATGTCTTTAATTTGCTGTCTGGTGATGTCTTCTGCCATTTTTATGGTTCTGTCTTTGACAGTCTTTGCAGAGAGCATATCCCTGATTTTCTGCTAAATTTCACTCTTGTTTTTAAAGTCCGTGAATAGATGTTCTGAAATCTTAATGAAAGATTCTTTTATATATTCTCCATCTGTGAATGGCTTCCCGTGCCTGACTATTTCCTGAGCGGCAACAAAACTAGCATATGTACTTGAATTGATTTTTGCTCAGATCAGCCTTCCGCGTCAGTTCCGAAACAGCTTTTTTTCCTCTCATTTCCATCCGGATATTTTTGAGCAAATATTTTTGTTTATTCTGGAATGTCTTTTGACATTTGACTTTTTTGTTGTTAGCTAGTTTCTCATTACATATTAAGCACACTAGTAAACCAGTCTCGTCAGCAGTGAAAGCAAATGAATCTGCGCACGTAGCATTGAACGTCCTGTTTTCTTCAGACACTTTTCTTTTCTTTGAATTCTCCATAGTTGGCCTATCTGG
This sequence comes from Ameiurus melas, assembly GCA_012411365.1. Taxonomy (NCBI): domain Eukaryota; kingdom Metazoa; phylum Chordata; class Actinopteri; order Siluriformes; family Ictaluridae; genus Ameiurus; species Ameiurus melas. The sequence continues at coordinate 28,810,128 of CM022765.1, forward strand.
GGCCAAAAAGTTCAAGAAACCACACATTGCCGGGTGTCACACATTGGAATTTGTGACGTGTATTAAGTGACAAAAATATTTTAACACATTTTATTTCGATGTTCAAACATCTGCATAATCATTAAAGAATTACATTTTGAAAATGAATGAACTAAAATAAAATACATTTTAATTAAATACTCATTAATTATTTTCAAAAGCTGAGCCGCATCAGAGGAGTCAAACCTTACCGAGTGTACCTCCTCACAATCCTTGTGGACAGGCTGAGCTGCAGGGAGGAAGTGCTAACAATGTGAGGTTACGGTCTGAATTACCAAGTAGGGCTAGTGTAGTAATGTTGAGTAAATATAGATTAATGTACAGTAGCTCTCAGCATTACTACAATACCCCTACTTGGTAATTCAGACCGTAACATAGCAGACAAACATACATATAGACAGTTTTATTTTGTACACGCATACCAACTTAATCTTCACCTATCACCGTTCCCTGTTAACGAAATCTGTCACCACCTAATAAAACAGTTTAAGTCACTAACCAAAATAAGTATACAAACTGACGCTATGACAAAAGACCAAAAACAATGAACCTTTCTTAAAGAAATCCCCAAATTCTCTGACCAAGTATATGGCTGTGCCATCTGTCTGTTAAATAAATGCCAGTCCTTCAGGCTGAAAAAGAAGGATAAAAATATTCTGCAGTAGTTTAGCACTGTGACTCAAAAAGTTGTTTTTCATCTGACATCTGACTACTGTCCCCAACTGCTGTACAATACTGATAATGCTCTTACACTTAAGAGGGCTAAACGGCAGACCTTGTTAAATAATATTATTATGTTTTTTCATTATAATATCTTATATTTGATCAAATATATTAAATTATATATCTCAAATTACTTTCTGCCTTTTCTTATATTTTGACATGGTAGAAGACGTGTCAATGGGCAATGCTGTTGTGAAGGTGACCCTGCACAAGGACGTGTCTTTTCATCTGTAAGTGACTAGTCACCTTAATCCTTCACATGGTATTCATGAGGTGCCATAAGTTTCTGCTACTCTATGGAGCATGCTAAAGTTTGAACAAATGGTTTGACTTAATATCCGCAGCGGTAGTGTCATTTGTTCCTAATTTGTTATTAACTTTTTTTGCATGCCTAAAAGGAATAAAAATTATTTGCCAGATTCAGATGCTCCTAAACAATTGGAGAAGACCGAGCCATAAATTAGCCCCTAGTTCTTCCACCGTGATTGACATTTGACATAAATTACTGGCCATGTTGAAAACCCGTGTGGGTGTGTTGAGAGAGAGAGAGAGAGAGAGAGAGAGAGAAAGGGGGGGCTAGAGAGGAGTGTCTGAATACACGTCTGTGTGGGCGGGGTTTAGCGAGTGAGATGTTGGGTTTCATTTCAACTTCATACGGCTTTTACACATCGAATGGAATACATCTCTGGAAAATACTTAGCTCCTAGTTTAAACATTACGGAGATTCTTTTAGACGACACTTTAAAAAAATTTTCCTCGTAATGATCTTTGTTTAGAAGTCGTGTAATACGCGCTATTCTTTTTAAACTGCTCTTTGCACTATTTTTACAGACTAAAGTTTTTATGTGTTTTTGGAAGCCTGGTAATGCGGATTCTTTTTAAACAGATCTTTTAAACATTTTTACATCCTAAAGGTTTGTGGTTAGAATGTGTGTAATACAAACGACTCTTTTAATCAGATCCTTTTTAAAACTTTGCTTTAACTCCTAAACTTTTTATTCAAAGGTAAGCAGGGTTCCTTAAAAACGTAACCAACATTTGTTTTTATCATTTTCACAAAATAAATATTCTACTCCTATATGTACACATTCAAACATCATGCTTTTCTAACATTGTGTTTACACAAACAAAATAAAGATACACAGTAACACAAACATATCCTCATATTAAAAACATTATTTCTTTTCAGACGTATTTCACCCCGCCAAAAAACAAACTCATTAACATAAACCCCCCTTTTGCTGGAAGGGGGACTATTCCCCCGCACACCCCCTCACCCCCACTGCCCAGACACAAAGGAGCCAGATTGATCAGCTGATACGACCGACAAGGGATACCCCCTCACCCCCCTCACCACCCCTCCGACGACCTGTCAATCAGGGAAGGACAGGGGGTAATAAATTAGCAGCACATAGGGTCATAAATCATCACTTTGACAGAAACTGTATGATATAACTACTACTATCCCTCAATACCCACAGAGATCACAGAAGATGGGGTTAAAGGCCCAGTGTCGATGCACGAGGCTCTGTATGTGTGTGTGTGTGTGTGTGTGTCTTTAGCAAGTGCGCCGAAGGATCGTAGGGAGGGGTTCTTTCAGTCCCTCGTGCAAGCGCGCAGTGTTTTTCATTAACAATAAACGCCTTAGATAATTTAGTTTGAACATTATAATGTTTGTGCCAATCTGGATCTCATTCATAAGTCATCCGTTTAATCTGTGCTAGAACTCGCGGTTCAAAAGAGCTGCGAAGAGATACCGTTTACACCTGGGGAGAACACGCCATTTACCATCCATTCAAACAATCAAGATACAGATCAATATATAAACATAAACATGAACATAAACATCAACCCCCAGAAACGACTTCAACCCAGTCACGAGGAATTATTCCCGGTGAAGGGGGAGCAGGGGTAGAGAAAGACCCTCCCATGCCTGGAAAAAACACTTAACATTGAACAAACAAACAAACAAAATACACTCCCTGATAAACCACAAAAGCGCAAACAAACAAAAATACTATTTCTATTATAAGGCAGTCATGGCGTGACATTGCAGAGGAGCTCACAGAGTACAGATTATCCTAATCCCAGACAATCACTCCCATTTACAAGTTCTGAAATTCACCACATGTTAAACTGGTGACATGTAAAACTGGCACGTACACAACAAACAGATTCTGTAATGTTCATGAGACAGAAATCAAACCATAACCTAAACATTCTTATACATATCTGAGGGAATAGAGAATACAAAATTTCCCAACACACACATTATCCATCAATAGCACCTTTACTCATCTTCTAATATGACCAGTATAAAACATTTTAAATAGCTTGAAGTTTTAAAGAGACACAAGACGGGAGCAAATATTATTAATAATTTATGATTTATTTTACAGAATGCAAAATGCTGAGGAAAAGCTGCTTGTACATTATATTATTATATTATTATATGATTCATTATTTGATATCTTTTACTTGTAAATAAAAGCGTGTCAAAGAAGAGCTTCTTCCCTATTCCCAAACATACAGGATCATACAGATTCAAGATTATAGAGCATTAAAATCACATCATACAGAATATAGCTTCAGGATAATTCAGTTACACGATTATAGAGCTTCAGGATAATTCAGTTACACGATTATAGAGCTTCAGGATAATTCAGTTACACGATTATAGAGCTTCAGGATAATACAGTTACACGATTATAGAGCTTCAGAATAATACAGTTACACGATCAAAGAGCTTCAGGATAATACAGTTACATGATCAAAGAGCTTCAGGATAATTCAGTTACACGATTATAGAGATTCAGGATAATACAGTTACACGATTATAAAGCTTCAGCACAATACAGTTACACGATTATAGAGCTTCAGGATAATTCAGTTACACGATTATAAAGTTTCAGGATAATTCAGTTACATGAATATAGAGCGTCAGCAAAATTCATTTAGGTGATCGTCCAAGCTTCAGGTTAATTGGGAAAATAGACATGATCAATATTACAATCACAATTATTGGTTTTCCTTAGCTTTAGCATGTTGGTTTTAAAGTCGCTTTCCATCTTTTGCTTAATCTTCTTTTGATCACCATCATCTCCGGTGATGGTGGTCTGATCAGACACACCCTCTTCTGCTCTGAGGAGATTACTGATTGCCTCGGTCTCAGCACAGGTACCAGGTGTATTTAAATGGTCTGTGGGATCAGGAAGTGAATAAAGCTGATTGCAGCGTTTACAGGGTGGTTTCGGCTCCTCCAGTTTTTCCATTACATACGCTCTACACCTCACTGTGTCTGGGAGTTTTATACTACGTGGTTCTCCAGCATCATCAGGAAACATAGACATCACAGCAGAGGAAACTTTGGGATGCCAAACATGTAGACAGGACACAGCAGTCATGATGTTTTTCGCTATGTCACTTCCACAGGACAGAGACGCGCCGTACTGTCTGGATTTGCCGCTCTCACAGACACACATGACGATGGAAATCAGAGTGTATTCATCACCTGATTTTTCACAATCATCTAATATTTCAGACAGCTCACGCTTCACATTTTCTTCATTGCTTTGGCCGTAGTATGTGAGCTGGGAGAAAAGAGTAAACATTACAAACTGCACTGAAATACTGAGCGAAAAAAAGGATAATTTTAGTATTATAACTTATCACGTTTTACTAACCAGTTCCAGGAAGAAGGAGAAAGGTGTCCGGAGAGCCACGTGGTTTTGGTATTGCTCGAATGGGCCTTTGCATCACACGGGCCCTTTCGAGATAAGATTGGACACCCCTGGTCTAGTTTATTTCCAGTTCTCAAAACTTAATCACACTGAAACACACTTAAACACACTTAAACGCTGAGATTAAAAGCCCCATTACACCAGTATGTTAAAGCAGTTCCACTCACCTGATCCAGTATCTGCTTCACTTTCTCTTTCTCCCACGCCTCTAGGTCAGCCTCCAAACATTTTTGCACTATTTCAGTGGCTTTGTAGAAGAGGATGAAAGCATTGTGTGCAAAATAGGTTTTTCTCTCGAACTCCCTCCCCCTGTTGTTAGTACACAGAGAAATGAGAGGACAGTTTTGGATATTGATTTGATTCAGTTATTATAATTAATCTGGATGTTTCTTTATGGTGTGATGATTTTCCCATTTAAAGCATAAACACGAGCCTGAGGCATCATGGGAACGTGAAACTTGGGGCAGTGCTTCATTTCATTATTATTATATTATTGTCACCTGATACAGACATAACCTTCTGTATAAACTTATTTGGTCATTGGATTGAATAAATTGAGCTGCTGATCTGTTTAATTTGGGACAGGACAATTGTTTTAATGTTGCATGACTATTGTGAATAACTTCTTATTACTAACTTTTCGTGTACATGTGGATTGATAAAAATACCTTGCCAGTTGTTGACCTTGCCAAAATTTTCTACCTGCTCGAGACCTCTTGCAGATTTAACTTTGGTATAATCTGCTTTATTAAAAACCTTTAAAAGATTGTGTCTCGTCATCAGTTTGAGTCAGGTGTGCTTTTTATATAGCCGGTAACATTTATGGATTCACAGGCTGCAGATAAAAACCCTGCTAGTTTGAAGCCTTAGCGGTGCTTACCGACGATGCCCTGACATTCACAAAGAGCTCAAGTCAGACAGCTCAGAAAATCACAGGCACACAGCTCTCACATGTACAGCTCATTTCACTTGTCAGAAGGTGGGTTCCATTATTAAAGACTGAAAAAGAGAAAAGCCCTATAATTATCGCACAGTCAACATAATTCACAAGCCCCAATCTGATTCCTGGAGGACACACACAGGGTGAGGACAGGAATGGAACCCCCAACCCTGGAGGTGTGAGGAAAACATGCCATTAATCCATAAACACATTAGACCTCCACTCTCTTAGTATTCCTCAAAATATTTATTACCAACAATACAACAAGAAATAAGTATCCAATTTCGACTAATACAGCATATGTGTATAATGAATTTATTATAAAAAAATGACCTGAGTTTTGTAATAGTGTAAATATATTTTTCGGCGCAACACTATTAAATCTCTCGCCGCTTAATAAGTGCAATTCACTTTTATTCCTCAAGGTGGGACTGTTTGCTAAACAATAATGATGTAATGTGTCAATCATATCGACCCCAGGGGAGGGAGCAAAGAAGGTTCCACATGTATTACTTGATCATATTGTTTTTAGCCATGAAAGTTATACACGATAAAATTACTTTAATTATGAAAATATTAAATATTGTGATGATTTTAAATTTGTTATGGTGACTGAAACGATTGATTGAAAATGCTAAAGTACTTTCACTATTTCAGCTCGTGAATTATACGTGCGAAATGTAAACAGTGTATATATTATATTTTTTATTGAATATGCTGTATTATATTACTTTGTAAGTGTATTGGGACAGAATATTAGGACAGTTTTATACTATTGGGACAGTTTAGAGATACAGGGATATATACTCTGACCCGAATATGTAATAATGATTGCCAAAACATGTATTAAGGGCTAAGCCACGGCGCCCCCCGTTATTGCATTTCATATGAGCCTTTATGGATAAAGTTATTATAAATTGCAGCTCCTGACTAGACCTGGGTGAATTGTTATAAAAGCTGAAAATATATTTTTTTAATGCCAGCACATTTCCTGTTAGAAATATTTTATTAGAAACATCCTGGTCTACCTGGTTTAAAATATGTTTTGTCAAAGCTTTTAAGATTTTAAGAAAGTTGAGTACAAAATAATGAAACAATTTCCGCAGTTGAACTAAGGGCCCATCTGACCATGAGGTCTGTATTGTGATACTAACAGACACAATGAACAGTCATCTTTAATCATACCCAAGTATTTTATTATATGTGCAAACAGGTTGTGAAGTTTACATGAAGCTGGCAATGAGTTACATGAGAAAATGAAAGATTAATTCAGAAAAAAAATATTGAATTAAGTAAAATGATATTTATTGTTCAGCATACAAAGTTAAAATGTTAATTTTATTGAACATTAGTTTTGAGAAATCACAGACATTTATTATGCTGGAAAAGAAACACGATCAGCTAGATATTGTATTGGCTTTAAACATTTTTTATGTGGATAAAAATTCACTCAGACGTAGTCTTCTTCCTCTTCCTCTGTGAATCCACTTTTAACTGCTGCTTGAATGCTCTTTATCTTTTCTGGAGCAGTAGCTGGAAGAATGGCAAGTAACTCTTTGTCAATCTTCTCCAGTCTTGCGGCACTCTTCCTTTCAAACTCGTCCTTGTTCTTGAGCACAAGCCGTAAGATGGCTTTCTGAGCCTCATCACAGGAGTTCTGTAACTGCAGACGCTCAGAATGAAACTCTGGCTTTTCCTTGTCCATGGCCATCAGTTTCCCCAGAGAGCTGACACGATCCATTAGGTGCTTGGTGGACACCTCGGTGTAGGTTGTAGCAATCATGTTGACAAGGCTGGCGATGTTAGTGGCTTGAAAGGCCTGATTATAGAGCAGATCTTTGGAGAAGAGCTTTGAGTTGTAGGAAAGTGATTGTGTCTTCTCAGATGTGGAGACAAAATCATTAAGAGTTCTGGTCAGGCTGGTTTTCACAATGTTGGACACCATCTGAAAGAAGCGAACCATCTTCTCCCACTGCTCCTTCACTCTCCCCATGGCATCCATACCTTTGACCAGCATTTTAATAGTGGTGTTAAAGTCTATTTCTTTGACCACACACTTCCTCATGGTAATCAGGATATCAGTCAGCTCCTTTTGGTTCTTCTCCATGTTCTCTACACTCTTCTCATAGGTCTCTCTTGTCTTGTCAAGTTGAGTGCGGCTCTGCTCTATGCGGAACCTAGCATTGTCTGATGCCCTTTGTGAAGCGCTCATTGTCTCAGATTTACTTTCTTCTTTAAACATCATTGGTGGTTTGGGAGCCAGGGCAGGAGACTTTGTGATGTCTTTACTTTTGCTGTCGAAAATGCGAGCTGACTCAGTTAGTTTTCTGATCCTTTTGATCAGCTCCTCAGTTTTGGCATCTTCACATTTCCCCTCTGGTGCATACATTGCTAGCTCTGCACAGATGCTAATACCTTCATCACAAAGCTTCATCACATAGCTTTTGGCATAGCCCATTAGGTTTTCGTTTAAACTCTCCTTGATTCTGATAAACTGTTCTTTCTGGAAATCTGTTACTGTAGCTTTATTCTTTTGAGCATATAAGTCTTTCCAGTTAATCATGTTCTCCTTCACAAACTTCTGAAGGCTCTCTGTCCAATTTAGGATTTCTGCAGACTTGCTATAAATATTGATTTCATCAATACTATCAGCAGCAGATTGGTGCCCTTGTAACTGACAAGGCCTTTGTAACTGACCAAACATTTGTGTTTTACCATTACAGATTTGGTTCTTCTGATTATATCCCATGGTTGTTAGTCCAACAACAAGAGTGTTGATGCTCTCAGTCAAGCCTGCAACAAGATCCATACCCATCATGTCCCATCCCGTGGGTAGTGAATCCATTGCTTTGTTGTACGTTTCATGTGCTTCCTTCAGTTCCTTTTCCATGACTTTCATTGCCTTCTCAGAGCGTTTAGCAGCTTCTTCTGAAGACTCTTTCCTCATCTTGGCCTCATCCAGTTCTTTCTTCACAGCATCCAGCTCCTCCCCATAAAAGTGCTCAGCATTTACACATGCTTCCAGCAGTTCTTGGATAATATTGATGACATCAGTGAACAGCTTTTCTGTTGAATTGGCCAACTCAAGACAGTCATCTGAAATGACACGAATGTTCTCCAGCTGATCAGGGAGGTGGGCTTGAACAACCTCATCATTGCCTTTAAACAGGATCTTCACAGCCGTCTTCATGTAATCTGGAACTGCCATGGTGTGGAGTCTAATCTGATCCATGTTCTTATGGGCCTCGTTGAAAGCCCCCCAGCCGGAGTTACACACCTGCATGAGGCACGCACGAAATGAATCTGGGTATCTGATGTACTTGTAGCCATCTTTAGGTGGGTTCTTGTTAATGGAGAAATCTGTATTGGAGGAGATGAAGACCAGCTCTCCCAGGATGGCTATGGAGAGTGGAGCAGGAGTCAGATACTCTTCCCAGTTAGCGTACGGCTGCATCACAAGCTTGGTCTGGTTTCTCATCTCCTCTGCTGTGGTGAGGCTTTGATTTTTCTTTGCAATTTGGGAATCCATGGCTTCCTTGTTCCTAATATAAAAAAATAGTAAACAGAATACAGACGATTCATACAAAATGATCAAATTTGCATTGCTCTAATTCTACATCTTTTTACAAAGTTTTACACTGTGTGATTTACAGTCTGATTTTCCTGTCACTTACAAAAACCTCACACCTTAAAATAATTATTTGTACTTTAAGTACTTTCTATGAAGCCCATGCTTATAATAAATTATAGCCTCATTTATAATTATTTATAAGCAAGTATTACTGCTCTATAAGCACATTTATAAAGACCTATACTTCGTTATAATAACAGCTATAGCTACATTCATATTATTGTTACTTGCTTTACATGATATTAGAGAATTTCCTCTCAGTGCCCATGCTCATAATGCATTATACACCAATTTATAAGCATTAATTATTCAGTCTTATGGTTACATTTATGTATTAATAACATTTTTATTTTTTATTAAATTGCAGTTATAATCACTTATTATTAATACAGATTTATTTCTAGGTCCAATTACAGAATGATTTTTTATTGCTGTTGATAGTTGTTGTGCTGCCTTGTAAATACTTATTGTGACTTATAATACAATTAATAACCTTTATAAATGCATCGCTGATCTCTTTAAGTAAAGTCAAAACATAGGATGCAGTCTCCATTATGCAAATGTAAAGAAATCATGAAGATGTGCTTATTATGCATAATAAATGTCTTTAAAATTGTTTAAATGTAAATGTAACTACTGAACAATAATGATTTTAATAAAAGAATGAATAAACATAGTTTAATGCAAACAGTTAAAAAAAATTATGCTAAATACTATTGACATAAATATTTATACATAAATAAATATTGACAAACAAATTCCTGACCTGAAGATATGCCTGAAATGAACCAGTTCATTAAGAACAAGTGGTTGACATGCTTTGTCTCAGAAGGTGTTGCTACTGCTACTAGTGGCAAAAATGGGTTTTTTAGATAAGATAAGATAAGGTTGCGATCATCTATGGGCCACACGTCTTCACGTGATTGGATTATGCAGTTCAGAGTTCACCAAATTGGAACTTTCATCAGGTAGTGTAGCACAGGACGAAAATTCTACATATGAGCTTGTGTTTCCGGTCTTCCACTTTCGTATATGTTTGAATTTAAATCAGTGGCGCGTTAAAGCCCAGTATGACTGCCCCATGACTCTGCTAAAGAATTGGAGAGGTTTTTTTTAAGGAAGACAGCGTGGATTGGACAAGGTCCGTGAAAAGTGTGTAATTTTGTTGCTTTCTGTTTTAAATTTTTCCTTTTAGTACAATGGAACTCTATTTTTCCATGTCACGCCACAGCCGACAGAGGTCGCTGTGGCGCTTCATTTGAGAGGACTGGACTTTTGTTTGTTTGCTCGCTTCCGGGTTAGCGCGAGCGATAGGACTGAATGGGTCACAGGTGTTTTATGTTTATCATTTATTATGTTCTCTATTTAAGTGCCTTTGTTACTTAGCACGGTGCTCTTGATTGTGTTTATGTTGCTGGATATGTTGACACGTTAGTAGCGGTCGTGCCGTCTATGTAAAGGACCCGTGAGTGATATGTCCCGTTGCCTATTTATGTTTATGTGAAGACCGCATTGTGTTGAAGTTAAATAAAGACTGTCACCTGCACCTGCATCCGCCTCCCGTCAACGTGTCGTCACATTCCATGTGCAGTAATTGTTTTTCATATATAGCATGGCAAGGCATTTTTTAAAATAATAAACATCAAATGCACCTATATAAATATATATATTTTTTAATATAGAATTATATATATATATATATAAAGCAAATTTAGCATTTAGTATGGGTGATTTTGGGTACTTATTGTATTTCTTCTGAGGCCTTCTCCCCCAACACTCACATGGAGATTTCCAATGTTAAACTGACTGCTCCATCTACCCCCCAGAGACGTCAGAGAAGAGAGGTCACTTGTGTGACAATCATTTGAGCCATTAGGAGAGCCAGTGCTCCTGCACCTACAACACAACCTGAACAGTACGAGTGGCACATTATTAATGAGCATGATGTGCCTCCCCGTACATCACCTTTCTCCAGCCCACACTCAAGGGGTACAGCTCGATGTCCACCAGCAGCACACTTCTCTAGAGCTGTTCTATTTTTTTTTTGGTAAAGCCACAGTCTCTGCAACAACTCAAACCTGTATGCAGAGGAAAAGCAGAAGCATATGTAGGCACCATGGAGTCTTGGAACTAGCCTGAAGATATGAAAATTCCTGGGCCTGGTCATTTACTGTGGCCTAATAAAGCCATTTGTGGAGATTTGTTTGAGATATGTGGAGAAAGAATAAGCTACATAATTGTCCATTCCCAACCTCTGTCCTGTCATTCTACAGATTGGAGGCAATATTCTGGATGCTGTAAACGAGCGTCAAAGACAATGAGCAGAGTGACCGGCTAAAAGGCACTACTGGCTATGATTGGCTCTTTTATGTAAAGCCCAACAGGAAGCAGCTCTTATTGACATTATTGACTTCTTATTGATATTACTACCAGCCTCACCAGAACCTGGTCATCGATGGTAGCCACAAGGACTAGAATTGTGAATTTTGGGAGTGATTAAGCCACAAGTTCAGTGTGTCTGAGCCAGTGGAGGCTGCAGCTGTCAGTGATGTGTCACAGGTGGCAGAGAAGAGGCCATGCTATCCAGTGACAACTGTAAACACCTAAACCTCTGCCAAGAGAGACAAAGCCTCAGCTGGGAGAAAACACTGTTACTGCATTCAAAGGAAGACTATTTACAAATGCAGGTTTTGTGATGTGTTCCTGTGTACTGTAGTGGACCATCTTTGTTTCAGTGAGTGGGTATGATGTCAAGGACAGCCAAGCTCAATGATGTGCACTAGACTCTGAGTCTTAATTTTTTAAATTCATTTTTTTTGTTTTTTTTACTTTTGTTCATGTTTTGCATGTACTAGTTTATAATATGCACTTTCAAATTTGTTGTAAATACTTATTTTGCCTCCTAAAATACAATCCCATGTCAATTTACTAACCAAGCTGATATTATTTGCACAGGTAGGGGGTATAATTGCTTAGACATTTCAGCGGGTTCCACGCCTTAACTTGCTTTTTCTTAGTGTGTTCAGTGCTTTTTTCTGTCACTTAACTTTATTTATGGACTTTAATGTTGTGAATTCTTTATATTTCCAGATTTATTGAGTTAATATATTTGTCTGGTGAAAATATCATGTGAATAGCCTCATATGAAATATATTTACTGAAAAAAATGTAGACATGTCCAATTCTTATTTCCCTCTCTGTATACGGAGTTTCGTAATGATATACCAAGTTGTTCATAAAATACAGCATTTTATGTCTAAATTCAAAATGACCGACATCCAAAATGGCCCTTAATAATTTTTCATATCGTTGGACTCGTTATGCCCCACTGAATATAATGAGACCTATATGGTTTTAGGATATATTGTTTAGAAGTTATAAGCAAAAATGTGCATTTTTCATATGTTGTGACTGGAAGTGGGCAATGTTCCAAAATTGTGCAGGCACCCTTGAGTCATGATGGCTATGACAAATGCTAAGTTTGGTATGCATATGCTAAAGCATTACGGAGATATACCCTCATGTCCATTCTGGCATGCTCGCTGATGACTAACTTTTTGGCGTGTCTTTAAATAATGTTAGCCAATTATTGTGTAAATCGGAGAAACGGCCTAGGAGTTCGAAAAAGTTGACCCCTAATATGAAAACTAACACTATCTTGTGAAGACTAGGTGGTGCTGTTGTTGCAAAACGGTGCAGGTATTGTCATGTTATGATGCCCATATTTGGTCTAAATGTGCTCAAGTATTACAGATATATCGCATCACGTCCATTTTGGTGTGCTCGCTTTCAAATTCATTTGTACGTCATTCGAAAATGGTTTGGACAACCAACTTGAGTTCAGTCTTTTTGAAAAAGTTCCACCTTTTTGTCGGTATGGTCTGTTTCAATTTTGGTGAAAATCGGATTAACAGTGTAGGAGGAGTTCAATTTTATTATTTTTTTTATTCAATATGGTGAACAGCAAATTTGGCCGACCATGGCTTCATTGGTATCATTTGTTCTTTGCCTGAGCCAAGTAATCTGGGAAGACCAGTCTCATAACAATGGGCAAAGTAAACAAAAGCAATTGGCATTTATTGAAATTGTATTATAATTTTTGACCACAGGGTGTTCCAAAACAATGCCGGTACCCTTAGGTCATGACAGATACTTTATTTGGACTGTATACGCTAATGCATTACAGAATGGCATTCAAAATGGCAGACAGGAATTTAAGCCTACCATGGCATAATTAGTATCATTGTTCTATGCATGACCCAGGCATCTGTCAATCCCAATCTCATGACAAAGTAGTCAAAAGATATTAGAATTATTTGTAATTTCTGTCTTGAAACTCTTTGAGTTCTTTAGGGCCGATTTTTGTAAAAGTGCCTCAAGTCTCATATAAAATACATAGTTTAAGATTAATTCATAATGGCTGACATACAAACATTTAATATTACATGAATAGTTATGCACCACTGAACCTGTAGAGACCAGTTTCATGATTTTAGGACAAACTATTCATAAGTTATAAGCAAAAATGTGCTTTTTTCATATCTTATGACCACTATGTAGCGCTGTTTTATATAAATTTACATTTACATTTATTCACTTGGCAGACGCTTTTATCCAAAGCGACTTACAAATAAGCAAAGTGATATATCAAGCAGGGAACAATACAAGTAGTGCTACTATACAAGATCCATTCATTGAATACCAGAGGAAGCAAAGTGCACAGAGTAGAAGTGTAAGTTCGTTGTGTGTGTTATTTTATTTTTATTATTTTTATTTTTTTCTCTTGGAGTTAGGTGTTCACCGAAGAGATGGGTCTTTAGCTGTTTTTTGAAGATAGTGAGAGATTCTGCAGTCCGGATTGAGATCCGGATTGAAATATGCCAAAGTGTTTTGTAGATATAGCCTCATGTCTATTTTGACATGATGTATGGTCTAAGAGGAGTTTGAAAAAGTAGGTTTTTCTGAAAATTTTAAATGGCAGACAGGAATTTTAGCCTACCATGGCTTAATTGGTTTCATTGTTCTCTGCATGAGGCAGCAGATCTGTCAAGACCAATTTCATGGCAAAAGCTATTAGCATTGATAAAAAAAAAAATGCATTGTAATTGTTGACTACAAAGTGGCACTGACCTGAAACTTTTTGAGTGCCTTCAGGGCATGGTCCTGATGACACCTACCAATTTTAATAACCATATGTGAAGGCGCTCATCATATACAGCATTTCACGTCTAATTTAAAATAGCCGACATGCAAAATTGCCGACCTTAGAAAATGCCATTTCATTAGACTCGCTACAGCTCAAAAAATCTAACGAGACCAGTTAATGATTTTCGACAAAGTGTTAAGATGTATGCCTCAATCATCAGAATAAAGACAAAGCCCATCTGGTACCAGTACACACACAATTAAGAAAAATTGCTTTTCAAAAACACGTAAAAAGCAACATTCTATGCATGTGTGTACTCAAAAACAGCAATGAAATTTTTTTAATATAAACCAAAGGATAACAAAGGGTCAAATGTAATTATTTAGCAAAAGAAAAAAATGCATGACGCAATGAAGTTAATTTTTACAAAACAAATACTCTAAAATCTGCCATAGATGTGTGTAAGGGTTAGAGTTAGGGTTTTGGCTAGGAAAAAGGCATCTGAACAAACCACAAAAGGTCTAGAGCAATATCCTTTGGAATGATGAGACCAAGGTGGAGATGTTGGTTCATCATGCACAGCACCATGTCTGGCAAAACCAAACACAGCATAAAGATGGTTCTACATGTTACTAAATTATAGTGTGTATTTATTTTTCCCAATGTGGTTTCCGAATGTTTCCTTTTTTCACTTGAACTTACATACTTGTTTACAGCATTTGGTGAGGACTACACAATTGTTATTTACGGTGTACTTTCTCTTCCCCTATGACTTTAGAAGTATTTAAATATTCTCTGAACCTGAAGACAGACTGAAGACTCAGTCTGATCTTATTTGTTGAATTGGCCAATGCGGTGCTTATTGGCAAATTTAAACAGATGTTTTATGTATTATAAAATATGCTCATGCAACAATTAATTTAAAAAAATCAACACACATCAATCAACTCTTTACACTGACAGTTTATGGTTTTAAAAATTCTGCTACTGAAACTTCAGTGAGAAAGAATTAAATGCAAACAAAATCCTAGTGCAGTAAGTAAAGTTTTAGGAGTACATCAGAACCTCTACCTTGATATCCCGATAGTTTTCAGTAAAGATGTGGACGAGGTCCTTTCTCAGCTCTGTCAGCACATGTAAGAAAACTCATAAACTACAGAGAAATTTATAGCTTATGAAATCTCCTCCCCTTTGGCACTTCTGGCCCCACACATTGATGTAGCAGTTTAAAAGGAGATTATCTTTTTTTTTTACTGTTCACTGAGGTGAAAGAGGACAAGCAGCTTACTATAGATGGTAAGGTTTCATTCTGAATCTTCAGTTAGCCATTATGAGGTTTTTCTGTGACTAGGTGATGTTACATGTGTGTTCACCAGCAGAGCAGATTAATTTAGATATTTCTGACTTTCCTCATGTCCTAGTGTTATTATTATCCCAAGTGTATTGTTTTTCTTCTTTTTTATTTTTATGTTTTCTTATGATCTGATATACTTATTATTATGGTATAATATGTATACTGATTGACTGATTGTATAATCTTTATGCAGTTTGTTTACTCTGTACTGCAGCGTGTCTGCATGTTTGTGTTTCTATTTCTTTGATTGAGTTTTTTTGTTTTTTAGGATTGTTAGAATAGGCCTCTCTGTGGATGCACAATTGTGTTAGATTGTGGGGAAATGTAGTTGTTATGCCCCTGATCACATTTCAAATAAGCAGTGAATTCAACTATGTCTGTGTCTATATGGCTGATTAATTATTGCATTACTGCCTCAATGGAGTAATGGTGAAGCTCCACAGTGGTCTGCATTTACATCATTTCCTTAGATGAATGCAGTGAGTATTCAGAACCTTTACCTTAAATGGATGCAGAGGTTAGAGGGCTTAGAAAGAGTTTTATAATGGCCTAAAAGGATGCATGATGATATAGTGCTTTTTAATAACATTGTTGCTTCCTGTTTCAGATGAACATGGCCCAGAACTATTCATCTGAGTAAGTTCAAAAGTATTCACATGTACTGAATAGAAGAGCATTTTTTTTTATCATTACAGTAAAATAGCATTTAAAAGTGAAATAATGATGTTCAAAATTTACTCATGATCTGTCTGAACAGGTTTTATTTTTACAGTGAGCTGGGTTTTTGTGCCTGTGATTTATGTTTGTATCTGTAGAGTTGTGCTGAAGAACACAGCTGAGGCTGTTATCATTCCACTGAAAAATGGCATCTCCTCCCTGAATGGAGTCTACGAGGCCCTGATTAAGGCAGATGTAGATCCTATTACGGGGCAATGCTCCAACTACAACTACATCAGACAGCAGATAGTGGAGGCTCATCAACACCTGCAGAGATCAGAACAGATGGCCAGTTCAGGGTTAAAGAGTCTGGATGAAAGCTTAGAGAGATTTACAGAAGATGAGGGAAAACTGAAAGGTGATATAAATGATACAGAAAGAACTTTAGACAACTTAAGAACAGAGCAGGCATCTAATGAAAAATTACTCAGAGAATGCCAGGGATTTCTGGAGCTGGCCAGGACAAACCTGAATTCAACAAAACAGATACTTGAGGAACAGGAGCGCAGGAAACACAATGCTGAAATAGTCACAGGTGTTGGTGCGGGGCTGATGGTTATACCAGTCATTGGATGGATTGCAGGTGAGAATTACAGCATATAGATAAAAAATATATATATTATATACATTATCATGACAAGACAGAAATATTGTACCAGAACCATATGCAGCTAGAATTAAGCTTTCTGATTACATAGCATCTCTGTCTGGACTTTCTGTGTCATTATATGCAGCAGTACAAGATCTTTGTGTGATTCTTGACTCTATAAATATTGCTAAGATAAGGAACATAATGTCACTACATGATGCAGAAAAACTAGTTCTTGCTTTCCTCTAGACTAGATTATTGTAATGCCTTACTGTCAGGATGTTCCAGTAGGAGTATAAACAAACTCCAGTTAGTCCAGTATGCACCCGAGTTCTTACTA
Organism: Ameiurus melas; assembly: GCA_012411365.1. Classification (NCBI taxonomy): domain Eukaryota; kingdom Metazoa; phylum Chordata; class Actinopteri; order Siluriformes; family Ictaluridae; genus Ameiurus; species Ameiurus melas. The sequence continues at coordinate 28,827,347 of CM022765.1, forward strand.
GAACCAGAAGATACGACCACATCACCCCGATCTTATCAACAATGCATTGGCTCCCAGTGAAATTTCACATTGATTTCATCATTGATACTATTACATAACAGTAAAAAGTACCGTCTGATCTCGCGCCACAGTTCCTGAGAGAAAATCTGTTATTTTATGATCACGCTTACTTCAATCAAACGGCGCAGGCTCTTTGTTGGTACCTCAAATAGTGAAGGCTACAGCAGTGGGAAGAGCTTTCTCTTATAGAGAGCCACAATTATGGAACGACGTTCCAGTTAGTGTTTGGGACGCAGACACAGTCTCAGTGTTTAAGTCCAAGCTGATAGCTATGTTCTTCATTGGATAGCCTTAAGGCTGCAATTGCTAAGAACAGTTTGTTTTGCACTCAAGTCTCTGAATGGTTGAAAACTATAATGAATTCCCAATTGACTCTGATGCTCACTCTCATAATTTACTCATAAGTCCCAGTTATCAAAGGGAAATTATTTATACTCACACTATCAGGTTCTATTATGTGGTACTATCTGGTACCTCTCAAGGTTTCTTCCTCAAGTTGTGTCAGGGAATTTGTCCTTGCTACTGTTGCCTATGGGTTCCTCATTAGGTATATATTTATTTCTGAAATATTTCTGTATATCTCTTGCTCATCTGGATTTTATATATTTCTTTAAAGCTGCATTGTTAAAAGCGATACACAAATAACATTTAATTTAATTTAATTATCATGATCTTCTTGTGTAAGTGTTACTTCTAGATATTTATTTTGTTTTTTCTCTATGCAGGTCCTGCTATGATGATTGCTGGTGCAGTTGAAATGGATCAAGCAAAAAATGCTGTCAGAGCGGCTGAAGACGAGGAGAAAAGGTCTTACAATGAAGTGAAAAAATATGAAAATAAAGTATTGGATTACGAGTCCAAGATTTCCCATACCAGGCATGACATCAGTCAGAAAAATTATAAGCTGAAGACGGTACATGAAGAAATCCAGAAAGTGAAGAAGCAGATACAGGTTGTTGCTGATTTCCAGAACAAAGCGAGAAGTGCCGTCCAGTTCCTGGGTGTTCTGAGTGGGAGGGCCAGCGTAGCTGAACATCAGACTCGCAGATTCATCCTCCAGGAGCCTGTGATGAAGGTGATGGAGGATGTTATGAATGCAATGAAGGAGATCACAGGGAATGAGCTCCTGTACCACAAAGACATGACGAGACTCATCGATCAAATGAAGAACAACCTACGCCTGGCAGCCATCTGTGCCTCAGAGAAAAATGCTGTGGACGACTATTGATAGATGTTCAGTGTTAATAACATGCATTGGTGTAAAAAAAATAAAAATCAAAGGCTTTTAATGTCCCATTGTACCAGCATTGTAGTTATAACATTTCTTTTAAAATTGCCAAACTGTCTTATCTTTATCTCAGTAATTATTTTCTAAACAGCGTGGAAGTCAATAATGATCAAGAATTCCATCGTGGGTTTCTCCTAATGCCAGGTTTGTGTGAACACATGAAAATGGGAGTAAAAGCACTTTTTTTTTGGATTAGAAGCAACACTTGTTTTTAACAATTTTCATAATTTTTTTATCCTCTAATATAAATGTATTTTTTTTAAATGTTGCTTCCTATTGTATTTATGATCAAAGCCAATAACGATTTCCAAGATTATTGCACTGTTGCCCCTTTTTTTGTCAAACTGAATGTTCAACTATATTGTACTCAAACTTCTTTGTTATATAAAAATGTTTCTGCGAATAGAAACCTGTAACACAACTGAAAAAATGCGTACTGCAATTTTTCTCACACAAAACTCGTTCCTTTCCTTATTTTACTTTTTTTTTAACCATAGTTAATAGTTAATTAGTGTTTATTCTCTTCTGTTTTAATAAATGCTATATCATCGAACATCTTATTGCCTTGTTATGGTTATTACTTGATATTGCAAAAAGCCAACTACTCAAGAGATATGTATATACAGTGGGGGAAATACATTTTAAAAGCATTTTTAAAAGCAAAACATTGAACAAGTCAACATCTGTTCAGTAAATATATTTCCAATGAGGATATTCACATGAAATTTTCACCAGACTTTGGTATTAATTCATGAAATGCCACAGTATTCAGGTGTGATTTTGGTCCAATCGTCTAAACATATTGTCTTTAAATCTTGTTCAGATTCGAGTCAGGTGATTGACTGGGCCGTTCTAACACCTTGATCAGATTCTTCTCAAGAATCTCCCAGTAAAGGGCTCCATTCATTGATCCTTCAATTATATGAAGTCTGCCAGTACCATGTGATGAAAAACAGCAAGACACCATGATGCTTCCACCTCCAAACTTTACTGTTGGTGTAGTGTTTTTAGGGTGATGTGCAGTGACATTTCTTCTCCAAACATGGTGTGTAGTATCTCAGCCAAAAAGTTCAGTGTTGCTCTCGCCTGACCAGACTACACTCTCCCAGTATTTCAAAGGCTTGTCTAAATGAGTTGTAGTAAACGTTATATGAACTTCAACATGCATTTTCTTTAGTAATGGAGTCTTGCGGGGTGAGCGTGAGCAGTGGTGTGTATTGGCTATTGTTTTCTCTGTGATGATGGTACCTGCTGCCTCCAAGTGTTTCTGGAGCTCTTTCTGAGTGTTCCATGGCTCTTGGGCTACTCTTTTGTCTATTCTTCTGACTCCCTGGTCAGAAATCTTGCGAGGAGCTCCTGTGTGTGGCCGGTTGATGATGGAGTGATGTTGCTTGTGGATAATGGCCCCAATGGTGCTTACTGGAGGATTCAGAAGTATTTAAATAAGTCTGTATCTGATTCCATCAATATTTTTCACAACAATAAGGTTGTGAAGGTCTTGGGAGAGCTCTTTCTTTTTACCCATCATGAGATGTTTCTTGTGTGAAACCTTGGTAATGAAAAGGTTTCACAAGAAAAGAAAAAGGTCTCTATACTAGGTGATTGGTTTTGGGATTGGGAGTCAATCAGTGCATCAGACTTAAGGCCCACACCAAGAGGCAGAGCTGGAGATGCAGGTTATTTTGATTTTGAACCCCAGTGAAATATTTTATAACAGTTCCAAATGTTTCTTCATGGAGGTAAACAACAAAACACACACCACATCGAGCTGATGAATATTTACATTTACATTTACATTTATTCACTTAGCAGACGCTTTTATCCAGAGCGACTTACAAATGAGAAAATATTCAAGCAAACTCAAAAATATTATAATTACTTTTATTACATATTTACAAAAGAAAGGTAGATCAGTTCAGTTGTTATCTTGTTGTTTTATTAAATTTCAATAAGGTGTTTATGACAAGGTTATGAATATGACAAGGCTGGTTAATGGTACATTGTGTGTTGATGACTGACCACATTTATTCCATCACAGTGTATCAGCCCTTCTCTAACAAATCCCGCAGTGAAATGGTAACCACAGAGTGTCGCTATAGAGAAGACGTTTAGAAGTTTATTAGTCACATCGCCTGTGTGGCAGAGACGTTAAAGCAGAATTTAATCCAAACATGAAGACATGCAGTAGAGGGTTAAACACATTAATAATCACAAACGGTTTAAATGATTCAGTCTACACACGACTGTCCTGTGACTAAGTACTGTCTGACCAGGCTGCTCTTTTTTCTGTAACCCTAACCCTAACAGTAGCATTTGTGTGATTAAACAGTTAATTTACTTTCTAATTGTTACTGTCTAATCTCAGGGTTGTGTAAACAACAAAACAACAACAAAAACACAAAAGCTTCAAGTTCTACCTCACCTATAGAAGATGTGCTTCCAGCTTTGAATTGCTGCTATGGGCTTGAACTTGAACTACTATCAGGCTTTCACAATTTTTCAGCAAACACAGAATGTACCACCAGATATAACGCTAAAAAATGTTAACAATACAGTGATGGGGAACAAATGTGACTTCATGATAACAGACTTCAGGCGTATACAACTTATTTAATAATTTTACACAGAAATCAACATGATTAAATGAGTTGTTTGATGGGGAAAGTTCAGAAGTTCCTCCCTTTGAGTGGAAATTTTTAACCATAATGTGGAGCAACCACTAACTTGTCTTTCTTCTACTTGTGGGTTTTTTGTTCTCTGCATACTCAGAAACACATCAGGGGTTACACTTTCAGTACATCAAAAAAAAAATCACTGCCTGAAAATGTGCCTTACAGTTCCATTCAGAATTAATCCAAATATTCACTATTATAAAAGTGCAATAAGTAAAACTTATTAAGTTTATTTATAAAATAAAGGCAGTGTTTGTGTGATTCGTATGTATAACAAAAACGTCTCACTCGCACTGCTGATTTCTTTACCATGGAGTGAATCAGTAAGAAAGGTTATCAGAATGCAGCATCTGATTAGCAACTGTATGTTTGTAGTAGTGTCTGGTGTTTCTATATGTATTTGGACACTCAATGATGATCATTGACATAATTCACTGGGAAACATTTACCAAAAGTCTTAGGCTTGTTATGGTTTTTTTTTTTTAAAGAAATGTAAGAAATTTTAAACATTTTGTTGTAGATGTTTATTATATGACTTCTGATTTATTGATTCAGCATTTTATATTTCTCAACATTTCTTTTCCAACAATTTACAGAAAAATGTGTGTATGTCACTAAAGAAAGCAACATATCACATAACAGACCATTTTTAAGACAAAAAACAAACAAACAAAAAAAAAACACCAGAAGGCTGCTGGGATTTCACTCTGAGTTTCCAGAAGATTCTCCACGATGCTCATTAATTCTTACCTAATAATTTCTTCATAGAACTGCAAAAGTGTATCTGAGACGACTTCTTTCTAAACACTATGTTACCTGAACATTGAGTGGTCTGTCTCCGAAGGTGCCATGTTTTACGTTGTTTAACACAGTTAAATGTAAAGATCAGGAAATATTAAATATTAAAGCTGAAATTCTGATCTATCATCTCATGTTAATCAGTGTGTAGCAAACAATAAAATTGGCCTTGCTGTTCCAATGCTTTATGTAATATTTATGTAAATGTGCTTTCTTTGTTTCTTACAAAGATTTCAAACAAACTTCTTTCATGTGGTCATTATGGGGTACTGTTTGTAGAATTTTGAGGAAAATATTGAATGTAATCCATTTTAGAATAAGGCTGTAACATAACAAAATGTAGAAAAAGTGAAGCGCTGTGAATACTTTCTGGATACTGTCTGTGTGCGTGTGTGTGTGTGTGTGTGTGTGTGTGTGTGTGTGTGTGTGTGTGTGTGTGTGTGTGTGTGTGTGTGTGTGTGTGTGTATATATATATATATAAAAACCACAAGTAGAAAAAAAGTTTGTGGTTCTGCACATTATGGTTAAAAATTTCCACTCAAAGGGAGGAACTTCTAAACTTTTCCCTACATAGAACTCATTTAATCATGCTGATTTCTGTGTAAAATTATTAACTAAGTTGTATACGCCTGAAGTCTGTTATCATAAGGTCACATTTGTTCCCCATCACTGTTTTGTTAACATTTTTTAGCGTTATATCTGGTTGTATATTTGGTGTTTGCTGAAAAATTTAAATATATCAAACCAGTGTATAGCACTTTTAGACAAATCATTTAAACATTGTAAGCATTTCTGAGAAAAGACCTTACTAGGTGTGATGACTGAAATAAAATGATAGATTATGTTTTAACACAGTAGCTGTGACTAAACAAAAACAGCTCTGTAAGTGCTAAACCACAACCATTCACAGTTACCACTCAATACAAAGAACTACTTGTACTGTGTATACAACATTCTTATAATAATTATAATTGTAATTATAATTATAATTATAATAAAATTTAATTATAATGAAAGGCACAACATTATCTATCTATCTATCTATCTATCTATCTATCTATCTATCTATCTATCTATCTATCTATCTGTCTATCTATCTTGACAAATCAAGTAATCTCTCATTTAGATAAGTATACAGACCCTTTATTTAGTACTTTGTAAAATCCCATTCGTCAGTCTTCCTGGATACGTCTCTACGAGCTTCTTCTCTCATGCTTCTTGGCGGTTCAGTCAGACTGGATGGGGAGTGCATGTGAATGGGCATCTTCATGTCTGAAGATGTTCTGTGGTGTTCTGTGGTGAGTTTTGTCTGGGTCACTCAAGGACATTGAGAGACTTGTCCTGACACCATGCCAGCTATGTATGCTCTGTATGATTCATGTGTGTGTGTGTGTGTGTGTGTGTGTATGTATATATATATATATATATATATCAGTGTGTAAACACTCTTTATTTAAATACACATTACATAATTTTAAGGAAATTCTCTTATATTATGTACCCTCTTATATTATGAACTACTATCACATACCAATGATGAATGTAATCATTTAATTATCCATCCATCCATATTCAACCACTTACTCCTTCTTCAGGGTCGCGGGGGAACCTGGAGCCTATCCCAGGAGGCATCAGGCACAAGGCAAGGTACACCCTGGACAGGGTGCCAGTCCATCGCAGGGCACAATCACATACACAATCACACACCCATTCCTACACTATGGACAATTTAGACACACCAACCAACCCACCATGCATGTCTTTGAATCGAACCCCTTACCTTGTATTAATTTAATTACCTCTTTGAATACGCTGATCAACTGCTATCCTTGATTATATTATTATGTATTTCCATATCAACATGACACAGGACTCGTTTTGTATTATGACTATGTGCTGTGTGTTTTGGTTAAATCTGTCTGACACTTGGACCAGTGGAAACCGTCCACGCACGGCTTCTTATCAATATGTATAAATACTGTTTTGAATGAATAAACCAGACGTCTATGTGAGCATGCAGGTGTCATTGTGTGTTCACTTGGGCTCCCAAGATCGATCTGACACGCTCTGAGGAAAACCACACTTTCTAGCTCATAGCTGCACAGAACTAAATGTTAGTAGATGTAAATAATTGTAGAATGGTAAAACAGGCTAAAGCATGATGGAGATCTGGAGACATAAAGCCGAGATTCCTGAGATGAGTGGAAATCTAACAATAATCCAGTCTAAATCTGATTTATGACCAAAATAAAGCATTTCACATTCGTCCTACATTCAGGGACAACGATGCTGAAAATAACATGAATACACACTGTAAGGATTAAAGCAAATAACAGCTTTATCTTCACCTTTCTTCCGTCAGCCTTTCTTGTCTCTGCTTCATTTACTCTAAAGAAAAACTAGTGCATGTGGGTTATCACGGAGCGTTTACGGCCCCGGGGAGTCTAAATGAACACACTGGCAACCAGAGCAGTTCAAAGAGTCGTCCGATTTATTGCAGATTCACAGAGGTTTATATATAGGCAAAATAGCGGTGCATAGGCGTACTGATGTTGAAATAATATGGCAGTTGAACTGACTGGCCACATACATGAAAAACATCTTAGGCAATACAAGGATGTACAGCTTTCTTGACCATATATGGTCTGATGGTGTGGTTCGACTAACACAGAAAAGAGGAAGTTCCGTTGGTGACATGTTAATCTGGCACGTACACAACAGACAGATTCTGTAAAGTTCATGAGACAGAAATCAAACTATAACCTAAACATTACTATATATATATATATATATCTGGGTGAATAGAGAATACAACATTTCCCAACATTGCCCTCTTTTGTCCTAGTGAAACGCAGGACAATATATAAAGACAACATTGTAGTGGATCTGTGGTAGATAGGAGCTAATACAAAAGGAACTATGTGTGTATTTGTAAAGGTATAACAGGAACTGGAGCAGTAGAGTCGCCTTCAGATCAGCAAGTAGACGAGAGTTCTAGTGGACTCGTTCACCAGCAAGCTATCAGTATAGTCACGTTGGAGTTACTGGACTGATTCCACAGGAACAGCCTATAACAACAGAATCATGCAATTATATGTTCACAGATTTTAGCCAACTGGCATGCCGCCATATGTGGCTTTCTGAAGACATGACAATAGTTCTTGTTACTACCACAACTTCATAAGGACTGGTGTACTTGGGTTTCACCCAACTGCTTGTTCCTGTTCCTAGTCACCTGGAACTACAGAATAAGTTGGATACTTGGGAGAAGGAGACAAAAAGTTTAGCCGTTACACATTCATGTTTTCTTGTAAGACCAAGTAATTTAGACACATAATCATCCAGATGAATGTCAACTCTGCTACCTGCGGAAGTAGAAAGATTAGTAGACATTTTCCAGGAAGTAGGAAAACGGTCGGCCAAATAGAGTCTCAAAAGGTGATAAACCTGTAGTTTTAGATGTCGTCAATCTGATCTCAGTCAGAATCGGAGGTAAAATATCATGCCAGGCAGTGCTCCCTCTCTGTTGCATAGCTTTACTCAAACGATCTTTTAAAGTGCAGTTCATTCTCTCCACCACCCCAGATGACTGTGGGTGGCAGGGAATATGAAATTTCCAGTCTATAGCCAAATAGTCGCATAGATGTTGTGTGACTTGTGAGGTGAAAGCAGTACCTTTGTCTGAGTCAGTTTGCAAAGGCACACTGAAACATGGGATTAACGATCAACAATAACTAAAAAGTATTTTATACAAACCTACTCAAGGTATATATGTGAAGCCAATTTGCAGACTTTCAAAGGGCACCTGTGGGGGCGGGAGAGCATCCTGACACACAGGCGAACCTTGTACATTGTTTTACAGACAGATTAAAACAAAGAGAGAGATGTAGTTTAATCTGATGTCTCAAATCTTTAATACAAAATTTAGATGTCATGTCAGACATTGTGCCTGTGAAACCACAATGTGAAACACTATGAAACTAACAGATTAAATATGGGCCGCTGGCTTTTGGAACGCATAGACAACATTCTTGATCAAATTAGATGCCATCAGAGTCTTGGACGACTCCCTGAGCCCCCCAGAACTCAGCATCTTCTGGGGATGCATGTGATTGCATCTACTCCGGGTAAAAGAGCGCTAGTATAAAAATGTACAGCAGACACTAAGAAAGAGCAAGAGTTTTATGATTTAGCAGATAATTTCACATGTCGGTCAGCTAAAGCAGACCCGAAACCACGTTGTTGCCAAATCAGTCCAAAATCATGTGCTACACCAAAAACATAACTAGAATCAGTACAAATTGTCACTTTCTGTCCTTTACCTAAAATGCAGGTACAGGTGAGAGCGAATATCAGATAAATCACTTTTTATACTACACGAAGTTACGATTTCTTTTAAACAATCATGATACATTTTTTTACAGGCTCAGTGTCATCCTGTGAATTTAGAAGCCGATAAAGAGCACGTGGATTGTGTCTTGTGCGGTTGAGCACTTTATAGTAAAATTTGCAGTAAAACAGAATTGTTTTATAACCACTTCTACGTTGAGCAGTCATGTGTAGCGTTTCAATATTTGAGAGAACTTTGTTTTACCTGATGTGTGGTGTGTAAAACCAAAGGATGAGACAATACCAATCGTTCTGCATCCATGACGAGAAGAGCGCTGACAGCCACTGCACGCAGACACGCGGGGAGTCCAGCAGCTACACTGTCTAACGTTTAGGCCACACCTGAGTGTTCATGGGTGTAGAGTGCCAAGTGCTTTAGATCTTGTAATGAGTCTCTGACCACTCGTGAGAACACTGCTGGTGAGTCGTTGTAGCCTTGTGGAAGACGAGTCCAGGTCAGCTGTCGACCCCAATGCGTGAGAGGAAGCAGCGGCTGTGTCTCTTCTGCCACGGAACTAAATAAAAAATGCAGAACGCTAAACCGTGCATGGTGAGACAGAATTAGAGTGATAATAGTATATATATCAGGTGAAACAGAGATGACAATCTCTTTAATCCTACACAAGTCCTGTGGGACTCGCCAAGTACCATCCGTTTTTTTTGGAACAGGATTAACAGGTGTATTGTAAGAACTGACACAGGGTTTTAATACGCCTTGATGTAATAATGAATTTACAATAACATCAATACCACAGACTTTAGATTCGGAGAGTGAATATTGTTTTACATAAACAGGATTAGAATGTTTCAATTTAGTCTGATATGGAATACAGAATACATATCCTCTTTGTTCTTGAGACCCCAAAGAAAATCTGACAGGCGACTCAACCTCAGACCTGGTGACTCAGAATGAGATAATAAAGAGAGTGAAACACACTGAACAGATGATTTTGGGTGGTTTAACTGCGGTTTCAGAAAGCAGAGGTGTACAAACTACTCATTTAGAACCAGAGAAAGCAAGGTTAGATGTAATTTGCTCATCATATCTTTCCCTTGCAAATTAAACGGACACTCAGGCGTAATAACAAATCGATGTTGAAAAAGTCATTCAGGATTCAAACATGGATTTAGAAACAACGGTGGTGTTCCGTACTGCTCAGTCACTATCCCTCAATACTCACAGAGCTCACAGAAGACCCAGTGTCGAAGCACGAGGCTCTGTGTGTGTGTGTGTGTGTATGTGTGTGTATCGTAGGGAGGGGTTCTTTCAGTCCCTCGTGCAAGCGCTCAATGTTTTTCATTAGCAATAAACGCCTTAGATAACTTAGTTTGAACATTATAATGTTTGTGCCAATCTGGATCTCATTCATAAGTCATCCGTTTAATCTGTGCTAGAACTCGAGGTTCCAAAGAGCTGCGAAGAGATACCATTTATACCTGGGGAGAACACGCCATCGACCATCCATTCAAACAATCAAGATACAGATCAGTATATAAACATAAACATGAACATAAACATCAACCCCCAGAAACGACTTCAACCCAGTCACGAGGAATTATTCCCGGTGAAGGGGGAGCAGGGGTAGAGGAGAACCCTCACATGCCTGGAAAAAACACTTAACATTGAACAAACAAACAAACAAAATACACTCCCTGATAAACCACAAAAGCGCAAACAAACAAAAATACTATTTCTATTATAAGGCAGTCATGGCGTGACGTTGCAGAGGAGCTCACAGAGCACAGATTATCCTAATCCCAGACAATCACTCCCATTTACAAGTTCTTAAATTCACCACATGTTAAACTGGTGACATGTAAAACTGGCACGTACACAACAAACAGATTCTGTAATGTTCATGAGACAGAAATCAAACCATAACCTAAACATTCTTATACATATCTGAGGGAATAGAGAATACAAAATTTCCCAACACACATTATCCATCAATAGCACCTTTACTCATCTTCTAATATGACCAGTATAAAACATTTTAAATAGCTTGAAGTTTTTCAAATTATATTCAAACTTCTATTACATTGAAATAATATTTGAATATATTGTGTGTCATGACATTACAAGAGATTATGTTTTTACATAATCTCCAAACTGTCTTGAAATATTAGGATTTTTCCCATGAATTCCTGATTTATAACGGCTTTTTAAAGAGACACAAGACGGGAGCAAATATTATTAATCATTTATGATTTATTTTACAGAAAGAAAAATGCTGAGGAAAAGCTGCTTGTACATTATATTATTATATTATTATATGATTCATTATTTGATATCTTTTACTTGTAAATAAAAGCGTGTCAAAGAAGAGCTTCTTCCCTATTCCCAAACATACAGGATCATACAGATTCAAGATCATAGAGCTTCAGGATAATACAGTTACACGATTATAGAGCTTCAGGATAATTCAGTTACATGATTATAGAGCTTCAGGATAATTCAGTTACACGATTATAGAGCTTCAGGATAATGCAGTTACATGATTATAGAGCTTCAGGATAATTCAGTTACACGATTATAGAGCTTCAGGATAATTCAGTTACACGATTATAGAGCTTCAGGATAATTCAGTTACACGATTATACAGCTTCAGGATAATGCAGTTACATGATTATAGAGCTTCAGGATAATTCAGTTACACGATTATAGAGCTTCAGGATAATTCAGTTACACGATTATAGAGCTTCAGGATAATTCAGTTACATGATTATAGAGCTTCAGGATAATGCAGTTACACGATTATAGAGCTTCAGCATAATTCAGTTACACGAATATAGAGCGTCAGAAAAATTCATTTAGATGATCACACAGCTTCAGTTTAATTGGGAAAATAGACACGATCAATTTTATAATCACGATTATTGGTTTTCCTTAGCTTTTGCATGTTGGTTTTAAAGTAGTTTTCCATATTTTGCGTAATCTCACATTGATCAGACACACCCTCTTCTGCTCTGAGGAGATTACTGATTGCCTCGGTCTCAGCACAGGTACCAGGTGTATTTAAATGGTCTGTGGGATCAGGAAGTGAATAAAGCTGATTGCAGCGTTTACAGGGTGGTTTCAGCTCCTCCAGTTTTTCCATTGCATACGCTCTACACCTCACTGTGTCTGGGAGTTTTATACTATGTGGTTCTCCAGCATCATCAGGAAACATAGACATCACAGCAGAGGAAACTTTGGGATGCCAAACATGTAGACAGGACACAGCAGTCATGATGTTTTTCGCTATGTCACTTCCACAAGAAAGACACGCGCCGTACTGTCTGGATTCACCTCTCTCACAGACACACATAACGATGGAAATCAGAGTGTATTCATCACCTGATTTTTCACAATCATCTAATATTTCAGACAGCTCACGCTTCACATTTTCTTCATTGCTTTGGCCGTAGTATGTGAGCTGGGAGAAAAGAGTAAACATTACAAACTGCACTGAAATACTGAGCGAAATAAAAGTATAATTTTAGTATTATAACTTATCATGTTTTACTAACCAGTTCCAGGAGGAAGGAGAAAGGTGTCCGGAGAGCCACGTGGTTTTGGTATTGCTCGAATGGCTTTGGGAAATCGCTCATCGTTCTTTCTAAAATGTCAATGTGATCAAAGATGTCATCTTCACCTTACTTTGAATGAATGCGACCTAAGAACAGGATGCTGTGCAGCATCTTCAGAAAAAGTAAAGAATATTATATGAGACAAGTAAAGTTTCCAACATCTTCAGCACAGAGGAGTTTATGCTTCTTTGCGGTTTCTCATTAACACGACCTGCTTGACCTGAATGAATGTGTGCGTGCGGAGCACCGGCCAAATAAGTGTGTATGTAGGTGCTTAAACTTCTGAACAGTAGGTGAATTGAAGCTGTTCTTTAATTGGCTTGTTTCTGGGTATTTAAAACATCTTTCTGAAAAATGCAAACAGCATGAAAGTAGCTGAGCCAACTTGACAATGCTATGAGGCTACAGTTTTTTGGGAAAGCTTAGCATTGCTGAACAGCTAGATGAAGAATATCACTAGAAGGCAAAGGAAGCATTTATTTTCAAGTACAGGCCATTGTACTGGCAACATTACAGTTTTTGAGTGATTACCTTGATTACTTTATTAATGATAATAAACCAACATTAAACACAAATTCACCGATTCGTGGTAAATTATTACATGCTTTAACAGTTGAATTGTAACTGATCAAAAGTGTGATGTGTTGTTCTTAATAAACACAAATGTAATTGTTTGCAAATTGTTGTGATGGTAATAAACTCTGGGGTAGATACACTAACTCTTCTTCAGCTGGAAATGGAAATGAGATGGGTATAATGAAAGAGTAAATTGTGTAAGTGCTTATTTGATGTCACAGTGAAGAAATGTAGTCAGTATTACAGCTGAATAATAATAATATCATCAGTTTATCACGCTAGACCAGGAGTGTCCAATCTTATTCGCAAAGGGCCGGTGTTGGTGCAGGTTTTCATTCCGAGCAGGAGCCTCACCTGATCCCCCCTGTTTAATATGTTGATCTTGACTTTCAGTAGAATCAGGTGTGGCTTCTGCTTGGTTGGCCCTTTCCAGATAAGATTGGACACCCCTGGTCTAGTTTATTTCCAGTTCTCAAAACTTAATCACACTAAAAGCTGAGATTAAAAGCCCCATTACACCAGTATGTTAAAGCAGTTCCACCCACCTGATCCAGTATCTGCTTCACTTTCACTTTCTCCCACGTCTCTAGGTCAGCCTCAAAACATTTAGCGACTATTTCAGCTTTGTAGAAGAGGATGAAAGCATTGTGCGCAAAATAGGTATTCTTCTCAAACTCCATCCCCCTGTTGTAAGTACACAGAGAAATGAGAGGACCGTTTTTGCTCTATGAGACATGAGAGCAATGCAAAAACAGTAAAAGCAGGTTTACAGAAAGTCACTGAGAAACACAAAATCAACACGAGCTCACAGACTTTACATTTTTAATCTCAATTCATCTCTTAAACTTAATTAAGTGAAAGTAGCTCACCTTTCTTCTTTGGATTTCTTTTCTGATCTCTATTAAAAGAAATAGCCACAAAACACATGTTACACAACTGCAAGGCAAGTAACAGGGTAAAAAAGAGAAAATGAGAGCAGTGTTACCTCAGCCATCTTGGAGGAAGATAAGTGACGGCTCTGCAGTGCAACTCGCTTTATTGTGAAAGTGAAACCATAAAGGAGTGGCCTGTTCCTGTGTGGGTCTGAGCTATGTGTGTGTGTGTGTGTGTGTCAGACCACTGCAAATCTACCAAGACCTGGCCGTCCCTCTAAACTTTCAGCTCAGACAGTGGCAAGAAGAAAGCCATTTCTCAAAGATATCCATAAAAAGGCTTGTGGCAATCTTTAGACGAGACTTTTTATGGATATCTTTGAAAATGGCACCTTTCTACCATTCTTCCAAAAGGCAGATTTGTGCAGTGTACGACTGAAGTTGTTGTCCTATGGACAAACTCTCCCACCTCAGCTGTAGTTCTCTGCAGTTCATCCAGAGTGATCATGGGCCTCTTGGCTGCATCTCTGATCAGTCATCTCCTTGTCTGAGCTGAAAGTTTAGAGGGCGGCCAGGTCTTGGTAGATTTACAGTGGTCTGATACTCCTTCCATTTCAAAATGATAAAAACGCACAGTGCTCCTTGGGATGTTTAAAGCTTGGGAAATCTTTGTGTATCAAATCCGATTTAAACTTCTCCACAAACTATACGGCCTGCTGGTGTGTTCCTTGGTCTTCATGATGCTCTCTGCGCTTTCAACAGAACCCTAAGACTATCACAGAGCAGGTGCATTTATACAGAACTTGATTACACACAGGTGGATTCTATTTATCACCATACAGTCATTTAGGACAACAATGGATCATTCAGAGATCCTCGCTGAACTACTGGAGTGAGTTTGCTGCACTGAAAGTAAATAGGGGCTGACCATAATTTCCGCAACCACTTTTCGTTTTTATTTACTAAAAAGTTTAAAATATCAATAGATTTCGTTCCACTTCACAATTGTGTCCCACTTGTTGGTGATTCTTCACAAAAAATAAAAATTTTATATCTTTATGTTATAAAATGAAGCCTGAAATGTGGCAAAAGGTTGAAAAGTTCAAGGGGGCCCGAATACTTTCGCAAGGCACTGTACAGAGACGCAGGAAATAAATGACACATGTGTGATCCAAACCCAGAGGAGTTTAATCTTACTGCATGTTTCAAAGAGGAACTGGAACTGGCTTTCCCTCAGGAACAGGGATTGGCTGTAGAGAAACACAGACAAATAAAAGTAGTTACAGTGCTCATCATCATCATCATCATCTTCTTCATCACAGACAGTTCAATAAAGGTTATCATCCATTTTTTCCCCAACTTTTTGTGTGGAAATGTATATAACGTATAGGTCATGTGAAGCATTATTTATTATCTTAAATATAAAAAAACTTACATGTGCATCAGTGACCATTTATTTTATTTTTAATTATTTACTTTTCTGCCTATTAATCAATTTTAAAAGTTTAAAGTGGTCCTGACACTTAAAAAGACAAAAACATTTATATTGTACAACTTAAAGTGCTCACCGATGTACAGCAATAAAATAAGAAATAAAATATTTATAAAAATGTATAAATGTACAAAAATAGTTTTCGTGGTCTGTCATTAAGCACTTTGTGTTGTGAAATATTCATGAAACTTTCTGAATAAAGATTTATTAGGCCGTACTCTGGCCTGTAATTATTGATATCTCAGACAGCTCAGTAAACACCACTCTGTAGTTCTCACCACTTCTCGCTTTCTCCCCATGATGATGTCCAGGTTGTTGAGATAGGAGTCCTTCACACTCTCCAGCATTGCCTGGTGCTCCTTCATCTTCTTCTTCACTTCTTTTGATTCCCTCACCTTGTCCCAGTCTTCATCGCTCTACAGACAGACACGAAACAGCAGCATTTATCAGCCAAGCTTTACACGCTTAAACCTTGTTCATTTACATTAAACATAACGCTAATCTTTCACTAATCCCCAATATTTAACCCACATTTCAGAACGTACAGAATAACCTGCTCCTGAGAAGTTACACAAACCTTTTCATGCAGTTTATTTCACTTGTTTTAATTGCAGAAATGATATTTTCCTGTAAAGTTAGTCTAAGAAAAACCATGAAGTGATATTGTTGATGTTAAATATATATATATGTCCTGAGACTGTTGCATGACGCAGCTGATTATGGAGGTAAAAACAAACTAAACTAATTTTATCTTTAATAAAACAAACATTAAAGACATTAATGAAAGAGTCTGCACCAGAATGTTTTTTTATTAAATAATACTTAATTTTTATATTAGGAAATTATTTACAATTCACTATAACTGCTAAACATAAAATTGTTAAATGAAATAAAATAATAAAGAAGATGCTCACTGGAGAATTGAATATTGTGTAAAAGGTTTGTAAAGATCTATCAGAGGTGTTTAGAAAAGCAAACAGCCTCGGGTTTATGTTAAATTACACTTTGTATCTTTTCTTAAAAACAGCCTCGAATTGATTCTCCATAAGTGTAGACACTTTACATGAAAGAGTTCATTTAGTGTGAATTTAAATGATAAACAGTGATGAACTCACAAAATCCTCAAAGCTTTGCCCACGGTAATACTGTTCGGTTCCTGGGAACTGGAGGCCGTTCTCAAACAGCTCTTTCAGGTTGTTCGAGACGAGATGCAGCCTGTTACCTTCATAAGCAAACACCTTCTCGTCCTCACACACCATCAGCACCAGCTCATCATTGGGGGAGTTACAGGGGAACTTCTCAACAACACCAATCACCTCCATGTACATGTGATCTGGGAGGTAGAACTGCTCCCACTCCTCGAACATCTCGGGCTTACCTTTGTACGATGTTTCGTCCAAAGTTCCGACCTTGAAACTGTACTCTTCCAGCTTTTTCAGTTTAATCTCTGACCCCCTGCGACCTGAAGCAACTTCTCTGATCTTCTGGAGATAAAGATTCACCCCATCTAAACAAGCACAGAATTAATCACAACCTCACACCGACACTTATTTATACTATTTAACACCAGAGCTTGGTCGTAGACATGTTTATAAACATTACCTTTTTTGAGATTCGGAAGAAGGAAGTCCTTCTGAATTCTATCTTGTTTACTGAATATTCAGAGAGAAGAATCGAATCATCGAGTTTTATTATCATTACTATTATTCTTATTATTAAAGAGTCTCAGCTAGGATTGAGAAAACCTACTCACCTCATGTCTGATGATGATCTGCTGATCACATGAAGATACTGAGAGAACAACTGCACTCGCTAAAGTGCGTGAGATCAGACTGAGAATAACAGTCAACAGAGAACAACAACAACGCGCATACGCGCATGCGCACATCAGACAGGAGGCGGACTTTCAGTTTCGGTCATTTAAAAAGAGCAAATCACCAGAAAAGCCTCCAGTCTGTCCCTAAACTTTAATTATCTTATTTTAATATTCACTATATCTAACAGGGTGTGTGTGTGTGTGTGCGACAGAGACTGACTTCCGCTTCCTCCCCATATGATACCGTGTAGAAGCGCTGCCCTCTAGCGGACAACCCGAGACATCATACCTGTCCATGTTGCCATGTCCGCTGTGTTTCCACCAGCAATAGGGTGTGAACACTGCTGAAAAACATTTCATTCTATTTGGAAAATCTCTCATGGACTGATTCCTGAAGATCTACCTTCTCGAAGACTTCCCACCTGACCATCTAATCACTGCATTAAGAAGTTCTTGATCAACTAATACAGATGTGTTAGATTTTGGTTCCCTGCAGGAAGGTAGATGTCAAAGAACAGAGTCGTGACCACTGCCCCCCTTCTTTTAGGGGGTTTGGGGGGGGGGCCAATTTTTTTTTTCTGCAATGTCAAAGCCTTAAAAAAAATAATATGGAACTTAAGTAAAGCTCACCTCTCCATCCTCTGATCTGTTCCTTCCCCCAAAAATACTTTTTATATAAATTAAAAATATAAAAATAATATATTTTTTTTTTTTTTTTTTTTCTTTGTGTTTGGGAAAACATTCTTTTTTTTTCCTTTTTTTTTTTTTTTTTTAACCCAAAAAACAAAAATCTTCTACTAAAAGGGAGGTTGAGGCGGTGTTTTCCAGGAAAAAAATGGAGGGATGGGGTGGCGTAAGGAAGGGATGGAGTTGATTATTTTCCTCTAACAGCACATCCCCATGTGCTTTATTCCTCTAATACCACAGTGACATGTAGAACTCACACCCTGCTGCTGATGGAGCTTCGGCTGAAACCAAGTTCTACGTCTGGTTTAAATTTAAATGTCCGCCAGGTTCAAACTTACAGACTTTAAAATTTCTACAGTGATGTAGTCTCTTCATAGTGTTGAGTCAGGACTTACACGGAGCCTCTAGCGGCAGCCGCAGTCCATTCAGTAGCTTCAGAAAATGTTTCGTGTCCAGAACTTGTCCAAACATGAAAGGTCATCCTTTCTCAGGGATTGAGTCAAACAAGGTCAAGTTAAAAGATAAGGATATTCATTCTCTCTCTCTCTCTCTCTCTCACACACACACACACACACACACACACAGAGTGTTCAGGACTTCCTGTATTGATGAAGCATATACATATCAACAGTTTTGTAGTACAACAGGTTTCATAGTCATTTTTTCCCATGATTTCAATTTTTACAAGAATAAAAAATGAGCAGGTGGAAATGAAATGTACCTTTTCATCCTTATCTCTATGGCAACAAACATTTTGTTTCTGATGGAGGAGTGTCTCTCTCTCACACACACACACACACACTCATTCAGAAATTAACATTATTATATATATTTTTCCTTGTGTCTGAAATGATGACTCCCTATTCCCTGCAAACACAGCAGAGCATTCTGGGTACGCGACACTCATCATTTGTACCCAAACCTACTGCAGTGCATTGTGGGATTTCATGTGTGCACTGGATTTTCTCTAATTTGCACTTTTCAGACTACAAAATGGCCAAAAACATTTTTTAATAATAATAATAATAATAATAATAATAATAGTGCACTACATAGGGAGCCGTGTGTGATTTCAGACAATGTTTGTTTTGATGGAAATGTAACAACAGGCACATCATAGGCTGCTCACTCAGTCTCTCTCTCGCTCTCTCTCTCTCTCTCTCTCTCTCCCCCCATCTCACTCACACACACACACAACCTTCAAAGGCAATAAATGTCCGTTCTCCACGGCAACAATGTCTCCGTGGCAACAAGATTTCATCTGTGTGAAGGAATGACGCCGTAACGGAGGCATAAATGATAGAGTAAAATACTGCTTTAAAATCAAAATGGGTAAAAATAATTACTTGAATAGTAATAATAATCATAATCAATAATAATAACAATAATAATAATAACAATAAACAATAATACACATCGGTTTCTTGTTCCCAAAAAACACTGCTGAATGAAACAAGTAACGAGCTTTAAACAGAATTAAAACTCAAACGATATGAAAAATGAAAAGTCTTTTGTCCAGCTTCGTCTTCTTTCCTTCCACTGTAGTGTTGTTTTTTTTCCTTTCAGACTTGTCCCCATGATACAGGTAGATTATTAACAAAAAATGTTTTTTCCTCCTTTGTCATGACAGTTTTTCCTTTAGAGAAAGTTTCATCATTTTTACATTCCGGTCAGTTGATCCATAATCAAATCGATAACATCTGTAAAAGCGCTGGTCTCAATCCTTCTGCTCAGTCACACTCGCCATCTGCAGAGAGAACACACACACACACACACACACACACACACACACACACACACACACACCAGACCCACATCCAATAAAGAACATAACATTCACATGTAATCTTGTTTTAGCAGACTGATTATAGCAGGACTTTCCCCAGTAACTGTTTTAGCTAGCCTGCTAAATAATTAGCCTGGAGATTCAAAGTACACACTTGTGCGTATTTATATTTATCGTTACTCATGCTATTTGGATGCTGGATTACAGAGTAGCTTGCTTATGGATGCGTGCGCGCGCACACACACACACACACACACACACACACACACACACACACACTTTGATGTAAAGTAAAAACGCCATATGCAAATCACATTCCAGGTTAAACAGGAGATGTAAAGCTCATCATTACTGCAGTTCAGGTGGCACATAACAGTAAAAGAAAATACGTAAAGCTTCACTATAAAAGATAAAATAAGCTACAACCTTAAAATGATGAGACACACAAAGAGATAAAGGTTCAGGTAATGTTCAGAAAACCCTTAAAATAAAACCTAGACAAACACAAGCTAGGTCATAAATCTTAAATAAATAAATAAATAAATAAATAAAAGACAGCCTCATTCTTAAATCAAGCCTAGAAATGAAAACCTTGGGAGAGGTTCAGCTCAGGTACCATACCAGAGGTTTTTTTAAATTGTGGAAAAGGTCAATCTCATATAGAAAGGTTTGGGTGGAAAAGGTAACGCTCAGATGAAATAAAACAGAGTTAAAAAGAACAAAAGAGTGAAGATGCAGAATCCAGAATGTGTACAATAATTTTTGGCGCAGGGGGGGTTTGATTCGAAAAGGTAATTCAGAAAAGATCAAATTTGCGTGAAGGTAAAACTCAGATAAATAACAGAAAACACAATCTGAAAAAGGTCAAATAAATACGGTAAATTGGAGATGTATATCTAACTGGTACATTAAAAACATCAACTCGTGAAAAAATAACAAGAAGTAGAATTAAAATAATGAAGGTTGTACTAACAGTTGATGATTGCATGTGTGTGGTGTGTCTTCAGCCTCTTTCTGACTGCTCCTGGTGTGCAGCTGCAGGTTTGGCTGGCCTACTGGTTTGTGGACACTGAAAAATATAACCAAATAAATAAATAAAAAACAAACATCTATTATACACAATCAAATTATAATATGTAATGGTAGATCAGCATCCAAGCAAAAAAAAGAAAAAAGAAAAAAAAAAAAAAAAGAAGAGTCATTTTTCTTACCTTGTGCTTTGGACACCTCAAGGAGAAATTATCTTCATTTAGACAGCAGTCTTAAAAGAAAAAAGAGAAAAGAAAAACTGAATCAGGGTCCAAAGGTTCAGGGCGGTCATGCGCTTCAACAGGCATTAGAAGTCTGAAAGCAGTGCTGGGGTTTAACACCAGGGTTACACGACACGTGCCATCACCACAATGGCTTGCGCTAGTCTACCGACACGTCTGCAACTGGCAGAGAAATTATGCAACTCTCGATTCTTTTGCCTCTTATGCTGGATCAAGAGTCAGAGCAAGTCAGCGGGCATCCGGCAAATTGGAGTCACAATTTCCTACCAGTCAAAACATGTTTGATAATGCTGTGCGTACATAATGACGACCAAAATATCGTCCAGAAAACGTGCAATATAGGAGTTTATTCTTAATATATTATGAGGTCGGATAATGCCTCATGCCTTGAATCCTCATATTAAAAGAAAGAAAGAGACATGCCTCACCTGCCTCCACAGCACACAGGTAATGATACCTCAGTGTGCAGCCTTTACTATAGCAACCCAGAGTGGAGCCAGCCATTTCACAATGAGAGCAGCTCTGAGGAGAAAGAAATTAATTAATAAAAAGACACAGAGAACCTATTAATTAAAAATGTACGGGGTGAGAATTCATATGGAAAAATTTTTGAACATTTTTTCAGGAAAATAAAGAATACAGGCCCGTTCACATGAGAACAATAACTATAAAGATAACTGTGTTAAAAACATTTTTTAAATTTTCAATTACAGCAGATGATGTGCCTTATTTTTCTGCTTGAACCTTAATTATCTGTAATAAAAGTTACACCCTGTATAATTTGCTTTAATTAAAACGTAAATGCTACATACATGCCCAGCTGCACTTCTTAAACTATTCATGGAAGGTATATAGGTATACAAAACATATGACTTCAACTCACGGTTTCTCTTGCACCATCTAGCGCCTCCTGGAGGCCATACAATCTCCCATTGACCAGGTAAACACCACTAGTCCAGATGATGCAGCTTTCATGGACCCAAAGCTCCTTTGGATCTAAGGGCACCACCGGGAGCTGAGCGAGCTGAGCCAAAGGTCCCAAGGAATCAAGGCTGGGTGGTGGAGGCTGGAAAGGCAGTGAAGCTTTGCTGTTAATTGGAATCGTGCGGGGTAAGTCCTCACTAGATTTGTGTCTCCTCTTGAAACGTGGATGGGAAGTCAGCTTTCGATGCTGTGGTCGTTGCTGTACATCCTCTGCTTTCTGCTGTCGTCTCTGGGTCAGCTCGTTCTCTAGTTCAGGTGGGTCCAACGTAGCTAGTGCCCCTTCTGGAATCAGATTCCAGTTTTGCTCTGGTGCCTTGGTGGTGGTACTGAGACATGGCAGGTTTTCACTCACTGCAGGGGACACCGGGTTTGTGGTTTGACTTACAGAACAACTGGTGTCAGCTGAACTGATGTCTGGAAGGTATACAGACTGAATGTCTGGGACAGTTAATTCTGTTGATACAGAAGATGGATTTGACCCTGTGTTGGCTGCCCCAGGGTTTGACAAGATCTGTCGAACTTGGGGTTGGTTCTTCGGGAATTTGGCAGCATAATCGGCTGGGTAGAAGGGACCATAGAGATCCCCAAGATTCTTGAAATTTGCCCATTTCTGGCAAAGGCAACACAACAAACGACCAGTGTGCCCAGTCTCAGCCATCACAGGGCCTGGGAGGACGTATCCAGATGTGGGAAGAGACTTTCCTGACTGCATGACGGAATCATTCGGCTCATCAATCCCTTTTTCCTGCATCCTCTCAATTTCCCTCTCTTTTCTGACCATCTGAGATATCAGAGAAACATTTGAGATGCCATCAACCCCAGAAGCACCATTTTTGTTTCCTCCTTTTGATTTCTCATCTTCAGAATTGACTACTGTACACACAGCTCCAATCTCAGTTATCTTCCTTTCAACATGTACATATGGTGAGAAAATGTTTTTCCTAGTGTCTTGCAAAGTCCCTGCATTTCCCACACCAACAGTCTGAGGATCCAGCTCTTCTTTAGAGGACATTCCTCTACTTTTCCTCCACTGTCTGCTTTTTGAGCCAGTTCCTTCAGTCACCTCTTTTCCCTTCCTCTGCCTGTGTTTGATCGGTTTCATGTCCATCTCAGGCTGGTTGTCATCACCTTCACCCTCCACCTCCACCTTTACTGGTTGATTCTGTGCAGCAAGATCCAGAGAGGGACAAGGTTTCTCTTCAGGTAAGGTTGATATAATGACTGCTTCTGCTGCCATGCTGGAATTTGATGCAGGTTGAGGAGTAGCAGGAAGAGAACCAGCAGGGGGAGTATGAGGAGCTGATGTTATATTGGAAGTGGCACTCGGTACTTGTACACGTTTTTGTTTATTTACACTTCCTACTGGTCGTCCCTTCTTTTTTCCTGAAGGAAAATAACCTTTGGGAACAAAGCTTTCTTGTAGTTTGGAGTCTGATGCTGTTGTTCTTGGTGAGGATAACTCATGTGGAGGTCTGGAGAGCAGGTGGTGTCCTGGACTTTGGCCATGGGGTGGGGTAGCTCCATAGAAATCCCCTCCAGGATAATCATCAAAACCCATGCCAGTCTCCTGAAGTTTCTGCCTCAGTAGGTTAGCAGCAGACTGCTCACCTCTTCTCGTCTCCAGCTGCTGGTAAGTGTTAGTAAACTGTTGTATATCGGACAATGCAGATGAGGATGGAGGAGGAGAACCTTGCACAGGACGAGGCAATGGAGGTGGTGGGGGAAGGGGTCCTAATAGTGTAAACTCATCCTTATCACCTTCGACAGGCCCAGGCCCTGAAGATCCAGCAGTGCCTAACCCAAAGTCAAAGTCTGTTGGCAAATTTCTCAGAGTAGTACCAGTAGACGCGGTCACACCCGGCTTAAGAACTTGAGAATCACAAGAATATGCATCTTCTGCTCTGTAGGGCAAGAGATCATCCAAGGAGTGAGCTTCATCAAGGTAAGGTAGACAACCACTTTCTCTGTGAGGTGCATTGGAGAAGGGTGCGCCAATTTCTGGGTCAGGTATATCAGAACTGTAATGTGATACATCTGAATAATCAGCATCTGCATGGATATTACTAAAACTGGCTTTTTTATTTGGAGTGATTTTTTGAACTATAGCTTCCAGTTTTAATCCCCGTCCCTTTCTTGGCGGTAAAAACTTTGTTTTTGCCTGTGGGGGTGAATTAGCACATGGAGTTTGAAATGGTGCATTGGGAGAAGCTAGTTTAGGACGAGAGTCTACACTGCTTGAATCACTGTCATTTACGGGCCTAGATTCTGAATGGGCTACAGGAGAGTGATGAGATGACACACCCCCCCGCCCCAAAAAATCCTGATGCTGCCTTTTGCGCTGCCGCAAATGAAGGGCGAAATCTTCCTCCTCATCATGAAGGGCCGAACCTTTCTTCTTTTTCTTTGTGGGTTACGTTTCTGCTGACCCCCCAGTTTTGTTCTGTCGATGTCCTTGGGGCACACTTGGGGTAATAACACTGCTGCCTGAACCACCTGAACTGCCTAAACCAGCAGTTGCAGGTGAATGATATGACTTTGCTGAATCTTCTGTAATCCCTCGGGAGACATCTGCCTCCAGGGGCTTGGGACCACTGGCTGGTACAGAGACAACAGACTTGTGAGAAGGAGCCAAAGAGTGTAGATGCTGGTTTCCTGTTCCTTCTCTTTCAGTATAGGATTCCCAAATTTTCATATCATAGTGAGAGCCAGGGTATGAGTGTTGTCTTGATAACTTCTGGTCAGGGCTTTGGGTAGAGTTGTGATGGATGGACACATCCTTATGTCTATTACTGCTGGTTGACCAGTCAAACCGTTCACTGATGCCATGTGTGTGCTGAAGAGGAACATTGTGAGAATATGCTTGTAATTTGTTAACTGAAGGTGGAACATGACCTGGAGATGACAATGAATGGAATGAATTTGCAGATGGATGGTGTGCGTTCATTTTGGTTCCATCAGCTGCATCATTAAAACCATAAGCAGGAAAACCTGCAGAGGATCCATCTACAGCTTGTGAATAAGGTTTGCATCTGGGTGGTGATGAAAGGGGATTAGATGAAATTTTGGAGTGATATAAGGCATTGATGGAGGGATCAATAATCCCTTTTCCACCACTCTGTTTATGCAAGTCAGAATTAACTTCCATGTGCGCATGCAAGGACTTACTAGGTTCTTCCTTGGGTAAAATCAAACCCTGTCCATCTGAAAGTTGTTTTCCAATTTCTTTGGGATTTACCTTAGAAGCTTTTTCCAATTCATGCTCTTTAACTTTTACATCCTCCTTAGTGCATCCTTGCTCACTTAATACAGAGGATGAGTGGGGGTGTTGAATGACTGAGGATCCAGATATCCCACAGTGACTTCTTTCTTTTTCTGAAGTGGTCCGTCGTGATGGAGATACATCACAGATGACTGAGCGCCTTTCTGAAGACAAGGACATCGGAGACTGGGTTTGATTTATGGATTCTGAATTACGAGATAATTCTTGATCAGATTCTTGTAAAAGCAATTGCTGGACAGCAGAAGGTGGAGTAGCCAGGCTTGGGGTTTTTCTGTGGGGCAAGGAATAGTCTGCCAAGTTAATGTGCTTAGGGGGAGTTACTATTGAAGGATCCGAGGATTGCTGTATATGGGTGGAATGGCTGGGAGACGTAGTTATTGTGCCTTTCTCTGAGGAGATTCCTTGATCCCCCTTAGGCCTTTGTGCATCAGAATCCCAAGAGGGATGAAGAAGACCAAGGCCCACCTCATGGTCTAGTCCCTGATTTTGAGAGTGATGCTTTCCTGCGACCATTTGTTGATGAATACTGACACCACTCATTGCTGAGTGGTCCATTCCATGCGGCCTCATGTTTTCGGTCATTCGGTAGGGGAGTCTAGTATGATAATGATGCTGGGACATATTTTGAGGTTGATGATGACTGCCAGATGTTTGTTCGGGACGGCAATAGCGCCGATCTAAATGATAGCCTTGGAGGACCTCTTGTAAAAGACTGGGATATGGTTGTTGCAACTGCAAATTATTATCCTGACCTCTTGGTCCTATGCCACTTTTTCCCATTACTCCTAAAACACCAACATCCTTTCTAGACACATAAGCAAAGTTAGACTGTGACTGATGGTAGTCTTGGTATCTGTTTGCACCTATTCCACTCCCTGGCCCAGCCCGTACCTTGATCTTTGCACCCATGCATGCATTGTATGGCATTTCAGGATTGCAATATTTATAAGAACCAGCTTGACAGTGATTTGAGGATACATTTTGCCCAAATTCAGTTTTAGGAGAAACATCATAGTGTGCTGTGAATGTTTCGATACCAATTTCCCCATCTCCGTTGTGACTCCCAGAATCCCTAAACATGTTTATGGAATGTTTCTCCTCAGGATAGTTGAGCTTGCCCATGTCAGATGAAGTGCTATGGTGAGATGTAACCTCTGTTTGCTTAAGTCCCTCAGGATTTTGTTCAGACCGTGCAGAAACAATAACACCAACCCCAGAATTAGACTGTTCTGGAGTGTTTAAAGTTCTACTGAGAAAATGCTGTGAATTGTTTTTGTCATCATCCTTCTCATTCTCATTTTGTTCAGCTGGGCCTGATTGTTCCAGCTTTACAGTGGCCAAGGTCTGAGTATTTTTGCCATTGTCCAGTTCTTGATGAGAAAGCTCTTCGTGTTTAACTGTGTGTTTTTCGACTTTCATAATATCTGAAGTCTTTTTCTCCTTCAGGCCAGTTTTTTCATCGTGACCAAGATCAGGTTCAATTACACAATTCGATTGTACAGAATGAGTAGGAGAGGATGCAGCAGACGATGAAGCTGAGGGAGCAGGTGCACAAGAAGATGCATTTGGGCTTGGTTCTGGAGGAATACAGGGTGGAGATGAAGATGACGGAGTTTGGGTTTCTGGTGCCTTAATCTGTGAAAAAGGTTTTGCAACCTGACTAAATGATTGTTTGACTGACCCCTCTGTGACTCGGTCATCCTTTTGTAGATGCCGACCAGGACGACTTTGTTCTGTCTGATTTTGTGTCGGATTTGGAGATACTGAGTAGTAGTTAGCGGGTTTAGATTCAGTGCTAAACCCATCTGGTTGTCTCACTTTTTCATGTTCTGAATGGTCACTGTGATTCTTACTTGTCTCCTCTGGCTCAGATGCCAAAACATTTCCACTTTCCTCATTTGCTGTGCTTCGACCAGCAGCACTAGCATTTCTGTGTTTCTGCTGATTGCTAACTGTCTGCTGCAAGAGAGGCTGATGTGTATTCTCTCTTCTTTTCTTCTGAGAGAGCACCGTGTCTGTTAGCATTGTATGTTGTACTGTGTTGGGCAAATTAGCCACTTGGGATGTGAGGGCATTCAGACTATTCAGTCCAGGGTCTTGCGAGAGCTTGTCCTGTGGGTACAAGGATGAAGTTTCTTCCCGTTGTCCACCCCGTAGACCCACTCCCATTCGATTTTGATTACCAGCAGAGCTCACTACGCTACCACAACTACTAATACTGCTATTAGAACTAGGAGTTGGGCTAAGCTGTGACATGGTATGTTGGGCTCTAATATGGCTGTGACTGCTGCGGGGATTTAAAAGTGAGGAGTGCAATGATGCAGAACTACCCAGACCTTCTGAAACACCCATCAGTGGGGAGGAGGAGGAGCTGCAGCTTGGAGAGTGGACAGCAGATGGAACAGGAGATGGATTCGAAATTGGGCTGAAATTTTGATTCATCGGAGTCTGCTGGTTTTGGGACTGCATGGGAGATTTGGAAATGTCCTGAGAGGCATGGTGTGGTGCAGCAGGACTTAAAGACACAGAGGACTGCTGGTTTTTAGGGTGTGCGAGGCCAGGAGGTGCATGCTGCATCTTCAATGGGGTATCATAGGCTGCTCCAAGACTATGCTGAGCAGTGCGGCGAGAGGTATGCTTGGGAACAGGATGGGACTGTGGTGAATAAGGTGGATGGTTAGAAGGGTAGCTCTGTCCTGCATTCTCCTGGTGCCCAGAGTTGTTTGAAGCTGCAGAACCTGGAGTGGTGTTTGGAGTGGGCGAGTTGATTTTAGGGTCCATGTTTCCACTGCTCATCTCATACCGTTGGGGTGGAGAGTTGTACATTCCAACTGATGGTGTGGGCACATTAAGAGGAGGGTAATGCCCAAAGTGAGACGGTATTCTGTGTCCAGACAGAGGATAGGCCCGATGGCCTGGGTGTAACCCCTGGTGTGAGGGATATTTTTGGCTATGCTGACGCTGGTGCATTTCAACACCTGAAACTGGCTGCATTGATGCATTCTGGGCCATACTAAACTGCTGTGTGGGTGAAAATGAACCACTACCACTACTATTACTATTTCCACTGCCACTACCAGTAGCAGCACTGGTGCTGTAGTCCATGGGGTAAGGGGACACCATGCCAGAGGATGGCCCAGACCCAGAAACATGCCTGTACTGGTATTCCATGTTTGAGTACCCAAACCCTGCTCCAAAACTCCCTCCTCCTCTTCTGTTCCTGTCTCGGCCACTCATTGAAAAAAAATAATCCATGCTTTCCTTTCGGTAAGTGTTGCTACTGCTTCCAGTAGCCTGTGGTATCTCTCCAGCACCTCGCCTGGATCCATAGCCATGGATATGGGATGCTTGTCCAGGGTGCTGCTGCCCACGTAGATGTGGGTGCTGCCCATGACTTTGGAGAATAGATTGCGATTGCTGCATGGCAGCATAATCTTCAATAGTCCTTGGAGATATCTGAGGATCTGATATGTGGGGTGGATATGGGGAACCAACCAAGTTTCCACCCCTGCTGGGAAATCCTGGAGGCAGAGTGGAAGGACTGTTGGAAAAGTTCTGCATGTTTTTTTTTTATGTTTTTAGTGTTTTGGTAAGCAATTGCTTAAGAGTAAGACTATTTAAAAAGAAAAAAAGTTCAAACATAAAGGAATGCTGAAATAGTGTAAATGTTTAAGGTTGCACAGCGGGTTGCTGCTGATTGATGAAATAATCACAATTGTAGCAGCAACATATAGAATTGTAACTGGTTGGTAAAGAAAAGGGGGCAAAAAAAACTTTTACTTTGATGTAAAAGTCAAAGGATGTGATGGTGACAAACTTAGCAGCAGTCACATCCATTCAGATAAACTGGTGTCATAATGTCCACTTTGTAGTCATACCAGCTTGGCACTAGACGCGTCCTTGTGCAAAAAATAGACATGACATGAATAGCAGTTTTCTTAGCCAAGAATTGATGGGCCACGTGCAAAAAGAAAAAAAGAAAAAGAAAAGAAAAAAAGTAAAGAAAAAAAGTGTAACCAAAAGTGCAGTTTTAATTTTTCTTCATTGTGTTGAAGTCAATCGTAGGTGATTTTAGGCATTTTTATCTCAGTAAAACTAAAGTTGTAGCTCATGTAGCAAAACACAACAATCCGCAAATCTCCTCATCAGGGTGGCGCGAGATTCCACTACCGTTCTTAATTTTTATTTTAGGATTAATACTTGATGTATGCACTCCTCTTATGCTTAATACTGTTCATCTCCTCTGCTTCATAGGAACAATAAGAAGAAGGAAAAAAAAAGATCACTGGTCCCTGGTTGTCTTCTTTGCACAAATATTTGACATTTTCCCTTTTAAACTGTTTTGGACTAGAGTTTTTTCATTCTGCAGTCCGGAGTAGTTCTGGTCATTATGCTCCCCTGCATTTGCTACCACACGCTTCAAAATTTAAGTTTGGCAACGTCCTTATGTCCATTTTATCTCCATGTTTTGAATTTATAAGCAAGATATCTGGGGAAACAAAAGCAAAAGAGATAAAAAAAAATTAGTACTGTAACTGTAATGCAACTAGAATTTACTGGTTTTGTGGAAAACTTCAATTGCACACTAAGGGTTCTTTTACCGCATTTAATATTAAATGATCAATTTTAGTCATTAATAAATCATAAGTTTAGCAAATGTATTGGCAGTTGTTTAAACTAATGAAATTCACCTGCATTTAATGTTGATTAAACTCATGAATAAAACTCCACATAAACTAGCAAAGATTCAAATCACAACATGTTCCTGAATAATGATAACTTGCTGAACTTTGGCCCACAGGTATAAACACCTCCTGTATGAATCTTTCCAGCTAAGTGTTTATTAAGCTCATTAACACTGATGAATGCAGGCATGGATTATTCGACTTATTTGGTTTGTTATTGTAATAAAACGTATATTTATTACAAGTTCACCTTACTCATCTAATTTAAAAAAATCTTGGTATAAACCATTAGTAATTGAGAGCTGACAAGTTTGTACATTCTCCGCTGAATATAAATAATTATTTCTATGCTTCACACACACTCATCACCCATTATTTGGTGGTGTTAGTGATTTCAATGTAGTTATTTTTTTTCTTGTGATGTGGCACGGTATAAGGAGAGTTAAGTAAGCAAGTTTGGAGAATGAATACCAAGAGAATTAATACTAAAAACGTGAGAGAGTGTGTGAGAGAGAGAGAGAGAGAATGAGAATGAGAATTTAATTAGCACAGGTCCTAATGAGCAGCTTTGGCACTTTAATGGGGTCATTAGTCATGAACCTGTCCTGTGACACATGTCCATTGTCTCTTACACAATGCAGATTACTTTATGGCCACTGCCTTGCAGCTACAATAGTTCTGCAGCAGAACGACAATAACACCGAGCTTTTCCACTGAGAATCAATCTTCTCTACACTACAGGATCGAAAGGGTTTCTCAATTTTCAAACTGTTGTGACCCCAAACATTTCATTTAAACAGTAACGTTAATTGCTGCCATTGTTGTATGGCCAATACCTGGTGCTGATTTAATTAATATGCGTAGTTTTAATACTGCTACTGTCTTTCGAGTCCACTTTTTTGTGCGAGATAGTAAGGAACGATGGAAATCTTGCTGGAGAATTATTAATTGATCAAATTAGTAGTAGTAGTAGAAGCATTAATTATCCATAATTGGTTAAATAAAAACCAAGATGTCTGAGTTATTGGTGGCGTTATTTGCCCATCACATCATTTTAGAGATTCTGGTCCTGAATGGATCACATACTGGACAAACGAAAGCAGGCCGATGACAACAAACATTTCGGCTGATTAACATGTTTTTTCTAATGCATTAATAGACAGAGTTGTAAAATAAAATACAGCTTTAAAATGTACGTTTTTTGAGGCCCGGTTTTTGTACAATTCTTTGCTGGGCTGCCATCTACAGCCGTAAAACCGCTAAACTTGAAACGCCACGTGAGGAAAGTTCTGGCAGTATGGAAAATTAAACACGCTATGATTAAAGTCAGAGTGCGAGTGCTGCTGCGACGATCATCTAATGGCAACCAATCGGAGGACAGCAAACAACGCAAACAGAAATAATGTTGTTTTTTTTTTTTTTTTAAAGTCATCACAGTAATTAGGATACCGTTACTAGATTACCTGTCTGGCCCCTCGTACAGCGTCCCACAACGCTACCACACGTGCTAACGGACAGAACGATTATTCTTATAACGATTATAGCTCACTTTAGAATGACAATTTGTCCTCTTTAACCTTTTTTCACGCCTTTTAAAACAAGCAGTTTCTAGGAACAACAATGCGAACGTTACATATACACACGCGCCGATGGTTTGTTTACGAGATCCCATTTTCTGCAGGAGCTCGGATCGGGCTGATCGAAGATGTCGGGAGGACGTAGAGTAATTTTCTTTAATCACAGGTCTATCCAGAACAGCGAACCTTTAACCCCCCCCCAACACATTATTGCACCGTCTGTTCTAGAATAAGCATTTATCTGGACCATGTTGAGCAACAACCTTAAAAAGTCTGCCGGAATCGCACCACGTTGGGGTAGTTTACCAGTTTTGGTCAGGTTTCTGAGCTGGTGATACAGCACTAATGCCCCCTTATCTAATACTACCCTTACCTAAAGCACCCAAACTACCCCCGTTCCCTCAAGGACCCTTTGTAATATTCCCCTTTCCCATCGATGTATTTAAGAGTATGTCCAATTAACGCCAATAGTTCTCTTCAAATACTAAATAAAACGGCAAAACTGCCCACTTACCCTGTCTCAATACTACCCATTTACTCAGTATTGCCCCCATTTTAAAAAATAAATAATAATAAAGGGGCATTTTTTTCCCAATATTGTCCTGTCACACTATTACCCCATTCCTAATCCTGACAGTTGGCTAAAACTGCCATAATACCCCTTCCTTTTACCTCACTGCCAAAGCGTTTTCTTAAACGGCCCGTTGATTTAAAAACTGTACCCCTGGTGGTGGTGTTTGTTTTTTTGGACATTATTGCCCCTTCCTTGCGTCCATCCTTCCTACCCCAACAGTCCCTCAGAACTTAGCATGAGCTGATTAGCTGCTAGCTAGCATCCCTGTGCTTATTGTGCAGACGCTAAATACAATGCAGCTACAACTCAACCTTATCGACGGTGTACACACACACACACACACACACACACACACACACACGTTTATATTTACACCCCAGAAACGTGCTCGCTTCCACAGACACCACCTCATAAAGCGATCAAACTCCGAGAAGCGGTTGTTCCCCTCCGCGCGCGGTCGGAGGACAGAGTTCTAACAGGAGAGAGAGGAGCGGAGACGGGGTAGTGGTAGTGATGATGAAGAACGCTGATGCGGCTAAGCTAGGTCCAGTCAGCGCTCTGGGGCTGGTTTATGACCTGTGCTGGGGTTCACGCGTCACACACACACACACACACACGGTTGATTCGGAGAAGAGAAGTCCGTTTTGGAAACACAATAAATCATTTAAGTCGGTAAATGTTTGGTGCGCGTGGAAGCGGCGTTGTTGAAACGCATACCTGCAGGCCCGGAGCGCAGCGATATCCCCGGACTCGAGTTCAAAGCCACGCCGCTTTTCGAGCGCCGCTTCCCCGTAGCAGCGGCGGACAACGTGTCGGAGAGGCCCGTCGCAGTCGCGCGCGCGCACCGGGCCTTTGATTCTAATAGAATCCCCCTTTTTCTTTTGTTCTAAAATAAACAAGAACCCTATCGGGGTGCCTGTAGGTCCCATAGGCAGTGAGGTCCATGCACCCCCGCCCCCTCTCTCTTTTTTTTCTCTCTCTCTCTCTCTCTCTCTCTCTCTCTCTCCCCTTTCTCTTCTCTCTCTCTCTCTCTCTCTCTCTCTCTCTCTCTCTCTTAGGTGAACCCACCTATATACATCTGCTTAAAATTACACGCGTTGCTTTTCTTTTTCTGTTGTTTTTTTCCTCCTTGTTGCTTTAGTACATACCGACCAAGGCGAAATGTTTCTCACTTTCACATCTCACACACTCTTTTTATAACAGAAACGACATGATGATTTCGTCCTTACAGTTTCCCCCCTTCATTTCCTTTCCCTTTTTTTGCAAGTAAAAGACCGCCTTGAACTCTCTCTCTCTCTCTCTCTCTCTCTCTCTCTCTCATATTCCTCCACCTCCCACATGCTTCTCGTCAGACCCCATTCAAAACGGTTTTCCCCCTAAATTCAGAATACAGTGAAGAAAAAAAAACTACAGGAATGATTTTTTTTCCAGTCTGTGATCCAAGAGCTGAAAGTGGAGAGCGAAAACACTGAAAACAACACTTGTGGACCGATTTATAAACTTTTGTGTGTGTTTGTCCGAGAAACTGGGACTGGTGTGTGTGTGTGTGTGTGTGTCATCAAGGTCAACCGGACCAAATGTCCCAAATAATTTCGGGTTTGTTTCATGGAGTGAAAGAACAGCACCGTTTGCTTAGATCCCAGAGAATACCAGTTTACTGAAAACATAATAACATGACAGGGCGCACGGTGGATTAGTGCTTAGTACGTTTGCCACATTTGGGGGATCGATTAATTCTTAATTAATTCGTCTAATGCTGTGGGGGTTTCCTCTGGGTACTCCGGTTTCCTCCCCCAGTACAAATACATGCATGGTAGGCTGATTGGCAGGTCAAAAGTATTAGATCGTAGTGTATGAATGGGTGTGTGAGTGTGTGTGTGTGTGTGTGTGTGTGTGTGTGTGTGTGTGTGATTGTGCCCTGCGATGGACTGGCACCCTGTCCAGGGTGTACCCCACCTTGTGCCCGACGCTCCCTGGGATAGGCTCCAGGTTCCCCGTGACCATGAAGGATAAGCGGTGTAGAAGATGGATGGAGGATAACATGACAATAAGTTACGCATCCACAACATTCTCTCAGACTGAATGTATCTCTATCAAGCAATCGATTAACGTATAAACAAACCTTTAAATAGAAAGTACTAACCCACTGTGTGTCTCATGTACTGTTTGGTGCGGGGGGAAGGAAAGTAGTTTAACATTTTTGAATAAACCTTTTATTCTACATTAATATTGTTTCACCCTTGGTATATATGACTGTGATAAGGCTGTGAAAAATTGTTTAATTGTTGATTTTATTTTTTTAACCTTTTGATGTTTTGTTAAAAAAAAATGCTCAAAAAAAAAACCTCCACAACCTTTTCGCAGCACATCACAGCTATATTCCTTGCTCTTACCCATTGTTATGAGTGACTAAGTGAATCTGGCCTGTGTGTGACCTCATATTTATACCCTGTGAAACAGGAAGTCATGGTTAAACAATTTTCTGTTCCTAGTCACCTAGGTGTACTAAAAAATTAAAAATATCCATGGGAATGGGAATATACTTCAAATATATTTTTCTCATTCAGAATGCAGCAGTACCCCTCGTCTTTAACCAGCCCAAAAGGACCCATGTCACATCCCTCTTCATCTCCCTCCACAGGCTTCCTGTAGCCGCCCGTATCAAATTCAAGTCCTTGATGGTCACCTACAAGACCTTGTCTGGAACAGCACCCTCCTACCTCAACTCTCTCCTGAAGGCTTACGTTCCCTCACGCAATCTGCTATCTACTGCTTAGTAGTACCTACTCAGCGTGGTTCAAGGTCTATATATATAAGGTCTATATATATAATTTTTTATTATTAGTATTTTTTTAATTTAATTATTTATTTATTTTGATAAACCTGTGTTGTGTTTGCAAGTGTTTGATATTCTCATGGAGCAGAGTCCATCCATCCATCCATCCATCTTCAACCGCTTACTCCTTCTTCAGGGTTGCGGGGAACCTGGAGCCTATCCCAGGAAGCATCGGGCACAAGGCGGGGTACACTATGGACAATTTAGACAGACCAATCAACCTACCATGCATGTCTTTGGACTGGGGGAGGAAACCGGAGTACCCGGAGGAAACCCCCGCAGCACGGGGAGAACAAACTCCGCACACACTGGCGGGAATCGAACCCCGAATTTGTGAGGCGAACGTGCTAACCACTAAGCCACCGTGCACCCTATGGAGCAGAGTATTTTTGTGAATTTTTCGAACAAAAGCTCAAAAGGTTAAACAATAAAGAAAATATTTCACAGCCTTCTTTGCTCATATTTACCAAGGGTGCCACTAATAATGGAGGGCACTGTATCTCCTTTCAGTGGATTTTCTGAATAAAGTGTTTACGTGCAACAAATTTCAAAATGCACTCATGCATTCAGAATATTGTCTTAATCTGAATCAGACACTCACAATACAGCGTTTACATGACTCAATACTAATTACAATATTGCCAAATTCCTATTAATATTGGAATATTGATGTGCATAAATGCCCTGTTAATCCTGTAATCGTAAGTCACAGTCGGCTCTGCACTGTCAAATTTGGTGTGATTTTTTTCAGATGCATCTTTCATCAGTTCCATCAGGAGCTACTGTATTTTCCAGTTATCCTATAATGGCTTATAAACTGCTATGATACCTTTACCCCTGCAATTTCCACAAACAGTTTTGCACTCAAGTCTTCATCAAGGAACACTGGACAAGTTAAACAAAATAGACTGCATGTGAAAACTGTAATGAATTTCTTGGTTACACAATGGTACTATTTGACCATGTAGTACACATTTATAAAAGGGGTGTATTTATTTATACTCACACTTTCCGGTGTCACCCAGATGAGAACGGGTTCCCTTTTGAGTCTGGTTCCTCTCAAAGTCCATCCATCCATGCATCTTCTATACTGCTTATCCTTTTCAGGGTTACAGGGAAACCTGGAGACTATCCCAGAGAGCATCGGGCACAACACAGGGTACACCCTGGACAGGGTGCCAATCCATCACAGGGCTTCTCTCAAAGTTTCTTCCTCATATCGTCTCAGGGAGTTTTTCCTCACCCCAATCACCACTAGCTGCTCATTAGGGATAAATTTATATGTTTGAAATCTATATCCTGAATTTACATATTTCTGTAAAGCTGCTCTGGGACAGTGTCCACTGTTAAAACCATGCTACAAATAAAACCGAATTGAATTCCATCACAGTGCTGACAGCAGCAGGCTTGCCAACTAACTTTAGCTTGTTACCTAAAAGGCGGGATAGACCGGATTACAAAAGTCACACATCAATTGACAAAACCGAAATTAACCCAATAAAGGTACAGTTGTGGGGATCTACTGTAGGTGCATTATCATCTGTGGAACCAGGAGCTACTGTAGGGGCAGGATCAACTGCAATGGTAGAATAAACTGTGGGGTTAGGAAATGCTGAAGAGGTATGATAAACTGTGGAACCAAGAGCTACTATAGGGATATGATCAAATGTGGTCCCAGGATCTACTGTAGGGGTAGAATCAACTGTGGACCCAGGAGCTACTGTAGGGGTAGTATCAACTGTGGAACCAGGAGCTACTATAGGGGTAGGATAAACTGGGGAACCAGGAGCTACTGTAGGGGTAGGATAAACAGTGGAACCAGGAGCTACTGTAGGGGTAGGATAAACTGTGGAACCAGAAGCTACTGTAGGGGTAGGAAAAACTGTGGAACCAGGAGATACTGTAGGGGTAGGATAAACTGTGGAACCAGGAGCTACTGTAGGGGTAGGATAAACTGTGGAACCAGAAGCTACTGTAGGGGTAGGAAAAACTGTGGAACCAGGAGATACTGTAGGGGTAGGATAAACTGTGGAACCAGGAGCTACTGTAGGGTTAGGATCAACTGAGGAACCAGGAGCTACTGTAGGAGTAGGATAAACTGAGGAACCAGGAGCTACTGTAGGGGTAGGACCAACTGAGGAACCAGGATCTACTGTAGGGGTAGAATCAACTGAGGAAACAGGAGCTACTATAGGGGTAGGATAAACTGAGGAACCAGGATCTACTGTAGGGGTAGGATCAACTGAGGTACCAGGAGTTACTGTAGGGGTAGGACCAACTGAGGAACCAGGAGCTACTGTAGGGTTAGGATCTTTTATAAAGCCAGGACCCACTTTACAGGTAGGAAGCATTGTTTGTATGTTTGTTTGTTTGTTTCATTCCACTGGCTCAAGAAACCATTTAAATATGAAACCCTCTCATTCATATCAAAAACATCAATCTAGTACTAGTCTAGATTATAAATTCACTGTATGAACACAACACTAAATATGTTGGGGCAAATTATAGACAGACGTGGAACCAATATAGACACACAGAGCTTATAAACTCAACCCAATATTTGAGAGCTTAACATTCCACGTGTGCTCATTACTTAGCAGCATTCTGTCCTACTGCCCCATTGCCCTCCACGCACTTCAAATACTTTGAGATCTAATAATGGAAGGTGTTTGTGCAAGAAAATAAGCCCCTGGGGAAATTGAATACCAGTCACATATTTAAGCTTTACATTTACAAACAGTAATAGATTTTAAACACTTATTTCACTATGTTACTGATATTACACTTTGGTTTGTTTAGTATTAAGGATAAATGATGAAGTGTATGATAAACATTGGACTTCTGCAGCAGAATTGTGTGTGTGTGTGTTGTGTATTGTTTTTTTTTGTTGTTGTTTGTTTGTTTGTTTGATTTCTCGTGTGTGGTTCTGCAGTGCCCAGAGCGGTTTTAGGGTTCTGGATAAACTGATCATCTGTCACAGCTCCAACCAAGTATAGACAACCCCACTCTCCATCTCCATCTACCCAGCTTTCTTCTCCTCCCTCCTTCTCCTTCTCTCCTCTTTTCTTCTCTAAACAACTGTTCTGCTCCCCTGTTCCTATGCAGATACACGTCTATTTCCACCATGGTTACCATGGCAACTGTGTCACGGAAGCCTAACTGTGGATAATTTATAGGCCACATATTTACACCCCTCCGACACACACACACACACACACACACACATCTGTTAATGAGTATATTAAGTATGATCAATTTGAGGGATAACAAAAAACACTACACAAACTGTCACCATTGTCGTGATCATGATCTTCGTCATCACCACACTCTGCTACCACAGCACTTACAGACCTGATCACCAGCACAGCTACGCACAACTGTAAGTTGTGACCAAACTGGCGTTCACACTTTATTACATGATTAGCATACGACCGAAGCCTAGCATGAGTAAATTAAATCTTTATCCGTTTCAGAACAGTTCTACCTCAAGAAATGCTCTATATAATTTAAGTTTTTTAATAATAAAGTGCCCCTGTGATGGACTGGAGAGCTATCCAAGATGGAATACCCAGTGATCGTGGACTAGATTCCACAGACATGACCAGGATAAAGGTCACCAGGATTGAACATGGATGAACAAATTCATGTGACTATTAACAGATTAAGCTCTTTATATGAGTGGAGAAACGTCTCTAGGATTATAACACATGTACATTCCGTTTGACTTAAACACACAGCAGATCAGCACATACCTGATCATCAGTAAACCTGATTACACACTTGATCACCTGGAGAAGTTGGTTATTACATACCAGCTCACCACAGAACTGATCAGTACAAATCAGATTACCTGTAGAGCTGATCAGCACAAACTTGTTCACCAGTAGAGCAGATCACTGCATACTTATTCAATATTGGACAAATGATGATTAATTGAGTTGAAACTGATAATCGTCAGGCCTGACCAGTATGTACAGTACATGACCACCAGACGCTTGATTATTAGTACTGTATTTTACTTTAACAAGATGCCATTTAAAAAAATGTTTACAGTTCTGAATAATGTTAATTCTGTCCTTTTGGTATTATAAACTCCTGTTGGAATGTAACCGTGATAAGAATCGTAAATAATGGTTTAGTCTAGGCCTACATTTATGCTTCACACTAGTAATTATGAGAAAGGAATGATTTACAGACTAAGCCACGAGGAGATGTTTTAATTAAAAATTTTATTTAAAAAAGGGGAAGATATCGCCAGATGAGACGTAACCATAGCAATGATAAAGGTAACTGATTTATATAGTGTAGGATTTATAAATGACAATGGTTTACTATTTTCACATTATGTAGTTATGAGGGATTAAATATCTTACAAAACCTCTGTTGAGATTGCCTTATTTGTACAGGGCTCACGTGTGTCAGTGCGGTCCAGAAACAGCTAATTTGCATGTTGTGACGCTCACAAAACTCTGTAAAAGTACAGCTGAGAGCACGAAACAAATCACTGATATGACACAAAACAATTTGAGTTTAATAGCTGAACCAATAATTCTGGAGTCTTGAAACACACCTCCAAAAAAATGTAATGAAATTATTTTAATTAATGGCATATTTTTTCCCAAATCAAATAGAGGAAAAGAATTAAGGAATCAACTTTTAATTTGCATTTCTAAAACAAATACCAGCACAAGTCTAAAGATACTAATGAGTCTGCACTTAAAAGAGAGTGCTTACACACCTTAACTACTTGAACGGAAAGCTGGCACCAACAAGGGGTGTTGTCAATCGAGACAAAGGAAAGGATTATAAAACGCCTTCAAGAAGGAAATCTGACAAGGAGTGCTGCAAAAGATGTCGGTTCTTCCCAGTCAGCTGTGCAAGTATAAACAAAATGGGAAGGTTATAAAAGGAAAATATACAGGTCGACTGAGGAAGAGGTCAAAGCGTCAGGATAGAAAAGTGATATACCTTGAAAATTGAAAATGCACAACAAAACTAATGAAGAACAAATGGGTGGAAACAGGAGTCAGTGTTTGTGACAGAACTGTAAATAATCGTCTGAATGAAATGGGATTTACGTATAGAAAAGCCAAATTAAAACCAGGTTATAGTGGGCTAAAGAGAAGCAATCATGCAGTGTGGACGATTGGATGAAAGTGATGTTCAGTGATGAATCATGAATCTGCATTGGACAAGGAGAAGATGCTGGAATTTTTGTTTGGTGTCATTCTAATGAAACATATAAAGATGACTGTCAGAAAACAATCACATGTCCATACTCTTTTAAGGACCAGGGGAGACCTCAACAGTCAATGCACAGGTGTGCACTGACATTTTGGACACTTTTCTCATTCCACTGATAGAAAATAGGTTTGGTGATGATGAAGCTAGCAGTCTGAATCTCAATCTGAAAATGAAAAAATTACTCCATGATAAGGCTCCATCCTGCAAAGCTGATCTGCCAACCGCTGTCCAAGAACATTGGAACCAGCGTGATGGACGATATTGTTTTACATTAGTGAAGTTCACACCTCGAAGAATTCAGATCGTCATAAAAGCGGATGGGCAACAAAGTACTAATTTGTGATTTAAAAAAAACATGATTCAATAATTTCTTGCTCTGGAAAAAAAACATGCCATTAATTAAAACAATTTCATTTCATTTGTTTGAGGTGTGTTTCATGAAGCCCGAATGTTCTGCTGTTAAACAAAAATACTTTTGTGTCATATCTCTGCTTTTGATTCATGTTGGAATTGACCTGTATGATTTACTTTCTTCTGTAAATCATGTGTTACTCTGAAGATTTATACCACCACTCCTTCCCATGTCATTTCAGGGAGCTTTGAAGCTTCAAAAGCATGCAAAAATACCAAATATAGCAGTGAATAACAACTTAAAATTCATTGTTTCTCACACAATGATATTGTATGACACCAAAGACTTGGAATATCTGCAAATTGGGACAAACAGGACAAATTGCTTATTTTAACCAACAAAATCCAATGATTTTTGTTTTCTATATTTTCCCTGTAATTTAAATTTGTTATTTTGGTCTTTCATGTGCATTTCCAAAGAACCTTCTAAACAAGAGAACGAGAGAAACAATAAGCCTAGAACACCACACCAGACTTCTCTCTTCCTTGTCTGGATGTCTGACTACCACCAGGTTCTCATCAGAATGAGATGTTTGGAAGCACAACAAAGGGACAGAACCAACTGATGATTGCAAGAACACAGAATTTACGGTACTTCAGAAAGGAAACCAACTGATCTACTATATTCAGCATGACTTTGATGAGCAAAAAGATTTGTAGCATTCCAGTCCTCCTGGGACGTTCGTATTTACAAGTTGGAAAGCTGTAACTATGATATCAGGTGCACTCAGGTCACTGTGGTCGGAGAAAGATGAAGATGTACCTTCTCTTAATTAACTACAAAAAAAATACAGCAAGGTTTTTAACTATACTTCTAGAAAATGAAGAACAAATAATACGCCTCAGTTTTGTTTTGCTTTTTTGTTCTGCTGTAAACGTTTTCATTACATATTATATTATAATTGTGCAACGCTATCTTATTTTGTGCAGGAAATTAGCTTGTTTTATTGTAAATAGAAAAGCCTGGCAAAGACATGTTAAGCAATTTGCTTGTATTTCAAAAACTTCCTGCATATACCAAAAACATATTAACTGAAATCAGCTTCGGAGGCAAGTAAACATTCAGTTTCAGCTAATTTATCCATTGATTCCATGGATTTTTATTAGTGACACTCAAGAACTCGGGGATCAAAGAGAATTTTCTCCACTTGTAATTATGACTTTTTGGTGGTGTTCATGTGCGTTCTTTCTGACATGACTTAAACGCACCGTTAGACGCATCAGAGATCAACAATGTTTCGATGCCGCAAGAGACATCGACTCTATTGGTGCTTCTCAATACTCAAATTGATACTTCCGCGTTTCCTTGCTCCTCCATTCTCCAGCCCGTCAGCCATCTTTAAGGACATATCAATTCTCTAACTGCACATTGATGAGGCGAGGAACGAGGAGTGAGGGAGCTTCCAGAGGAGCTAGGAGTGAGGATACATGGGTGTGTCCTATACGGAAGTGTTTCTTGTTGCAAAACCTGATAAACATAAATAAGCGTATAAATTCCCCTCCTCCTTTACATGTGTCACAATCTCAAACAAAAAATCCTCTGATGATGTGATGGAATTTTGTGTGAAATATAATTAAATAATACGCTTACATTGAGTATTGTAATTATTTGATCCTTGCATGTTTGGATATGCAAAGCTGCACAAATGATGTGATACATTATGTATTGTTCATTAATTCATTGTAGAATAACCCAGACATTTCACATACTATCAGTGCATTTAGTTTTTATAAAGAATGTCGATATTAACCGAGCTCCAACAGCATTACAGCAGATCTCTGAAGCGCAGTGAGATCATCCACCTCAGCACACTCCTCATTAACTGACGTTTGAGGTGACGCTTGAGAGAGAGCGAGGATATTCCATTCTACTTCCTCTCTCCTCATCTCATCCCTACATCCTTCCGTCACATCCTAAAGGGGGTGGAGCTAAGACACAAGGAAACGAGGGTGCAATAAGAAATGAGAAGCACCTCCTATGTCAGTTTGCTATCTGGGTTGTGATTAGTTGTAGCAATTAACATGCTCTTTCTTGTAATTCCTTCCACTACCTTTAGAGGGCAGCGTAACACCACAAAAGGTCTAGCACTCTAAAACCCATTAAGCACATTAACACGCACCTTGACCAGGTAAAAAGAAACCAAAAGAAACTACTTTACACCGTTACTTTAGGAAAACAGGAATCTCATACTTACCATGGTTCAAGTAAATAAATTCATGTGTATGAACGAATAACTGAAATGATACACACTGGTTATGTGTTATTGTACCCATCACAGGACTGGGATCTGCTGCTTCATCTTGAACCCGAGTTTTATATCATATTTCAGGGAAGATGAGATTTACAGTTCTCCATGTAGTCTGAGATTCGGCAATGTCCCTTCATTTTAATCAGAACTAGTAACTTGCTACTTGACTCGTCTTCTCATTTGGATACGCTGTTACTCTATTATTAACATTAATATATTAACATTATCACTTTTACTTTTACTTGGGATATTATTTTTTATAAGTAGTTTTACTTGTACTTGAGTAAAATATTTGGCTTCTCTACCCACATCTGGTGAAGCTTAATCTAACGGAATAATACACTAATCACTGAAAATCTGTAGGTTTATACTAGCGTTGTTGGCAGATTATTAGAGCAAAGTAAGCTAATTGAACTAGCTATGTTCCCTCACCAGTGGTACTCTGTTATTTTTCTCCCAAATGTCTCTATACATGTTTAATGAGAGGTTGTATATGACAAGATGACGTGAAACTAGGCTTATAAGTTTTTCTTCCATTTTTGCATCAAACAGTAAATGGGAACTAATTAGATTTAGGAACTAAAATAGTATGCGAGGAACTGAAGAAATGAGGAATCTTTCAAGACGATCATTTCGATTTGTTACTTTACCGTTATATCTAATTTGCATAGATTTGAATTTAAATCGCAGTTTAAATGTCATTTGTCACTGAAATCGTGGCTCTGTGTCATTTACATATAAAATGAACACTTGCCTTCAGCTTTGTCGCTTGTTAATGTGAAGATCTGGTTATTGAGACATTCTGAT
This sequence comes from Ameiurus melas, assembly GCA_012411365.1. NCBI lineage: Eukaryota > Metazoa > Chordata > Actinopteri > Siluriformes > Ictaluridae > Ameiurus > Ameiurus melas. The sequence goes on from CM022765.1 coordinate 28,871,272, forward strand.
TGGATCATTCACCTCCTCAATGAGGAAGTGTTTGGAGTGCCGGTATAATAAAATGGTCCGCTTCACTCAAGTTGTGCCCTTCCTTTTCCTGTACCACTTATCCTACACAGGGTCGTGGGGAACCTGGTGCCTATCCCAGGGAGGACGCGGAGGACACCATGGACAGGTGCCAACCCATCACAGGGCACAATCACACACACACACACACACACACACACACACACACACACACGCACATTCATTCATTCACATACTACAGACAATGTAGAGATGGCAATCAGCCTACAACGTGAACGTACTAACCACTAAGCCACCGTACCGCCAACTGTACCCTTATTAACCCTAATTAATGCTAACATGTACGAGTTCCTTCTCTCTGTTTTAGCATGATAACTTGGCAAAGTGACCCTGAGATGTACAGGTCGGGGAGGCAGAGGGAAATAAAAAAATAAAAAATAAAAAATAAACCTTACAAGCATTGTCGACAAGAGGAAGTGTGGAAAAAGAGGACAGGAATACGATGCAGCTTTCAGTGTGTCCACCAGGGGTCAGGATTGATCTAGAGAACTGTACAGTGCGCCACATGGTTCCTCTTCTACTAAATGTCACACACACACACACACACACACACACACACACACACACACACACACACACACACACACACACACACACACACATTGCCTAGCAACCGCATTGCCCCCCTCCACACTCCGGATGTCAGTAAGGGGTGAGCATCGGCATCTCAATAGAACTAGAGCGAGAGGCAGTTTCTGTGTGGAATACAGTAATCCCAGCGTGTGTGTGTGTGTGTGTGTGTGTGTGTGTGGGTGTGCTCTCGGTGCTTACCTACTGAAAGAACTTCATCCAGAGATGAGTGGGAGGGAAATGTTAGACCTTGTTGCTGCGGTAACGGTCTGTACTTCCTCTCCTCCCCTTAACCCCCCTGTAGTGCGCACTACTTAGCAGTGTTCTGTTCCACTTCCCTGCTCGGTCTCATTACATTTTATATATAATAATGTAGCATATGCAGAATATGTTCTTCAGCTTTCATGAGCATGCAGCATGATCAATAAGGACCTCCATTCATACTGCCAATGTAGGTACAGTATATAGGGCGTGAAATAGTGTCTCCTGTACTGTAGGATCAGTAAGGAGTCATGTAGGTTCAAGTCTCTTGAAATAAATGTAAATAAATTAAATATAGATGTAGCACTACACTTTTACTAGGGATCCGTTTAGGAATTGATGTACCGTGTAGGATATGAATTAGCGAATTCTGCACCCTACGTAGCAAACGAATAACTCCCTAGTCCTGCTGTACATGCACCCCAAATAGCTTTGCACCTATTCTGTTTGTGCTTCCGTTTAAACCCTGTTCTGGTGCCCTATCATCTCTTCTGAATATCATTCAATAAGGAATTGAGCTGATATCACTGTAGGAGCAAGAATTACCCAGAAGGCACTGCTGCAATCTGATGAAGTTTCCTTTATAAAATTATGGAGAAAACCAAATATACTTATTAGCTCCAGGGTCTCTTTCTTTTTTTTTTTTTTTTTTTTTTTTGTCTCGTTAGATTTTACAGTCATATTTATGATAAAATCTGCTCAAGAATATTTGAATAATTGCATTTTCTACATACATATAAATGACCAACTTTCATACCATAGTGTTCAGCTGTTATTGTTCCTGCCTGATATGAGGGAAACAGTGATATTCCAGATTGTTCCGCTTCATTTCCATTGTCTTTACCTCCGCTATACGTCAGCGTAACGCATACATGCTAGCTAGCTAAATCATTAGGCTATGTTCCGTGTATTCTAGTTGCCTAGCAACAGGATTTACGGAGTCGTATTAATCACTGGAATATCTGACTAAAGCCTGAGGAATACATTTACATACAAACTTATTATACATTTTACAAACGTAAACTGTATTGTATTGTCCAGTGGCTAACATTTTTTTTTTGCATCGTCGCTCAGATTAGCATGTTTTACATTCGACTACGGCTTTTGTGCTTTGTGTCCACTTCAGAAATTCTTATTATGATGCAATACTAACATTTAGTGTATGATGTGAAGTGTAAATGGAGTGTAGTTGTACTCATACTGAGCCTTTTTTTTAAAGGTAAACATTGATGTTCCAGATTCTTCTGTCTCATTCATTTCAACTCTCACTGTGTCTCTATGTCATCTGTATAAAACACTTAAAAGCCACGTGTTAGCTAGGTCAATCGTTAGCGGTGGTGAGGCGGATATATCTTTCGCAGTTGCCTAGCAACAGTGCTTTCACACCATAACCACTTGAACAGCGATGGTGTTGTGTGTTGGTCTGCACATGTTCTATGTGAAAACGTTTTCTTATGTTCCAGAATGTTCCCGTGTAGCTTCTGAGGTTCCAGTGAACCACTTCTCTGGTTTGGAGAAGTGTGCTACACAATTAGTGCACATGTATATAAGGGAGTAGGGAGTAAGGAGACATTTAGAGCACAGCCAGTACAAGAAGAGTGTACTGTAATGTAAACCGGTGTTGATTGCTGCAGACGGAACAGACGGGTTTAACCCTTTTGTTGTTCCATCACTTCCTGTGTCTCTGTTCTGAGTGTTCCTGCACTCACTCACACACACACACTTCCTCCTCCTCCTCCATCTGTGCTCCATCACACACTCTCCCTCCCTCTGTCTCTCCATCCTCATTCCTCTCTCTCTCTCTCTCTCTCTCGCTCTCTCCTCTCTCTCTTTCTCTCTCTCTCACACACACACGTTCATTATTACACCACTCTTTCCCTCTTATAACTCACACTGACATGCAATATACAAGGCCTTGGAGACGGACAAAGTGAGGGGGCTAAAAGTAAGAAAGAGAGAAAGTCTGAGACTATTAAAGCCGTTTGTTAGATCGCATATCTATAATACAGGCATTTTAGAAAGAAAGTTAAACAGGCATACTGACTTGAAGCTGAGGCAGATGGCTGCATGAAAAAGTATATTTAAAACAAACCTTTTGGTGCATTTTCACGATTACATGATACTCAGATCCATTGTTTGCTGCTTTTTTTGGTTTGTGTAATTTCCTGCAGAGAGAGAAACAAACAAAAACACAGTGAACTGAATGAAAAATATCAAATGTCGCTCTGATTCAGACACGGCAGCCAGACTAATATCCGTGAAAGCACATAATTGTTTTTTTTTTAAGTCCAAATTTACTGCCAGAAGTGAAGGTCAGGCATGCAGTATAGGACAAAAAGAAAGGCATATCTCTCCGAGTTGCTCACAGTGAAGCTGCCAAAACTTTGCTAAGAACATCCATGAGAGAGATGTTTAAATAGACAGACTGACTGAGGATCAAAGGAACAAGGTGTGTTAGAATGCTAATATTGTAATCTCTGGATTGCGATCTGGACGAGGAGTGGACCGAAAGAGGATCAAGATGTGATGTTGAATGGTTGATGAAAAGTATAAGGAGCATTACCAGGCCTACATTAAATATTTAGATCTTAATAAAGTATTACAAGTGGCTGCTGGAGGTCCTTTTACACAATCCTCCAGGGTGATAATCAGGGACAGAACCCAAGCCAAACCACAAAGGTAATGACAGTTTGAGGAAAAGACACTTTCCTCCTTTCCCATTCAGCCAGAGCCTCCACACTCACATCGCAATCTTGGTCCACACAGAGTGGAGGACCTGCCGAAGAAGACTAAGGGCTGGATGACTCCAGTTTTGTCTAGCCCAGCATTTTTTTCTAGCCCATTATGTCCATCCTTCGCCCTCGACACCTTTAACACCCATTGAACTGTGAGCACTGAACCATAAACACCAGGTATCTGTTCTGCGACATTAAGATTAGCACTTTGTCATAGCCCTGTCCACTAAATCTTTGAAAAATTGCTTATCCAAGGTTTATCCAGGAGTCATGGTCCAACCAGATACAGCAGTCTTAAGCTTTTATTTTCTATGGTAGTTGTGGATGTTGGCCACTGGTCTTCTCGTGTCCAGAAGAAGATGCCTCAATATAATAAATACACAGAGGGGATCCATCACATTTAGCTGATTCCACCACATGGATGCATAAATTGTTAGTTCACCGTCACCTCCTCTCCAGTCTTGGGTTCTGGGACTGACACTATACCAACAGCAGGACGATTACATTTACATTTATGGCATTTGGCAGACACCCTTATCCAGAGCGACTTTTACAGAAGCAATTTGCAGTCTCTATCAATAAATACATCCCGATACTGGTTCAGTAGGTCACGGACTAAGAATACCATTTAAAAACTCTGTTGGGAGGTAATATAGTAAGAAAAATACACAGACTACACAACTTTTTTTGTTTGGTTTTGTAAATGAAAAGCGCTAATTTAAGTTCTTCAAGAAGAGGTAGGTCTTTAGACGTGGTTTGAAGACCGCCTATGACTCAGCTGTCCGGACGTCTAGGCGAAGTTCATTCCACCACCTAGGTGCCAGAACCTACAAGGGTCTTGATGCAGGTCTTCCTTGTACCCTGAGAGATGGTGGTACCAGTCGAGCAGTGCTAGGGGATCGGAGGGAGCGTGGTGCATTGTGATTTGAGGTAAGTGGGTGTTGGTCCATATTTTGGCTTTTTAGACAAGTATCAGTGTTTTAAGTCCGATGCATACAGCTACAGGAAGCCAGTGGAGGGAGCGTAGCAGTGGGGTAGTGAAGCATAGCTTAGGAAGGTTGAAAACAAGTCAAACAGCTGCATTCTGGATCAGTTGCAGAGGTTAAATGGCTCTCAGAGGCAGATCTGCCCAGGAGCGAGGTGCAGTAGTCCAGTCTCAAAATGACGAGACTGAACCAGTACCTGAGTGGACTGTATGGATAGAAATGGACAAATTGTTCTGATGTAGTAAATATGAAAACGACATGAGCGTGTCAGATTACAATTACTACAGTACAGACCTGACTGCTGAAGCGCTGACAGCATAATTTTTTCTGGGAGAGGATCTTATTGTCTACACCAAGGTGTCTGTTTTTAAATTAAATTCTCCATTTACAGCTAGAAGAGTCATTGATGCCCTTAACATACATAAAGGACAGCGACCTTCAGGACAAGCAAGGCTTGTAATCGATTGGGGTAGGGCATAGGGCTGAAATTTGGACAGTGACGCCATTTCAGTATTGTACTACTGCGATGCACAGATGAAAATGAAATACAAAACGAATCCTTGGCTTTTTGGTTCTGCTTTATAGTGTGGCTTTTCACACTGACAGTGGATGCTGAGTGCACTCTGTGGACTCTGTTCGGCATTGGTGACTCTGCGTCCTATGCTGCAGATGTGACCGTTATGACATCACTCGTAGCCATTCATGTTCAGGAGTTTGAATGGAAATGTTGGGATTCCTCTCTCAGAAGTGGCTTCATGTGTCATGGAGGAAACACAAATGTAAGCCATCACCATTCCTGCTTTGTAGTCATAATGCAGTAGGGTGTACTGATAGTAGTGTAATTATCAGCCACACACACCTGGGTCCAGGATGCATTAATGGACTTAATCAGTCATCAGTGTTAAATGTATTCAGCATTTAACAAGATTAACCGTCAGTTTGATTCTATGTACATAATGTTTCAGTAAATACAGTATATGAACTATTCAACATGAAAGGAAAATTTTACAAGGAAAAAAGGTAAAAAGGTAACCTGTGCACAAACCCCTAATCTCAAACGACCTGCTCTCACCACTGGTATTCTTCCTGTTTCCCACAATGCTGAGAGAGACAGAATTCCTCCTTTTTCCTTTAGGTATGTTTCTCATATAAAGTCTCTCTCTCTCTCTCTCTCCCTCCCTCTCTCTCTGTCTGTCTGTAATAAGTTTTAATAAGAATGAAAAATGCATGAGGAGGAGATGCGGCACAGCAGTGATAGATTAAGCAGTACATGAGAGGAGAAAGGGTTGAGGGAGACTGAGGGTGTGGTAAATAAAAGACAAAGATGAGTGGGTGTTTATGCTAGGGTGACAACACAAACACACACACACGCACACACACACACACACACACACACGCACACACACACACACACACACATACGCACAGACACACACACGCACAGGAAAAACAGATGAGGATAGTAAGGTGGGGTTTTTTTTATCCTTCTACAGTACATACAGAAGATCATCTGTTTCTCTACACAGTTCCTATGAAATAGAGTGTAGTGTGGTTCTGGAGTGTAGCAGTGTGATAGATTAGGAGATGTTAAAGTGTGCTGCATTAGTAAAACAAGTAAAAATGATATAGTAGATACATGATGAATGGCGTAAGACAGCACTATGGATAGTGTAGTACCGTAGGTAGTATAATATGTACAGGGATAGAGTGATACATTTGATTAGTGTAGTACTGTAGATAGTGTAATACAGTAGATAATGTAGCATTGAATGTGTTACGTAAAAGATTGTACGTAGTATAGTACAGCAGAAAGTGTAGTATCAATGTGTTATAGTTACATGTTTAGGTATCCACAACACAATATCTAAGTTTAGGTAGTGTAGTATTGTAGGTAGTGTAGTATTATAGGTTGTACAGTATAAGTGTAGTGTTGTAGGTAGTGTAGTATTATAGGTTGTACAGTATAAGTGTAGTGTTGTAGGTAGTGTACTATTGTAGGTTGTACAGTATAAGTGTAGTGTTGTAGGTAGTGTAGTTTTGTAGGTTGTACAGTAGATAGAGTAGTGTTGTAGAATAGTGTAGTATTGTAGGTTGTACAGTAGATATTGTAGTATTGTAGGTTGTACAGTATAAGTGTAGTGTTGTAGGTAGTGTAGTGTTGTAGGTTGTACAGTAGATAGTGTAGTGTTGTAGGAAGTGTAGTATTGTAGGTTGTACAGTATAAGTGTAGTGTTGTAGGTAGTGTAGTATTGTAGGTTGTACAGTATAAGTGTAGTGTTGTGGGCAGTTTAGTATTGTAGGTTGTACAGTATAAGTGTAGTGTTGTGGGCAGTGTAGTATTGTAGGTTGTACAGTATAAGTGTAGTGTTGTAGGTAGTGTAGTATTGTAGGTTTTACAGTATAAGTGTAGTGTTGTAGGTAGTGTAGTTTTGTAGGTTGTACAGTAGATAGAGTAGTGTTGTAGAATAGTGTAGTATTGTAGGTTATACAGTAGATATTGTAGTATTGTAGGTTGTACAGTATAACTGTAGTGTTGTAGGTAGTGTAGTATTGTAAGTTATACAGTAGATAGTGTAGTTTTGTAGGTTGTACAGTAGATAGTGTAGTGTTGTAGGTAGTGTTGTATTGTAGGTTGTACAGTAGATACTGTAGTGTTGTCGGTTGTATAGTATAAGTGTAGTGTTGTAGGTTGTGTAGTATTGTAGGTTGTACAGTATAAGTGTAGTGTTGTAGGTAGTGTAGTGTTGTAGGTTGTACAGTAGATAGTGTAGTGTTGTAGGCAGTGTAGTATTGTAGGTTGTACAGTATAAGTGTAGTGTTGTAGGTAGTGTAGTATTGTAGGTTGTACAGTATAAGTGTAGTGTTGTAGGTAGTGTAGTATTGTAGGTTGTACAGTATAAGTGTAGTATTGTAGGTAGTGTAGTTTTGTAGGTTGTACAGTAGATAGTGTAGTGTTTAGGTAGTGTAGTGGTAGGTAGTGAAGTAGTGTAGGTTATACAGTAGATAGTGTAGTCTTGTAGGTAGTGTAGTATTGTAATGTTGTAAGTAGTGTAGTATTGTAGATTGTACAGTAGATAGTGTAGTGTTGTAGGTAGTGTAGTATTGTAGGTTGAACAGTAGATAGTGTAGTGTTGTAGGTAGTGTAGTTTTATAGGTTGTACAGTATAAGTGTAGTGTTGTAGGTAGGGTAGTATTGTAGGTCATACAGCAGATCGTATAGTATTGTAAGTAGTGTAGTATTGTAGGTTGTACAGTATAAGTGTAGTGTTGTGGGCAGTGTAGTATTGTAGGTAGTGTAGTACTGTAGGTAGTGTAGTTCTGTAGACAGTGCTGTACTGTGGATAGTGTAGTATTGTAGGTAGTGTAGTATTGTAGGTAGTGTAGTACTGTAGGTAGTGTAGTTCTGTAGACAGTGCTGTACTGTGGATAGTGTAGTATTGTAGGTAGTGTAGTATTGTAGGTAGTGTAGTAGATAAGGTAATGTAGTATTTTAGCATTGGTTTGTGGTCTACATTTGTATAGAGACAAGGCACAAAATAAACTCCCACAGAGTGATGAGACTGAGTGTTTTTATTAATAATGTATTAATATTCACACTTTGTTCCAGTTTTATTGATCTAACCAATCAGAGTAAAGCACTTTACTTCCTGATACATCAACCTCATTACATCATCTATATTTACGCCGTTATTCCCATACAAAAGAACAAAGAAGGAATCATCGTATTAATTATCATTATTATTATCCTCATGATCATTATCAGTATTATTATTATATACAGATTCTGTACATTGTTCAAAAGTTTTGGTAATATTCGAAAGTAAAGGCCAATGTGTAAAAGATTATTACAGTGACGCGTAAACACACACACGCACTCCTTGTAATGCTCCCGTTACTATGGCGCAGTAGCATGGTAATGAAGTGGACAGTCAAGATGACTACAAAAACAGATCATAGAAAAGAAATCTAAACAGTTGAACTGAAATATTTACACAAATTTTCCTTAAGCGGGAATAAAAACAGTGTTCAACTGTAATGTAAAGACAGGATCAGGGAATCTTATCTAATGTCAACATACCTTGACTACTGAAAATCGAAGTTTATATCTATGATGTACGTGAATTAAAACAAAGCTAAAAAATGATAGGAATCATCAGGAGAAAATGCAAACTTACTGCTCTGCCTAAATGGCATTTTATAAACTATAAACACACACGGCAAAATCAAGCGCATAAATAACTAAAATTATTCATTAAACTGGTTCATTCACGTTATTCTTTAAGTTAATTCTTTGTCTCAATTCCTCGTTCATTTAAACAATCAGGTATCAAATTAGTTTAGTGAATCCGTTCAACGAATCATCGTTATAAAATCACACTCATTTCATGACAACTGATTCAATTATGCAATATATATATATGAGGCTGATTTGTTTCTGAAAGTGGCTCACTAAACGATTCTCTGAGTCATCAAAACGATTCTCTGAGGCATCAAAACGATTCTCTGAACATTTATTCTTTAAATTGATTCATAGCTTTGTGAATCAGTTTAATGAATCAGTTCTGTCGAGATGAATGTTAGGATTTTTATTTGACAAAGTCAGCTTGGATAACCGAAGAAAACACACACACACACACACACACACACACACACACACACACACACACACGCACACGCACATACACAATCAGCAATTATTGCAAACCAGAATACAGTTCGTATGTACAATGGTCAAACGTGCTAATTTAGCACCCACATTTAAAGAGTTTTAATTGAAAAGTGTTGATTAATATCGATTAATACACATCAGTATTAAATATTAAAGACTCAAAAGAAATGCATGAACAAGAAAGTGTAATATTTTATCATAAAAAGCACAGATAAGTGTTAATTAGTTTATCCAGAGTGAACAGTGAATCGCTAAATATGGAGGCAAAAACACAGTGAAATTAGCAACAATGTGTGCGTGTGTGTGTGTGTGTGTGTGTGTGTGTGTAACATTCCTGGTGTGCTAGGCCTTGGTTTATACAGTACATTAGCATGAGAAATAAACTCAAGTTCAAGTAAAGCCAAAGTTCCTACAGCTCCGTCCCAAATGCTAGAATTAATCGCTAGTTAGTGTGCTTAATATATCGTCAGCCATTTTGTCTCGGATCTAGAACTCTTTCTAGAATGTTTACCTATTTAATGCTCTGTCCCAAACACTAGAGCACACACGCCGTGTTATAACATACTGTGTGTGTTACCCATAATGCACTGCGCTTTAGCGTCGGTTTACAAACGTACCGTTCAGATGAGTGTGAAATAAAGTGTATCGTTAAAGCTCGAAGCTATGTGGAATGTAGAGCTGAAGGTCACAAGTATTTAATGTCTCTGTCCTCAGTCATGAGTGTGTTAATTCGAAACGCTAACACGCTAATCTCGCACGCTAACCGCTATCTAGCCGATTCACTAACAATTCATTAGCAAAAGCTTAGTGTTATGGCCGTCTCTTGTGTACACCAACTCTAAACACATCAACTTACACAAATATTTTATTATAGATAGCCTTTAATTCACTTTGTCTCACTAATACTGTGGTTTGCATAAGTATACACCCCCCTTGAACTTTTGCAGTGTTAAAGCCTAGAATTGGACATGTTTAAATGGCAGTAAACATGCTCCTGGGGGGTGGGGTGGGGGAGCATGTTGGGGACTCAGCAAACATGTGAAAAAGTTCTCTAGTCATCCACATTGCTCATCACCCTGAGAACACCCTGTGTAGCATCAAGTTGAGCATTACCCTTGGCTTTGCTTCTCTGGCTAATCCCATCTTTACCAGGTCACTGAGTGAATACTTATGCAAGGCACCGCTCTCAACTTGTTGTGCTTTTATTTCTGGTCATTTCTGGTTGTTCTAGTCCCCTAGATTAATTATTTTCTCATCATCCTCGTTTGTGTTGTCGGTTTTCCTAATTCTTTGGCCCGGTTTGTCCAGTCCATGTACATGTTATACTCTCCCTACACTTCCTAGTCTGAAAACCATTACATTTAATACTTTTCTATAGATTTTCAAAGAGTGGACAGTTACTTAAAAGCTAGGTTCGAGATTTTATAGGTGTTAAGCATATCTGTATCTTCCGTCAGGTGAATGTGCCGATGCTGATATGCTAACTGCTAATTAGCCCATTAGCGGTCAATCTATTAGCAACAGTGAAAATTTATGATGCTTTCTACTTTCTGGTTTCAATATCTGTGATATCTGTGAACTGAATGTTTGGATTAAGCGCTAGCATTTGGGACACATCCTAAATGTATGGGGACTAACTGGTGCTAAATTGAATTGAAAAAGCAGCAACAGTGTGTGTGTGTGTGTGTGTGTGTGTGTGTGTGTGTGTGTGTGCAAGAGAGAGAGCAAAGTGTGCGTAGAGTGTGTCCTATTCAAACACATGTTAAACACAATTTAAGGGAAACTTATTAAAGTGCCCTAAACACAACACAGTTAAGAAAAGCCTGCTGTTAAAGCTGCAGCGTCCTAAATCAGTATGTCTCTTAACTCTACTCAGGTAATAAGCGTGAATCTAAAGCAAATAATCTACTATGGTTTATTATTATCACTTATCATGTGTAATAGTTCTGTCTTAACTACTATTTTGCATATGTATGTTTTTGAAGAATTTTTTTTATTTTTTATTTTTTTTTATATACCTTGTTCAGTTTTGTAAAAAGTGTACCAAAGGTCCTGTCCTGTATATCAGGGAGGCATGTGCCGATATTAAAATTACCGCATCATGAAAAGTGCTCAGCTTTTACCATGAGTTACGATATTATTATGATAGTCAGTTTAAAAAAATTACTTACTTTCATCAAAGTGACTTTTTTTTTTTCTCCAACGTGTTTCTCAAACCTTCAGCATCGTCCGTGTCCGCTGAACAGAATTATGGGAATTGTGAGATTCTCTGAGAATCTTTTGAAGTCCTTGTTGCTGACTTCCGTGCTAAGGAGACAGACTTTAGGTCACTGCCTGAGAATGCACCCTACTTAGGCAGCCTACGACACAATTTAACACAACAGCGTTCAAAATATACATTATTTTAAAGTAGTAACAAAATGAAATGGCACAATGCGCTTTGTACTTGATTATCGGCTCAGGCCTAATATCAAGGTTGATGTGAAGTATTTGTGTGTGTGTGTGTGTGTGTGTGTGTGTGTGTGTAGAAAGGTATTTACAACAGAGAAAGGCTTCTCCACTTCCCAACAACCATCGCTCATTATTTCTTCCTCATTTTCCCCCTTCATTATGTGTGTGTGTGTGTGTGTGTGTGTGTGTGTTCATGGGGGCTTTTGTCCCTCGGCTATAAATATTAGAATGGTAAAGTAGCTGAAACTTGGAAATGTAACCAGAATAAATAAACAAAGAAATAAATAGATAGATAAATTAATCAATTAATAGACTTCTACACATCATCGGCGTCAGCATTAGCGTTAGCAACATCCGTATACCAGCCTGGCTAATCACAATGTTATTGGTAGCATTATTGTGGTTGTTATTGTTTATTACCCTGTTAGCATTTCGTACGACTCATTCGCCACTGACCCAAAGGAAAAAGAGAGAGAGGAGAGGAAAGAGAGAAAGTGGACAATCATTTTATCTGTCATCTCTCCTCTCTCTCGCTCTTGCTCTCTCGTTTGTATTGTCGCTCACACATTTCAAAGATGGCCACTTGTCTAATCACTCCTCGGTAGCACGATCGTCACTTCCTTTGGTGCAGGAGCACAGCATTGTTTACAGGGACCAGGCTGGTGCAGTTAACCCCGCCTCCAGCTCCACCCCCATTCAGCCCTTTTGGTCAAAGCCATTCATCCTCCTGTTTATTGTTCTAGCCATCACTTCCTGTTGTGCATCTACACGTCTGACTCGATGCTGGAGAGTTTTTCGTACACATGGCCGTTGGTGCCGTTAAAAGGTCGTGGCGGCCCGAGACGCCGAGTGCTGATTGGTGAATCGAGACGAGGGGAGGAATGATGAAATCCCGGAAGGATTTCCTGGGTTCCTCGGATCAGAACGCTGCTGCTTTTTCGTATAGTATGTTTTAGCGCCGTGCAGCAGGCACTGATCATCTCCAAATGTTGGCACGAATGGATTGTGATTGGTGTGATCAGGATAGAGTGATTTTGACAGGAAGTAAGGGTCTCTTTCCCCTCGGAATGCACTCAGGGAGTGGTGGGTGGGGCTATAAAACTGCTGGGTATCAAATAAATGGGAGAATGAGCCTTCCATACAGCGATCCTTCTCCTTCAAACTCACACTGCGAGGAGGCAGAAAAGTCCCACCTACATCATCCATAGCTCCTCCCCCTGCCCGCAAACTGAGCCCTTCATCATCCCTGTGCAGGTCCATGAAGGCATCGTAAGAATGCTGTCTGCGTAAAGGTCTCGCGCTAAACGCTCGTCGCCGTTGTGATGGTGTTTGACCCCGCCCACTTATCGACTCGATTACATGATTGCTATCCTCGCTGATGTTGTACAAGTTGCCTGTACGCTTACATGCATCGCAACGCATGCATGTGGCTGAAGTGGGACGGCTGGCCCCGCCCCCAGCTCCTGATGCCACACAGCTATTACTTCCACCAGCTCCGTAAGCCCCACCCCCTGTGTGCTGTGCCAATCGTTTACTTCCTGAACTGCTAGCATGGCAATTTCGACACTCCCATTCCCCTCCTCCCACTTTAGACTCCACCTTTGATGGTTTGCTTTTCAGGAAATCATCTACAGGCACCAGGCTAGTGCAATTAGCCCCGCCTCCAGCCCCAGCCCCACTTGGCCCATCAGTCAAATCCACATGCTCCCATTGGGGCACACCCTCTTTGGGACGGAACTGGTCCAGATAAAAGTCTCGAAGACTTTCTTTGTCCTGGTACAGGAAGGACAAAGATCCACCTCCTCCTCTCATTTTGTGTTCTGACAGAGGGGAGACACAGAGCGGTGTCCATGGTGACGGTGATGCCCATGGTGCTGTCTCCGTCGGTAGCCAAGTTGGGCGTGGTCCATTTCTCGGCGCGATTTGGCAGAAGCAGGCCGCTTCTTCAGACTGTCCCCATGCTGCTTTCTCTTTCTACTGTCGCTCTCCAGGTTACCGTAGGTTATGGTGTGAGTGGAAATGTCAGACATGTTGTCTCCGTCGCCATAACGATCATAGGCAGGGATGTATCCCGAAGTCCCACCTTTAAAGGAGAACTTCCTGTATGGCTCTGGCAGTCCAAGTGGCGTATGTCCCTGCAGCAGGTCAAAGTTGCTCATGTTCCTGTGTGTGAGGGCGGAGCAGTCAAAAATGGCACCATCCAATGAGCTGCCAGAACCCAGGCTGGGGGCAGGGCCAGGGACGGATCCTGAACGTCTGTGCAGGTATAGGTCACTCTCGTTGCGGTGCAGGTTTCCAAAGGTGCGTTCGACCTGATCAATATAGTCACTAAATGCATTATTGTCATTGTTCTCAGACAGGTACGGCACTCGGCACTCCGAGTGACGTCGCTGATCGCTGATGTCATAGACAGACGAGTCACGGCGTAGGTAATCGAGCGCGCTGTGGGGGGAACCGTTCACCCCAGACAAGGATGCCATGTTTTTAGCTGTGCGCAGCAGACGCAGGATGTTGGAGTGTGTGTTGTTTATGGTGGTTGATGGAGAATTCATTGCTGAACTCTTGGTTTCAATCTCAACACCATGGATGCAGCTGTACACTTCCTGCAAGAGAGGGGGAGAGAGAGAGCTTTATAAGTAAGACCGACAGAAAGAAAGTAAGTTTTAGTCTGAGCACTAGCTAGTGATGAGTTCTAGTCCTTGGGATAGAGCCAAAATGGCTGACGTTCCAGGAAGAGTGTGAACTAGTGATTAATTCTGGGATTTGGGACAGAGCCAAAATGGCCACAGCAAGCTTGTGATGCTAATAGTATTAGAGAAAGAGCCGGAGCTTTGCCAGAGAGGGATGGAGAGAATGTACAGTGATAACAGTGTCATAAATGTGTGACTATCAGTGTGATTTTTGAAAAAAAAAAAAAGAGGAAGCATGTTAGCACCCATAATAAATAAAAACAGCAAGTGTGCTAACAGAAAACATATGACACACAAATGTTCAACATTAGCATTAGCACACGCATGAGTCTGTACATGTATATGTTTATGAAGGCGAACATACAGTAGTCACAGACCTGCAGATGGAAATCCAGGGAAAGAAGAAGCCTTAATTTGTCACATGTACATTTTTATTATTATTATTATTATTACTACCACTACAGCACAGTGAAATTCTGTTCTTCACATATCCCAGCATGTTAGGAAGTTGGGGTCAGAGCAGAGGGTCAGCCATGATACAGCGCCCCCTGGAGCAGAGAGGGGTAAGGGCCTTGCTCAAGGGCCCAACAGGGCCAGCTTGGTGGTTTGGGGGCTTGAACCCCCGACCTTCTGATGAGTAACCCAGAACCTTACACAATTCCAATTTTAACTCGTATTCAGATGGGATGTCTTATTAGATATTTTAATCCCTGATCCATGTGAGTTAGCTTGGCATTTTAGCTTAAAATGTTGAATTTCCTGCACGGAAGTAGCTGATTCTTTACAATCTTATTCATTACTCTAAACAGCTGGAGCACTGTAATGGTTTAAATGAGTGAATAAATGAGGGATACACTTTTTTTTCCCCTTCAGTTTCGTTCCAGGTAGTCATTGATGCTATGTTAGCATGTCAAATCGTATCTAAAGAAGATACATGATACACATGATATAATTACATTTAACATGTTAAACATCACTGTAGTTTAATTAGTGTTCAGTCATAACCTGTCACTGCTTCCTGTTTACATGCTAAGGAGGAAAACACAGGATTATATGATGCAGCAGATCGTGATTCATGAGCTATGAATCCATTTGTTCTGTGTGTGTGTGTGTGTGTGTGTGTGTGAGTGTGTGTGTGTGTGTGTGTGTGTGTGTGTGTGTGTGTGTGTGTGTGTGTGTGTGTGTGTGTGTGTGTGTGATGTTAGTGAGTGAAGCTAATTTTATTTGAGCTTCCTACTTGTTATGTGAGCAGGACGTGTAGATGCTAATGGATTTGGCCCCGGGGTCAAAAAACAACACACACACACACACACACACACACACACACACACACACACAAAACCCATTACTGATGTGTTTTGACCACATAAATATGGAACTCATCTCATTACCTCACAACACACACACACACTTCACAAGCATAGAAGAAATTCCCTTAGGGCTCTTTATATTAATCTCATCGTAACACAATGTAAAACAAACACACACACACACACACACACAAAGAAATGTGACTTTTCGGCTAAAACTCAAACTGCAGCTGCATTAAGAAAAGCAACGTAATGCAATATGATACACACACACACACACACACACACCACACACATTCTCACAAACCCAATGATGTACAAAAGGTTTTATGCACCTGTGTGTGTGCTCTGATAAAACACTACAATACACATCTTATGCTACATACAACTAAATACTGTCACAATAAACCTTTACACAAACACACACACACAAACACAAAAATACACACATTTGTGCACATGATGCTATACACACACTACACCTGAAAGTGAATTTTCAATTTAAAAAGGAAGGAGAATTTTAAACTTGACACTTTAAACTTTTAAAGTGAACTTTAAACCAAAACGTTGAACTAAAGTCAATGTAAAACTGAACTGCTGACCTGAAAGTGAATTTAAAAACTGAAACTGAAGTGAATTTTCTGAATGTGAGTTCTGAATTGAACTTCTGAAGTAAAGTGAATTTTTATTAAAAGTAAACTGGCACTGAATTCTGAGCTGAAAGTTTTGAGCTGGAATTGAATGCCGAGATCTTTAAAACTAATGTAAAATAATCATAAAACTAATAAAGTTAAACCAATCATATAAAACCAATCATATATATCCAATAAAGAAAACTTATCGTGTAAGATCTAAAAGTGAATTTTATGAGCGTCAAATCAATTTCTAAAACGTATTCAAATGCATCTAGAGTCGTTTAAGGTTGTTTAGACGCAAGTCATTTAATATTACTATGGTCACGTGTCAATGAAAAAAGGGTGTCTGTGTGTGTGTGTGTGTGTGTGTCTCACCCTGCTGATGGTGAAGGTCAGGCCAGGTTTTCCAGAGCACACTCCCATGCAGCAGAAGCGCAGGTGTGAGTAGAAGACGTGCTCTGCAATGAAGGTGATTAGCGACAGGGCCATGGCAGCCCCCAGCATGTAGAACACACCCGCCATGTTATCCACGTCCAGCTGACTGCTCATCACCTCATTCTTCTCGTGGTGGCAGATCCCTGTGAGCCAGAGTGCCTCGAACTCCTCCATATCTCCTACACACACACACACACACACACACACACACAGGAGGAGGGTAAATCCATGTTGATTTATGATTTATAGCTCACTAAAGTTTTATCATGTGTGTGTGTGTGTGTGTGTGTGTGTTTACCATCTCCGAACAGCTGTAAGATGGCCAGATCCACGTGTCTCTTCCAGCCCGAGTCTTTCTGGATGGCGATGCCATATCCTGTGGAAGCGAACACTTTCCCTGAGCCGATTGTCACCAGCTTGCAGCCTTCGTCACGACCTGCCATGTAGTTCAGCACGGCAGCGTCGTAGATAAACGCGTCCAGCTTCCTAAAACACACGCACATGATTACACATCACTTCTCTGAGAGCTCAGATTGATCTTCTTTTTCAATATGGTGGAACCCATATTAATTAGTGTTAGCAGTTGATGCTAAATGGAATTTTGGTCAGACAAAGTTTTTCCAACGCATACATTTTGGCATTCCTGCTGGTTGTATCTCATTTCCACAAAGACGTACAGGCTATGTAGTAGCTAGCTGTCGATGCTAAGTGCAGTTACAGTGTCGTTTTAACAACACAGAGTAGTAATTTACCAGCTAGTCTGATGTACACATTGATGTTCCGGATGATTCTGTCACTTCTTCCTCTTTATAGTGTCGATATAAAACTCCATGGCTACATGCTAGCTAGATAAATCATTAGCCTAGGTAGCTAGTCCATTTTTCCCAGTTACCTAGCAACAGTGTTTTCACAACTATACCTACTTGAATGAGTACTTGTGAATGAGTTTATAACTTGTTTTGGTAGCTGCTGTTAATGAGCTACAGTCTTACCTTAGCAACAAATAGCTACAGTATATAGTGGAATTAGCCTAGTTGGCACTTGGAAGCAAGCTAGGAACTTATTTAAAGTTAAGTGCCTAACCAAATAGTTAGCATTAAATAGCTATATTTAATGCTAACTGAAGCATATCTCTTGAGTGATATTCAGAAGTTAAATGAGAGTTACGCATTTGGGACATCGGGGAAGTTTTCTCATGTATCAGTTACGCATGTTTCTGACCTTGAAATGAACCGCTTGTTTTCTTTTTGCACAATATCAGCCCAAGCGAGAAGTGACCTTGTTAAATAATAATATAATTCCTTTAAAGGGGCGGCTGTGGCGCAGTTGGTAGAGCGGGTTGTCAACTAATCGTAGGGTTGGCGGTTCGATTCCCGGCTAGGTCAGATTATCCTTCAAACCATAGACACGTTTTCTTAGCAGAGCGTATCTAATTAACACAAACATTATCTTATTAATTAACAAAAAAAACCTGCCAAGCTTGGAGTCGTGAACTGGTGATTTTGATCATTTGAAATTTTACTTAATCAGGTACATATCTATACTCTGAACATGAGGCGATTAATCCACATAAATTGATGTACGTTTTATACTTAGGTCGCTGTTTAAGTAGCTAGCGAAGAGCTTACTCATTAGCCAACCGTCTTAGCTCAGTTAGTGTTAAATATTTGTTATTAAACTAACATTAATGTTAGAAAGCAAGTGTATCTCACTGCTCTCTTTCTCTCTCTCACTCTGTATATATATATAGATAGAGAGAGAGAGAGAGAGAGAGAGAGAGAGATTTATGTAAGACACCGAGTGTGTGATCATGTGTTCTGGTTCTGACCCGGCTTTCAGGCTCTGC